>CM053624.1:114250107-114333719 GCA_028646595.1 Phalanger gymnotis | reverse complement strand
TATATAGACAGAAGGCACAGGGTGAGTTGAATATGAAGGGATGATATCTAAAAAAAAAAATGAAATTAAGGGATGAGAGAGGAATATATCGAGAGACGGAGAAAGGGAGAGATAGAATGGGGTAAATTATCTCACATAAAAGTGGCAAGAAAAAGCAGTCCTGTAGGAAGAGAAGAGGAGGCAGGCGAGGGGGAATGAGTGAACCTTGCTCTCATTACTCTCATACACACTCAATTGGGTATCTTACCCCACAGGAAAGAAGGAAGAAGAAGATAAAAAAGGGGGGATGATAGAAGAGAGGGCAGATGGGGGAGGAGGTAATCAAAAACAAACCCTTTCGAAAAGTGACAAGGTCAAGGGAGAAAATTCAATAAAGGGGGATAGGTTAGGAAGGAGCAAAATACAGTTAGTCTTTCACAACATGAGTATTGTGGAAGGGTTTTACATAATGATACGCATGTGGCCTAGGTCAAATTGCTTGACTTCTTAGGGAGAGTGGGTGGGAAGGGAAGAGGGGAGAAAATCTAGAATTCAAAGTTTTAAAAACAGATGTTCAAAAACAAAAAAAGTTTTTGCATTCTACACCCCATTGCCTCTATATCTTATTTTCTAGTTGCATGCAAAATCCACTGTTTGGCACTCAAAGCCCTTCATAACCTAATTCCCTCCTGTCTTTCCAGTTTTCTTATACTATACTTCCCCACCATACTCCACACCTCCTCTTTGATCTAATGACACTGTTTCTTTTACAAGATATTCCATCTTACAAATATAATCTCATTTCATTCTTACAACCCTGGGAGGTTTTACATATAAGGAAGCTATGGTTAAGTGACTTGGCCAGGGTCACACAGCAAGTAATTGACTGAGATGGGATTTGAATTCAGGTCTTCCTGTCTTCAGGTCCGGAGTTCTGTTCACTGTGTTACCTATCTGCCTCATTCACAGGCTCCCATAAAATTACAGTGCTGTTTTCTTTTTTTTTTTCTTTTTTAAATTTATTTAATATATTTCATTTTCAGCATTGATTTTCACAAGAGTTTGAATTACAAATTTTCTCTCCCACTCCAAGATGGCGTATATTCTGGTTGCCCCGTTCCCTAGTCAGCCCTCCCTTCTGGAAAGATAGGAGGGAATTAGGTTATGAAGGGCTTTGAGTGCCAAACAGTGGATTTTATATTTGATTCTGGAAGTAACAGGGAGCCATCGGAGTTCACTGAAAGGTGAAAATAAGCCAAGACTGAGGCTTGGCTGGGCAAGAACAGCAGTAGGATAAAGGGGCCATGGACATGAGAGAAAAGAGTGTAAAGATGAACTGGTTCACCAAAAGGTCAAGATAGGGAAGGCGGGAGAATGCAGCTAGTGCAGAGGTTATGGCCTGGCAAAGAACTGAGGGGTCAAGACAAAGAATAGGGTGTGGGCTACAAGGAAGAGGGAGAGGTAGAATGATGATTGATTGGGATCAGATTAGGGAATTTCAGAACAAGGAAATGGAGTACTTGTGAGTGATGGCAAGGTCAAGGGTATAACCATTTCTGTGTGTAACAGAGATGAGGAGATGTTTCCGGAGGGTCCGCAACCAGTGGTGTGCTGCAGTCAGCTCTTATTGGTTCATGGGAACTGATTATTAAATTTTAAATGTGAGCGCTTACATCTCAGAAATCCGTAAATGCTACAAATCAGGACTTGATTTATTGTTTTATCAATTGTCTAGACTTAAGTGATGGAAAAAATGTTAATAATGTAGATTAAACTTGAAAGCATTTTAAAAAAGAAGACTCTGAAACATGCTATCCTTCTCCTTACAGAGACCTGATGGACTCAGAGTACAAACTGTATTCTATTTTCTTCGTTTGGATGTTACAGATGCAGGCATTTGTTTTGGATGACTGTATATATTTGAAATAGGGGTCTCGTTATCCTAATTGGTGGAGTACGGGGAGGAGTAAGGGAGAGATTTTGGAACTAAAATAATTTTTTTAAGTGAAGAACCAATTGAGGTTACATAACATGATTTTTTATTTTTTGAGAGGGAAGGTAGGGCAATTGGGGTTAAGTGACTTGCCTGAGGTCACACAGCTAGTGTGTCAAGTGTCTGAGGTCGGATTTGAACTCAGGTCCTTCTGACTCTAGGGCTGGTGCTCTTCTCACTGTGCCACCTAGCTGCCCCTATAACATGATTTTATAGTGAAACTAGTATGGTTATATGATTTCTTCCCCTAGTAGGAGCAGAGAAAGCTGATGGGAGGAGTAACCTAGTGTTAGCCTTTGGCAAGCCATTGGTGATGAGAGGGCAAAGAAAAAGGGGACTAAAGGTAAGAGAGATAGAGGGGTCGTGTGTAGTTTAATGTTTAACTAGCGTATAGGGATTTTGAAGGGAAGAGAGTGAGGCTAAATCAAAGGTGATGCACTGAGAAAATAGGGAGGGATGAAATTATTTGACGTCATGGTGAGAACAAATAGTAGATTTAGGGTTAAAAAAAAGGGAAAAATGGAAGAATACTCTGTTGCTGGTGGGGGGAGCTTTAGTTCTGGATCATGAAGTTGAATGGTGATGAATGATGGTGAAATCAAACGTTTGACCATTCCTATGCATGAATTAAGAAGACCGAAGGTAGATGAAAGTAGATGTTGAGATCAAGAGGAAAACTTTGAGCCCAGTATTGAAGTCCTTGAGGTAGGAGGGAGAATTTCCTAAGTATTGGTAGTGACAGAAACTTATATCTATATAGAGTGAGATGGATGAAATGTACCTTAAGAGTGAGAAGTGGAAAAGTCAAGGCAGCGGTTGGTGGTGTCTAGAAGTGGGAATGAGGATCAAAGAGTATGCCTTCTTTCCCTTCTCCATTGTGTTTGGGACATGAGAAAAGGTGTACATAATACTTGAGAGGGTGACAAGAGATGATGAATAAAATGTAAAGCAAAGTCAGTAGACGTGGTGTTTGACAGAACTCATTGGAATCCATTTGCCTTTCCTACGCTCACAGAAACTTTGAGCCTGTATTTTCTAACCTGTTCTTGAATAGGGTTACTCTCTGTCATATCTCCAAGAAATTATCTGGCCTTTACTTGAAGATCTCTAGAAAGGGGAAACTGGCAAGCTCTTAGGACTATTCCATTCTACTTTTGGACAACTCTAATTGTTAAACATTTGTTAAGTTCCTACTCTTTGTTAAGCATTGTGTAAAAATACTGAACAGTACAGAGACAAGAACTGATTACTCTAGCAGTATGCTAGAGATCTCCCCATAAGCTGACATGAGCCCATTAATCACATTCTTTGGGTCATTTGGCCACTTCTGAATCCATGCAACTATTACCATTTAGTCTATCTATATGCTTTGATAAAGCCTGGATAAATTAATACCTACTATCCCTCTGATTTGTTGATTTATTCACTGTCTGAAGAGGAAATAAGGTTAGTCTCATTTACTATATTAAGTTATGCTGTCTCTTAACCTTTCCTATGATAGTGCATTCCAGGATTTTGCCAGAAATTGGCATTGAGTAAATCAGCCTGTTATTTGCAGTCTATTCTTGTTCCTTTTTAAAAAGTTGAGACACCTTCTCTGTCATTCTGCAGATTCAGATTTTTCTCTTCCATTTGTCTATTCTGCTGAGTAGGCTGTAAAGTCTACTATCACAATTCTCATTTTTTAAACTACTCAGGAATGACGTATAGTAGTATCATGTTCTCCTCAAAAGCCACAGGATCCTCAGTTGTTGAATCATTTAGCTTTGTTTTGCATTAATTAGTCATAGGTTCCTGAACTTGTCTGGAGGCCTTTTTTCCTTCTGCTTTTAAATGTTGCCCCTGTTGGTTTATTGTCTTATACTGAAAGTTTTTGAGTTTTCTTTCTCCTAAGATCTTGGCAAATTTCAGTCATCTCCCCACTCCCTTATTTTCCTTTATTGCTCACTTTCTCACTTCCTTCCCTTTGATAGTATTTTGCCTGGGAACTGGATCTCAAAGTATCTCCTCCTGTGCTGGACAAGTCACAGTTTACCAGCCTAGGCCTCTTTTTTCCCATTCATCAGCATCAGATCCGAAATAGTAGGCTTCTTGTTTGCTTCTCCTACTTTTAAGGGAATGAAATTATTAAAGTACTGCAAGCATTTATTAGTTCTGCTTTTGATAAAGAATTCCTGCCTCAGTTGTTAAAATCTATATTCTGGTGCCTAAATTGTTATGATGTTTCCAAAACTGTCTATAAATTGCCTCCTCTGTACAAATGGGCATTAATATATTTTCATACCAGTATTATTTCTGTTTTTCCTGCCATTTATTCTATACAAATGCCCTCTGCCATGATCTTGACTTCAGGTTGTTGGATTTCCTTATGTGAATATATCTTCTTGATGCTATTCCAACACTTCTTTTTATCTATTCTGATCCTTTTGATTAATATATACCCCTCTAGAGCCATATTTTAGTCACAGGTCAGAGAATTATAGGTTCTTAGAACTTGAAGAGTCCTCAAAGGCCATGTAGTCCAATCTTTACTTGAATAAAAATTCACTTTTCAGCATATCTGTAGAGTGGCAATCCATTCTTTGCTGGAAATATTAGGGAGAATCCACTTGTGTATAGACATCTGAGGAAATATTTTCTATTACTGACTCTTGGGAATTTCTTTCTTTGAATTACTGATTATCTCTACAGTTCTTCATACTTTGTTATACCTGCCATTCTCTATGGCATCTGGCTTGATGGATGTATAAGGGCAGTTTTCTTCCATCCTCAACCATCTTTAGTTTATAGCCTATTTGATCAAATTCTCAGAATTGCATAATTTTTTTTTAGCCATCTCTCATTAATTGCTTTCCATCATTCCTTTGTTGTAAGTGATGGTCAGGAAGTCCAAATCTAATTCATAGATAACATCTTCCTAATGAGTTTTTCAATTCCCATATTCCCCCTTCTTTTCTAAAGCCTTTCCCTTCCATCAGTAGTAGTGCTAAAAACATCTCCTGTTATCCTAGGAGCTTCATCTCTTGACTGAACACTTCTTAACATTTGGTAGTGCTTTCTGGGTTCCCTCAAGTCAACAGGCATTTATTAAGTACTTAAAGCATGCTGGACACTCTGCTAAATGCTAGTAATACAAAGATAAATGGAAAGAATAGTCCCTGCCCCAAAGGAGCTTACATTCTAATGGGAGAGGACAACACATGAAAAGTAGCCAAAAAGTCCAGATGATCAGGAGTGGATGCCAAAGAGGAATGTAGATAGAACTGACCTAGGTGTACTTGCCTGGGCACAATGGTCCAATTAGAGGAAAGAGCCTTAGGGGCAGAATAACTTTCTGGTGTGAGAAGTCCCAGGTTATAAAGTGAACTTCCAGAGTAAGGAGGCTTTTGCGACATGATAGAGAAAATCTGCAGATTAAGGAGTGCAGCCAGGAGAAGAATTATTTTTCTCCATCTGAGTCACCAGGAATGCTACATTTGGGGACTCTTGTCATGTCCTTGATGTCACACCCTGGGAAGATAGCTAAACTCTTCGTTCTTTGTTAGGTCAACAAATAGCTGCCTTGCTTGCCCTTTTTCAGGGAATAATCAACCACTTCTTTATTTCTTCCTCTGACCATCAACAGACCATACGCTCTGTTGATGGTACCTCTGGATCCGCATCATAGTTGCATAGGGCACTAGTTTTTATTCAGTGAGTTTGCATACATTCTCTCTTGGTCTAGACACTTTTTCTATTTGAAAAAATCCTTGCTATGAATTGAATTGAATTATTATTTTCTATGTGCTGCTACAGAGTTTCTCTTGCCTGTTAGAAGTGAAATCCTTGTTCTTTTAATTGTTGTTGCTAGTTTTTATGACCAGTTTCTCATATCAAATTTTTGCCTGTTCTTTGGAGGTTTTTCCCCACCTGTTCCTGTTAACAGCCCTAGACCTTTGGCAAGTCTTTGTAGACAATTTCGTGCCCTTTTTGTACAATATGATAGTGAACTGGTTGCTTTGGATGAGCTAGCTAGTTATAACTTTACTGGGTTTTTTCCCAGACCCCAGTGCGATATAGAAGACATTCATAGTTGTTTTCTCCTTCATGGGATTGCTGTAAGTCCAAATGAGATAACGTGTGGAAAGAATATTACTAACTTTAAAGTGCTGTATAAATGTCCATTATTCTTACTAGTGATGTTCTTCTCCACAGACGGTCTCAAGCAGAACTCAGTTCATAAATAATCACTTCATACTTATTATGATCACTTTTCTCTTTGCTGCTAAGAGACTGCCACCAGAACCTCTTCTTGTTTACTTTCTGCCCATGATACCCTCTCTCTTCAAGTGTACTAACTTTCCAGTTTATCTTTTGATAATTAATTCTCAGATGTTCATTGCTGCCCATTCCTAATGGCTTTCCAAAATAGAATCTTTTTTCGGTTTTGTTTATCAGAACTTCTGTAGGCATATACTAATAGCGATAGATAATTCCTAACAATAAGAGGTCACAACTTGCTGGTTCCACTATGCCAACTGAACAAAACTCTTGCTTATTTTTAATGAGTTACCATTGATTGACCCTATGCTACTATAATCAGTGTTTTATCATTAATTTCACTGGGGTATTAGGACTAGACTACTTGATATTTTTGGTCATAGAGCTTTACCATTTGCGTGTGGAACGTGGGGAGAAGGATAATTTTTTTTTTAATGTTATCTCTCTTTTTGCCAAAGGAGAACCCTTTAGAAGTAGACATAATACTTTAATTTCACTTAGTTAAATTGAAATTAATGATTTTTCAACTTAAACATTAAGATATATTAGTGATTTCATCAGTAGCGGTATTTCCATTGGTACAGATTACAACCCAGCTTCTTCCTTGTGTTCTGTAATTCTTGTCTACATTTTCTCCTACCCAGGACACTGGAGGGTCTATCCAGGTTACTAGAGGCTTTTCTCCAGGTCTTTAAATATTTGATGAGTTCAAGTATAGTACTTAACTTCACCTGCCCGACTCTTTCTACATGATTGGGTCTGCCTCCTTTTCAAAGTATTTATTTCCTCAGTGATGCTCTTCATACAACTTTATAACAAAGCCAGTGTGCATATTATGTTACAGTCTTCCATCTTCCATGTTTCTGCTTTGGTTCTATTATTTGAAATGTTCTTTCTTCAGAATGCTTAGGTGCTAAAGAGGACTGATGTTTTTTAAAAAATAGGTTTTCGTGCCATGGAGCATGTTGGTAAGAACTTTGCAATTTTCTACATGTTATCTATCTTTACTCTTTAATAAATTAAATTCTGTATGTATTTCATCGTTCATCTACATGTAGTGCCTGGCTGAGATACATATATTGGTGAACTAACTCAGTGGGATAGCTTGTGTAACGGGGTAGTACAGGTGTTTTGGGTTTTTTTTTTTTAAACTTTGGTGGAACCATGATCTCATTGATAGGGATCTCTCCACATATGTTCTTACCAGACAGTCATCTGTCAACTGCATCTATAGGGAATCTCTCTTGCTTTTGGACTGTACAAACCACACTCAGTGACAGATACATTTGGTGAACATAAATCTCCCTACTTTATGCATTATTTGAAATTTATAATCAGAGACTATCCCTGTGATAGGATCTATTGGGGAACCTTGTATAAGTATCATATGCATGGGAGACACTTTGTTCTAGGAGAGCCCTTAAGGAGTTGTGGTGTTTTGTTTTGTTTTGTTTTTTTTAATAATCAGCTGCTTCTTTGTAATCAACAAATAGGATCTTGTAGTCTTTACAGTTTTCCACAGCTTGTCTAGTATAAGAAATTGCAAAATGCTGCCTATTTCCCTTTACATTTTCTTCAAGAATACTCTTCAGTATATACAGAAACCATTCTCATAAATATTTTATGGAGATGAGAATGGTTTAGTAACAGTTAATGTCCTCTTCAGGTTGCCCTCAATATCTCTGTCTCTCCCTCTCTCTCTCTCTGTGTGTCTCTCTGTCTCTCTCTCTCTCTCTGTCTCTCTCTCTCTCTCTCTCACACACACACACACACTGCTGTCATTTTTCCCATTCTTCTGGAACTTTCCCCTATTGGATACCTTGAAACTCAACCCCAGAGTACCTTTAGAATTGTCACCTTACGCATAAATTTCTTCACTGTGTACTTGGTCACATTTTTCTAAAGGTGAAAAGAACATTTTATGGATTTTCAAAAGCTATTTTAAGCTCTTCAGAAAGAAGAAATTTAGTCATCTTTGTTCTTTCTGAACACATTTATTTCTTACATTTTCTTCTAGCCACACGTAGTTTGTGGGGATCAGCTCGTTCACAGTCCTTATATGCAATGTCTGGCTTCACTTGCTGTTGGACTGCATCTAGATCAGCTTTTATGTAATCCGCCAGTACCACCTCATCACCAGAGCTGTCTTCCTGACCCTTCATCATGGAATCCAACTGAATGGGCATGGTTAGAATGTTTCTCAACCACCATAAAAGCTGCTGAGGCTCTGGCAAAGGGAGCACAATTTCCAGAGTCCTTCACTGTTCCTGACCTGGAGCCAGTTCCAGAAGATGAACTTGCCTTCCTGATGGTAAATTACTCTAAAGTGATTTTTATTTTTATGTGGGTTGGAAAGAGGTATTGCAGTATTTCCTAGCATCTATAACCAGGTGAGAGACAACAAGCATGGTGCAGTGTAAGGAATGCTTAGCCTGGAATGCTGAACTTGTTCACCGTATTCAAGTTTGAATCCTGTCTTTGCTACTCAGTACCTATGTGACCTTGGGGAAGTCATTTAAACCCTTCTGGCCTTCAGTTTCCTCATCTGTAAAATAAGGAGATTGGACTAGGTGAACAGTAAGGTCTCTCTAGCTTCTGGACCTATGATATATTACTGTTACTTGATAGCAGGTAACTCCTATTAATAGAAACAGACCTATAATCACAGAAAATCTAAAATGCCTTACAATCAGATATTAACTTTGATAGAATGTCAGACTAGTAGAAAGGGATTGCTTAAAATCAGAATTTTCAGAAACTCACCAGATCTTTCATTATAACTGAATAACCTTTTCTGATATTTTCCCATTTTCTTTTACCTTGGACTACTTTTTTGTTGCCTAATTAATGTACTTAAAACAATTTTTTTTTTTGCACCATTCTCCTTTGAACAGCTGATTCGATTGGAACAAATTTAATCAGTTTTTGTTCATCCTGGCCACCTCTATAGTCATTCTTAGACCATAAAGCTCATCATTAAATGTGGCCCCAGGAGTTTAGTGCGTTGGCATTTTCTCTTGGACGCACTGAAAGCTGTTTGGCTTCAAAATCTTTATAAAGAACACAAATGCCTGACCAGTTAGTGCCGCTGTGTGTCAAAGTAGATCAGCCCAGTGATAAACTCTTATCTTTTTCTTCTCTATTTTTAAAGCGTATTTTGATATTTTAAAAACACAGTATGAGAGAGAGCACATTGATTCAGCAAACCCAGTACTTTTCACAGAGTGGACATTCAAATATTGATCAATAGCAGCACTGATAACAATTTGGTTAGTGATAATTCTCTTAGGTTTTTATAATACAAACGAAATCTTGCCTATAGGAAAGAGGAGTTGAGCTTTCAGCAGATAATAAGTATTGATTACAATATTCACCCTAATACATTCCGTGCCTTTCCAGGATAATAGTAAATGGATTAATGGTATGGATGAACAGATTATGTCTTGGGCAACATCAAGACCTGAGGTTAGTGAAAATTACATTTATATATGTTTGAAGTACATCTAAATATGATTGTTTTTCCTGTCACATAGCTTAATTGGTCATATTGTATCCTTGGTCTCACATGGATCACCCAGTTTTATTTCCTGCCTAATTTTTTTTTTTACCAGTCATTCTTTTGTTTGGGAAGTGGAGTAATTATTATTAAATATTTTCCACAATTAATGACTTTTACTTATGCCTTTTTAAAAATATAAAATCATTTCCCAGTATTACTCCTCCCCACTTTGATTCCTACCATATATAAATAAAAACTTAAGCAAAACCCCACTGACAAAATGACTGCATATGCCAGTTTATGCATCATTTCACACCTGTCCCCATCTTCTTTATGGAGAGGGAGGGGAGATATGTTTTCTTCCCATTTCTTTGGGACCAAGATTAGTCTTTGCAGTTAATTGGAGTTTGACCTCATTTTAGTGTTGTTTTCCTTTACTTTGTTGTAGTTATATTTATTGTTCTGTTGGTTTTGCTGTCTTAGTTTTACATCAGTCCTTACAAGTTTCCGAAATGCCTTATATTTGTTGGGTCTTAGGACTCTGATATTGGATCACATTCATATGGCACACTTTATTCAGTCATTTCCCAAATGGCTCTTAGTTTCTTTCCAGCTTTTTATTACTCCAAAGAAGGCTGCTGCGAATATTTTGTTTTTTTATATCAAAATTTCAAATTTTTTCCAGAACATTCAGATCAGTTCACAGCTCTACCAGCAGTATATTAGTGTTTCTGTTTTTCCACAGTTAGTACCGCACTGACAGATGCCCTCTTAAGTAATTTTTGTAATTTAGTGAGTTTAAGGGGAAACCTCAGAGTTCCTTTAATTTGCATTTTCTCTTTTAGAGATTTTAAGATGATTGTCGTTATGATTTTATAGGACTGGCATCTAGGAGGCAAATGTGATGTTTATCTATGGGGTGCAGGAAGGCATGGACAGCTTGCTGAGGCTGGTAGAAACGTGATGATACCAGCTGCTGCTCCGTCGTTCTCTCAGGCTCAACAGGTAATTAGGTTCAGTGATGGAGGAGAAATTTTTTTAAAGAGCTGAAAATTCTGATACCTGCACTAGCAATAACTTTGTGGTAAAGATGCATATAGTCTTATTGTCAGGAATCCCAAGTAGTGATTATGAAGTATGCTTTACAGATAAAAGTGCTATTAAAAGGCTTTTTTGGTTAATTTAAAGACGTAATTTCGAGGGTTTCTAGTAGATTTCCAAGTATCTTTTTTCCCAAGTGAGTTGTCATCATAATTCATTACTATTTCTTAGTGTGTATTTATATGAATAGTGTAGAATATTGTTATAGAAATAGTACTGTTTCTTAGTATGCATTTATATACACTCCTAATTAATGATTTCCTTTTTCATTCGTTAACACTTCTCTGAGCATCTTGGGCTTTAAAAAAAAAATTGGGGCCTAAATTTCCCAACTCTTTAATTGATCCTTCATGGCCAAAATAATCTTACCAGTGTACAGGTCTGATCACGTTCTCTCCTGCTCAAAAACTTCAGTCGTTCCTATTGCTCATAGCCTAAAATATAGTCAGCCTAACACTTCATAGTCACCTCTAGCTCCATCCCCACCTTGACAGCCTTATTTCACACTATCCCCATTCATGTACTTTACATTCTAACTTGTTCTGACCATTTCTTCCTTTCCTCCTCAAAATGTTTTGGTTTAGGTTGTCCCCGTCTTCTGAAATAGCTAACTTCATACACTTCCTATTTCTGCATCTTGAAATCCTCCTCTTTGGTCACCATTCAGATGCCACCATCATCCAGCATTCATTGATTTCTCTCTCCTCTGCTTTCTCGTAATACTCCTTTATACTTACTCCATTCTGCCTTGTATCACAATTATTTTTTTCTGGTATGTGTCTCCCTGGTAGGGTTGTAACTTTCTTAGGGGTATTAATTGTGACATTTTTCCTCTTTTTATCCTTATACCCCAGATAGTGTAGTACTTTAAAAGCAGTGGATGCTTAATGATGTTTATTGAATTGAATTGAGTTGGGATTGCTGATCTTGCTTTCTTTTTTCTGTACTTCAAATGATTTGTAGGGCCTATTTTGCCTGAATATTCTTCTAGTCTCTATTAATTAGCTGCACCTTGGTACTAGTCTCTTAATCGAATCTTCTTCTTAGCAAGATTATCTAGGATCTCAAATAACTGAAAGAATGACACTAGTTTCATAGCCATCTTGATAAGCTAGCAGGATTGTAATGGTCAAGGAGAAATAGCTACTTTAACTTTAAGATTGAGGATTAGATAGCATTATATCAAGCATGAGAGAGTACTGTTTAGCGTGTTGTAATTTTAAAGTGCATATATTAACAGAAATGTAAAGTATGGCTCATAAGTATGTGTATATGTGTATATAGTAAATTTGTGTGTGTGTATGTGTGTTTTTAATTCCAGGTCATTTGTGGACAGAATTGCACCTTTGTTATCCAGGCCAATGGCACAGTATTGGCTTGTGGGGAAGGAAGTTATGGCAGATTGGGACAGGGAAATTCAGATGACCTTCATGTATTGACAGTTATTTCAGCATTACAAGGTTACAGTTTTTTCAGTTGAAAATGTAGATTTCATTAAAACTTATCAGGAGCTAATTCATAGACAAAATTAAATCCAAAAGGATCTATGCATACATTTATATGTGTGTTTTTACATATATATGTAGAATGTTTTCACATAAATTTAAATGATTAGATGCTAAATTCTTTCTTGCATGTGGTTAGAAGTATGGATACAGCTTTAACTGCTACATTTTAGCAGTATCGTTTCTGAAGTTACTCATCATTAACTAATACAGGTATCTGTGGAAGTTATAAATATTGTGAGCCATTGAAGGATATAATCAAATGCTTGATAGATGCATAAATTATAATTAGGTTAATAACACTACTATAATTTTGCATGTATTTCATTTAAAAATAGTTTGCACATGATAATATGAACACATGATAAAGGATTTCAGAGGACTTCTGTGTCAGAAGTAGCTTTTACTGGAAGAAAAATGTCAGTGAATAATTCCCTGAGGAATGCTATCTTTTATTTTTAATTTTAACAATGCAAAAATGAACATTTTATGAAAATAAAAGTATCTGGATCACAACTAAAAATATAGAATAAGTTCCTATAAAATTGTAAGTTGTCAAAAAAATTAGAAGTTGTCTTAAACTTTATTCGTGATGGTCCTTTTCAGCAACTCACTGGATAATTTTTTGCTCACTAAGTAAGGCAATTTTATTTTTAAAATAAGTAAGCCGTTGTGAAAGTTTTTATTTAGAGAACTTATGCTTAGAATTTGTCATGACAGGTGTGTTGTGGCTTCACAGAGTTTAGAAATGATAGAAATGAATAGAATAATTTTTATATAGCATTGCTGATTTTTTTTTTCATTCTTTTGTAGGCTTTGTGGTAACACAACTGGTAACTTCTTGTGGCTCCGATGGGCATTCCATGGCCTTAACTGAAAGTGGCGAGGTCTTCAGCTGGGGAGACGGAGACTATGGCAAGCTTGGCCATGGGAACAGTGACCGGCAACGCCGACCTAGGCAGATAGAGGCTTTGCAAGGAGAGGAAGTGATTCAGGTTCTTAAGAGAATTCATCGTTCAGTCTTTAAATATAGACAGGCTAATTGCTGCACAGAAAATATTGGAAATATTATAAAAAGTCAAAAGTAAATTAATTAGAGAAGGAACTGATATTGTCTGAAGCATGCTATTTTTTCATTGTCATTTTTTTTTAATTCAAGCCGTGTACAAAATGACTAATGTGGAAATGTTTTACATAATTACACATGTATAATTCACATGTGATTGCTTGCCATCTCAGGAAGTGGGGAGGGGAAGGAGGGAGGGAAGGGTAGAATTCAGAACTCAAAACTAAAAAAACCCAGAAATGTTAAAAAAATTGTTTTAATATGCAATTGGGGGAGATATACATGACATAACAGAAGATTTTTAATAAGTAAATGAATTTAGAATGATAGGGCATTCTTTATTAGGTGGAGCACATGTCTCAGGAGTTGAACATCTTGTTATACAATTAGCCTAACAAATCTATTGAACTGGTTATTTCAACTCAGTGCTCAAACTCTGAATTCTAAGATTTTATATGCAATGGAGACAAACTTAACTTCTTTCTCATATAAATGGTTTTCCTGTGATCTGGAATTGAGATCAGTGTGAGGAGATGTTGCTCTACTTTTGATAATGAGTATTTGGTCTAGAAACATGGTAACTTTGAATGTCAGGCTGTTATTATTTGCAGAGCCCAAATAAATTTATAAAACAAAAGACTTCTTGAAAGCCAAATAGTTGTCCAGTACATACATAGCTTAAAAGCAGCTCCCACTTAGTTTGGTCTTTAGCTTGACCTTCATGTGGAAGAAGCATAAAGGGTGAAATAAACTAGTATTCAGGTCCCTAAATTGAATACAGTACTATTGCTTAGTTTCCGTGATTGTGGAAAGAGTGCTAAGATTAGGAGTCAGAGGTCCTCAAACTGGGTTAGAATTCCAGAGCTGCAGTTTGCTATATCACCTTCAACAATGACCCATTGTCTCTCTGAGACATAGTTTCTCTACCTGTAGATGACGATGGTATTTTTACAGTACCATCCTCACAGAGTTATGAGGAAAAGCAATTGCTAAACTGTAGGCATCAGTATAAATGTGACTTAGTAAATAAAGATGTTTTTTGAATGAATTAAACTTTTTAAATTGTTTTAAAATATGTGTATTTAAGCTTGCTTTATACTAATTTAAGTTTTTAAAAAATATGTGCATTTTGTTTTTATTTCAGATGTCATGTGGCTTCAAACATTCAGCAGTGGTGACATCAGATGGGAAGCTTTTTACGTTTGGGAATGGTGACTATGGTCGTTTGGGCCTTGGAAACACTTCTAACAAAAAGCTTCCTGAGAGAGTAACAGCATTAGAGGGATATCAAATTGGACAAGTATGGAATGAATCTATAAAGTAGTGCATCTGATGATGATTTCTTACCTCTTCAGTGTTCGTTCATACACTCCATACTTAAAATTATACTAGTTGTATTGCAGGTTCACTTCTTTATCCCTTTTTTATGTTTTTGGAGTATTTTTTAATTTATTGGTACATTGAATTTTTTTCTAACATGAACATTTAAATATTAACATGTACTTTTATCATAAAATGGCTAAATATAAAATAATAATTACAGGATAGCCCTCTTCTTTTCTAACCTGCAACAGTAGATCATCCTGGGTGTACCTATGTTCCACATGTTACTGAACAGAAAGAAGAAAAACTTTGGGTTATCATTTGGAGAGAGAGAGAGAGAGAGAAATACTAATGTACTTGTAGATGGTTATATGAGGTTGACTTCTAGTGACCGAGTATTTTAAGGCATGGTGTACATACAAACCTTTTCCTAACGATTAACTTCTTTGAATCCTAGCTAAGACCAAGTATCATTGTTATTGAGGATGGAACTTTTAGGTAGCACCAGCTTTGGTTTGGTTTTTAATTCTCTGCTGACATTAGGGACTGAGATATGTTGATGCATTACAGCTTATAATTTACAAATAGCTTTAGTATAGCTATTGCAGAAAAGAATGAAGAAAATTATTTTATAATTGGTGGGAAAATAAAGGGTTTCAAATATGTGGTGGTTTGTTTTATGATGTTTTGGTAAGCCCCACTGAATGTTCTTCCAATAGGTGGCTTGTGGATTAAATCATACCCTAGCCGTGTCTGCAGATGGTTCAATGGTGTGGGCTTTTGGAGATGGAGATTATGGAAAACTTGGCTTGGGAAATTCTACTGCAAAGTCTTCACCACAGGTTAATTCTCTCAATCATCTTGCTTTTTATAATCTTTAAACATTTTAACCATATGCCATTTTATTTTTAATTAATACCATTTTATGAAAGAAAGCATGGCAATGGCTAGAGAGCTGGCCTTAGAGTCAGAAAGAACTGGGTTCAATTCCTGTCTCTGAAAGACACTGTCTCTGTGATCCTGGGCAAGTCACTCCAGCTCTCAAGTGACACAGGCAACTCTTAAGGCTGCAAGCCATGGAGAAGGGGCTGATATGCATTTAGAGAGGGAGTTTCCAACAATAAGGAAATCATAAACATACTTTAAAAAGCCTTTCTCTTTTGTTACTTCATAGCAAAATTGGTAGCAGCTTTGGTTCTCTCAGAGTAATGGACTTGTTGTCAGCAAGAACTGGATTCAGGTCTTATCCATGACAATGACTAGTGGTGTGACCCAGGGCAAGCCAATTAACCTCTGCCTAAAGAAGCTAACTCAGCCATAGACAGACTATGGTCTTTGTTGATGGAGGCAATGCCCCACAGTGACGAATCATTCACATATTTACATAGAGTGAAATTTATAGCACAATATCACTTACCTATTAAACTATAATTGACTAAACTGAGAAATAATTTATGCCTAGATACTGCTTTAGGCTTTTCGTAGGAAAAAATGCATACTTGTAGAATATATTTCTACAGTCTACAAAGTATAGAAGTGAAGGGATAATAGTGAAATTATCTAAAAGAAACTGTTTGTTGACTTTCTGTAACAAAAACACTTTTGCCAGGGACTATAATTAATTTCCTTAAGTAAGTTTCATTTGAATTTGGCATGGCCATGTGCTACATGAGTAATTGTACTTCCATTTTTAAAAGAGATAAAACAAAAACAAAATACAGTAAGTATTTGAGCTTAACTTCCTAATTTATCATTTCCTTCTAGTCATATTGTTAAAGGAATCTTTATTTGGTAGAATTACAGAATGATTCACAATATAAATGTGGGGTTCGGTCAAGTAGTGAGTTCATGTTAAACATTTAAAATGTAATTTGATTTATAAAACTTTAATTCATACTCACCTTTCAGAAAGGAGCATTTTTATTGCATTAATTCTGTCATATATTGATGTTTTAGATGAGTCAGGGGAGGGCTAAAGTAAGCCCACCAAACTTTTAAAGATGATCCAAAATTACTGTTTTCACCTCTGGAAACTGGGGAAGTAATATCTGTAAGTGGTAGTAATAGTTTTATAACATTTGGTTTCTAGTTTCGAAGGAAGCTTATGCTCTCAGTGATTTGATGGAAAGAAAAATGGATTTGGAGTCAAGGGACTTGGGTTCAAATCCTAGTTATCTAGGTGACTAATTTCCCCATTTGTAAAATAAGAGGAATTGGACTAAATGATTTCTCCTTTTTTTTTTTGTTTGTTTTTTGGCAGGGCAGTTGGGGTGAAGTGACTTGCCTAAGGTCACACAGCTAGTACATGTGTCAAGTGGCTGAGGCCACATTTGAACTCAGGTCCTCCTGACTCCAGGGCCAGTGCTCTACTCAATGCACCACCTAGCTGCCCTGGACTAGATGATTTCTAAGGTTTCTTCCAGCTCTAAATCTAATTCTATATGATACCAAAACAGATTACAAGTGTGTAGTTCCCTTTTGTCTGTTTCTGGACATGCCATAGCACATATGAAGACCAACAAGTAGCATTCCAGATCAGGCAGGATAGGACACAGATTCAGAGTGGTCTGCTACCCTTCCTATCCCACAATGGGTACACTGCTTTATACTTTAGAGTAAGCATGCTATTCAGATGAATTTTAGAGATGATAAAGTGCCTTGCGTTTAGAAGCCAACCCAAAATAAGCAGTGTAACATAGTACCATTCCATACCTGAGTTGGTAGAGTTTCTTTGGTGCTCATATTGTATTTTGTAGATTCACTAGTCACTTTGTTTCTGTCAACATAATCACACCTCACCCTGGGGAATGGGCCACGTCTAAACAGAAATAACTCAGTTTTATATAGCCATTTGAAATGTTTTTTAAGGCCTAGGAGTTCTGGTTCCTTGGCCCTAGCTGTGTCCTATGAGATAAGCCCATTTTTCTTCTTTGAATTTTGCCCATCCTTTGCTGTACCCTGAGAGGTGTAATCATAAGTTTCCCATTCAGTTAAGTTCTAGGGGGATAATGAGTAAGAGAGGGAAACTAGAAAAAAAGTGGGTGAGGAAGAAGATACTTAAATTTTGGTGGAGTTAGATGAATAGCTTTAATTATTACCATAACACTCCCTTCTTCCCCCAGCAGTAATAATTTAGCAAAAAATGAGATTTTATTTTAATCATATGTATGTGTTAAACTTAGGAAATAGCATAGCTTTTTTTCCCCTGAATGTGTGTGTATAACTGCACTTTTACTTTGTAGAAAGTAGATGTTCTTTGTGGAATTGGAATCAAAAAAGTTGCTTGTGGCACACAGTTTTCTGTTGCATTGACAAAGGATGGTCATGTGTATACTTTTGGACAAGGTAAGGAATCTTTATTTTTTAAAAATCAATCTGGACAAGTTAAGTGTGGGTGTAGGAGTCTAGTGGGGTGGGAAATGAGGAAGAAGCATTTGAACATTAATTTCTAATTCTCTTTCTGTCTTTGTTAATGTATATATGTACATTTTTATGGAGTTATAATCAATGGGTACATACAATTTTATCTTTTTGTATGTAGTTATTTTATATATGGATATAGGCCACATATTTTAATAGTTTATATAGTATTTCATATAACTCAGTAACTTCTGTTGTGTGTGACTAGTTATTTATTCATTCGTTTATTTAATTTTTTTAATCAGTCAAACTCTGTCTTCTTATTCTCATAAGAAAAACAAAACCCATTACAAACACAGATAGTAATTCAAAACAGATTTACACATTGGCCATGTCTAAAAAAACAGAGTCCTTTACTTCTCTGTCTGGAGGTAGGTAATGTTTCATCATTAGGATTCTCCTAGAATCCTCTGTAGTTATTTTGCTGATAGGAGTTTAGTACAATAGTATTCCATCACATTTATATACTATAACTTGATCATCCATTCCCCAGTTTATGGACATCACCTCAGATTCCCATTCTTTGCCACATCAAAAATAATTTTAAATATTTTTGTACATTCTTAGAGTTTGTTTTGCTTAGGACTAATCCCTTCTGTCTTCTGTCGGATTTCCCCTCTCTCCTTTCTCTCCTTTCCCAATTATTTCCCTGTTGCATAATTCAAAATGTATTTTGGTGTATGTGTCTCTATGGGTGTGTGTTCTTGTTTTGATTTGTTCAGATGATTGTAAAATTCTAGTGCTGTCTGATCTCGCCCAACCTCTCCCTTGTCTTTGTGCTGTGTACCCTGATTCTGCAAGATCATTTCCCCTAACCTTCCTTTCCCATCTCCCCCCCCGCCAGCAGTAAGATCATCGAGACGTAACAGAATCTCTCTCAGGCCTTGTCTAATGAACTCCCTCTATGAATCCTGATGATGATGAGGTTTCAGAAAGGACACGTGTATCATCTCTCTGTATTGGAATATGATCAGAGTAACCTTGTTTAGGCCATTATCATTCATTGTTCATTAATGTTAACGTTTACATGTTTCCCTTCACTCTTGTGTTTGAACTTAAAAGATCTTTGCAGCTCTGATCTTTTCATTAGGAACGTGTGGACGTCTTCCATTTAATTAAAGGTTCATTTTATTGCCCTGTAGAATTATACTGAGTTTTGCTGGATAAGTTTTTCTTGGCTGCAAACCCATATCCTTTGCCTTCTGGAATATCATGTTCCAAGTTCTCCGTTTCTTTATAGTTGTGGGTGCTGAATCACATGTGATTCTCACTGCGACTCTTGGGTACTTGAATTCTTTCTTTCTAGCTATTTGCAATATTTTTTTCTTTGACCTAGAAGCTCTGGACTAAGGGTACGATATTTCTGGGAGTTTTCATTTTGAGGTTTCTTTCAAAATGTAACCAGTGTATTCTTTCTGTTTCTATGTTGGCCTCTGGTTGTCATAGACATAAATAGATATCTTATGTGATGTTTAGGCTTTTTTATTGGTTGAGGTGGTCAGATAGTCCAGTGATTCTTAAATTTTTCTTTTTGATCTGTTTTCCAGGTCAGTTTTTTTGCTGTTGAGAAACCTGATTGTATTTTCTTCTATTTTTCAGTCTTTTGACTTCGTTTTAATACTTATTGCCTCATGAAGTTACTAGCTTCTATTTCTTTTCCATTTTCTTCCTAAAGTGCTCTCATTCCATTTATTAAAAAATACTTTTTAAACTCTTGCTTCATGTCTTCTAGGAATTTTAGTTGAATTTTGCCCAAGGTGTGTTTTTCTTTGAGGCATTGCTTATAAATGTTTTAGTCATTCATTCTCTTCTGGGTATTTGTTTTGAGGGTCCCTACCACCATAACAGCTTTTTTTGGTGGGGTTCTTTTTTTTGTTTACCCATTCTTCCAGTCTACTTCCTGACTTTGGCCTTCACGTCAGTGCTGGGCTCTGCCACACTTCTGAAGGGACATTGTGGTCTAGTCTTATTTATTTGCATGTTGAGTGTTTACTTTAGGATCTCAGGGACAGGCTGGGGACCTACAAGTTTTCAGTGTTTCCAGAGTGTTCTGATCCAAGACAGAGTTTGATTGCTGCCAGTTACTGACCTGGGTTTGGATCTGAGCAAGAGTGGACTGCTCCTGGGCTCTGCCCCTGTCAGTTAGCTGGAAAGCTCTGCTGATATAGAGTGGCAGAATTGTCAGCTCCCCTTTGATTTGGTTTGAGATTCCTGCCTTGATCATTTCTTTTCAAGCTGGGCTAAATGCTGAAAGTGAGACCCTCTTGATGGGGTCTGAGCTGGACTGCTGCAGCTGGGATGCCACTTTCCTCTGTAGGTCCCCTTCTCCATAATGGATCTATGACCTGGAACTTGGTAATGGGCAGCAAAACTGCCAGTTGGCACCTGTCCCCTCCCAGAGATGCAGTATGGGTTTGGCACGTCTTCTTGCCCTATGCTCAGTCTCTCCTGGAGCATAGAAGTGCTCTGACAGCAGTGTGCTTTTGCTCTGGCCACATTTCCAGTAACAGCAGACCTCTTGAGCTGGCTCCAAAGGATGAAGTGTTATGTTTTGGGGATTTTTCCCATCAGAATTTGGACTGGTGCATTTTCTACATCTCTTTTTACATTCCCAGTGCTTAGGGCAATGCCTGGCACAGAGTAGGCACTTAATAAATATTTATATACTGACTGACAATAAAATTGTAGACTTGGAGTCAAGAGACCTGGTTTCAAGTCCTGACTCTAATCTAGCTCAGTGACCTTAGGCAAATCATTTAAACTTTAATTGTCCTACTCTACTCTCAAAGGATCTAAGTCACACAGAAGGCACCAGCCTGCACTGGTAAAAGGAATTTCCTATATCAATGAAATTTACAGGGTTAAAAAAAAAGATTGTAAAAGAAAGACCATATAGTACAATTTACCTTACATTCAACACTTTGTTTATATGAACTGAAAGTTTTATATTATATAAAATTATAATCAAAAAGATAGAAGGGAAAGTGGAAAAATATCACAGTTTATCTAGTGAATCTACAACAAGTTACAGGATTTGGATCAAGGCTAAGACTTTTTATAAGCCAACTAGCATCTTTAAAAAGGCACACTATTTTGCAAGAATTATGTTCACTGTTCCCTTCCATTCACTCCACAAATATTTAGTAAGTGCTGTCTATGTACAATTCATTGTGCTTAGGTGCTAGGGAAAAACAAAGATAAATAAGGTGCAACTCCTGCCTTCATGATCCTAGTTTAGATAACAGGGGTAATATATGTGCCCAGGTACTACTGAAACAACTTAAAATCTATGTGTAAAAGAAATATATAATATCATGGAGGTAGATGATCTCAATTTAGTTCAGGCATTTGGGTAAGATTTCAGGTAAAATTTGTCGCTTAGGCTTTTCTTTGAAGGATAAATTGGGATACCATAAGGCAGAGATTAGCAGGGGCAAGAGGCAGAGGCAGTAGTGTATTGAAATGCAGAAAAGCATAAACTATGGTTGAGGGACATAGATAATCTGGTTTAGCTAAAGGGTAGAGACTGCCATTAGTGTTAGATAAAGGATGTGGTGTTCATATTCCATTTGTCATCTCTTCCCCTAATTTTTCATATATATACACACAGAAAAGGTCAAAATGAATTTCTTGAAAACTCAAGGGATGTGTTATGCCAATAAAATGGTTGCTTTTTTGGGTGTTACAGACCGTTTGATAGGCTTGCCAGAAGGTCGTGCTCGAAATCACAACCGACCACAACAGATCCCAGTCCTGGCTGGGATTGTTATTGAGGATGTAGCAGTAGGAGCTGAACATACCCTTGCTTTAGCCTCAACTGGAGATGTGTATGCCTGGGGCAGTAATTCAGAAGGACAGGTATGTTTGTCTTTTTTGTCTATTTCTTTGATTCCTAGCAGAATTGTAGAACATTTATTAAAGGGATAGTTAGTGAACATCTATGGAATCTACTAATTTTCAGGACACTTGCCTCCTTTTCTCCTCTTTAAAATATTTTATTTTTTCTCAGTCAATAAGCATTTATTTTCTCTCCCTGTTTCTCCAAAAAAAAATTGAAGTAAAAAAAAGACACAACTTTTGTAACATGTTTAGTCAAGGAAAAACGAAATCTGGTATTGTCCATGTACAACAGTGGATTACCTTCCTTTCTCTAATCGTTCAGTACCTAACTCAGATTTCCTTTCTGCTCCATTCCCTGTAGTGATCTTGAAGACATCAGCATTCACATTGGTGTTCTTTTAAACACTGTGGTTTCCTTCATTGCCCTCTTTATCTCAGAATGAGGGATGTGGTAGTCTTATAGTGGGTATACCACATCTGTAGTACTCATTGTGCACCACAGTTTATTTGGGGGGTGGGGCAGGACAGTTGGGGTTAAGCGACTTGGCCAAAGTCACACAGCTAGTAAGTGTGTCAAGTGTCTGAGGTCACATTTGAACTCAGGTCCTCCTGACTCTGGGGCCGGTGCTCTACTCACTGCGCCACCTAGCTGCCCCAATGCGCCACAGTTTTAAGAATGACCTTTATTACCTGAGGCCTGTATGGAAGAGGACAACCTGGATAAGGAAAGACCTCAGAATTATATCAGAAGAGGACTGGCTGAAGGAGCTGGGACGTTTAATCTGAAGACTTAACAAGGACTGGATAGCTGTGAAATGAAAGACGAATTGGACTTTTCCTGCTTGATTATAGAAGGAAAACAAAGGAACAAGTAGTAGGAATTACAGAAAAGTAGATTTTTGTCTTAATGTCTAGTCCATCCTCTACTTAGCTGTGAAATTGATATTCTTCAAGTCTCGCCCCTTTTCAATAAGCCCCAGTGAGAATGCAGAGATAGAAGCAATAGTTTGACCAAGAAGAAAATTTAGGCATGGTATAAAGAGAAACTTCCAATCGATTAGAGCTATCCAAATTTGAAATGGTGTGCCTCTGGATGGTGGTGGATTCTTGTCACTGAAGGTCTTTAAACAAAGGCCGGATGACCAATTGTTGGATAAGTCTTAAAGGGAATTATTATTTAGATATAAGTTGACATATTTGTTTGCTGTTCCATTAAAAATTAGACTAGACTTCTGAAGTCTCTTCTAAATCTGCAGTCCTGTGACACTAATTTGTTCTTCCTCATTGTAAGCATTGTCTGACATAAGCTTTGGCCATAACCAAAAATACATAATATAGGAGGAACATTTACATTTCTTTTATCCCTTTACTATAATGTATGAAAGTTATTTTTAAAAATCTTGTTAATTGAAATATAGCCAGAAAACACTGCTTTGGTTTTTCTTAAGAAACAATGATATGTTATTTTTTCCTCTTCAAATACATGGGTTAAGGTTAAATGGGCTATAAGTTAAACCTTTATGTGATGGAGAGATATTGAAGGACAGGGCTATTCATTCCCTAAACAATACATGGTCTGAGGCATATGACATTAGGTCATACCACTTTTTTTTTTCTCCTGCTTCTTGGGACATTTTAATACAGATAAGATCTCTTTAAAATAGTCTTGAAAGGGAAAAGAAGTCACATGAGCTACAACAACCTGAGGTGGCCTTGATGGTGAAGGAATTTTGTTAAGCACAAATAGGTGGAGCTGCCCTCATCAATGATTCCCTGAGTCACTGATCAGACTTCTGTACCGGTCCTCATCACTGAGTTACACCCCTACTCCTCCATCCAGCCAAATTGTCGGTCCTAGGTTTAGAGAGGCAAGAAGTCACAGTAGCTAGAGGAGCAGGCCTGTCTCTAGCACATACTGGCCGTGTGACCATGGGCAAGTCTCTTAAACTCTTAGTGCTTCAGGCAACTTTTGAAGGCAGTCCAATGCAGTAATGCCAAATTGAATACCGACTTTGTCACTTATTACCTGTGTGCCTTGTCCTAACCTCTCTGAGTCTCAGTTTCCTTATCTGTAAAATGAAAGAGTTGGACTAGATGATTTCTGAGGTCCTTTCCAGCTTTTTAAACATTTGGTCCTGTCTTTGTCCTGATTAGAATCAGTGTAGTACAACACACAAGTGGCTAGATGGCGCCATAGGGTACAGAGTGCCAGGCCTGGAATCTGGAAGACTTAACTTCCTGAGTTCAAATGTGGCATCAGACACTTACAAGCTTCGTGACCCTGGGAAAGTCACTTAATCCTGTTTGCCTCAGTTTCTTCATCTGTAAAATGAGCTAGAGAAGGAAATGGCAACTCGTTCTAGTGTCTTTGCCAACAAAACTCCAAAGAGAGTCACAGAGTTGGGCATGACTGAAAACAGCCGAACAACAATAACATGCCTGTGTCCTGATTAGAGTCAGTGTGATGTGGTAGAAGGAGCACTGGGTCTAGATTTAGAGGACCTAGGTTCATGTCCTGCCTCTGAGGCTATAAATAATAACTTGTATCACCTTGGCCAAGTCACCTTAGGCCCTCCTAGGCCTTAGTTTCTTTATGTGGAAAATAAGGAGTGGAATTGGATGTCCTCTGAGGTCCCTTTCAGTTCTAGATCTGTGATCCTATGGTTCTGTGATACTTACGATGGTTTATCATACTCCTTGATAGGGAAGATTCTTGTATTCAGATTAAGGATGGCCAGAAGAATGCCTTGTTGGCCATTAATTTTAATATATTTGTCAAAAAATCACAATTGTCACAAACAAAATTGTCATTTCTTTAAGTGTAGATAATTATATTTCTGTTGTCTGCCTCAAAGGGTTGTTATGAAAAGTCCTTTCCAACCCTTAAAGGGCCATATAAATCAAGTTGTTAGCATTGTTATTTTCCTCCTATTTTTTACCCGTAAATAGTAGTTTGCTATTGCTTTTTAGTGGGAAAAAGAAGTAAACAGTGAGAGCCACCTATAAGAACTTGTTAGGTTACTCTTTTCCAGTTTAACTCTCAAGGTAAAATCAACAGTGCATGAATTTGCAAAAATTAGGGATAATTTCTTTGATTTCATGGGTAACTTTGCTTTCTTTCAAAGAACCCATTTCCTCTTTAGAATTGGAGGCCATGGCTATGTTTGGTCATTAAGTGTCTCATCTGCAAGGTTTGAGGTGATGATAAAGATAAGTTAAATGAGCTCTCTTTCCAGATGAATTTTCAGGAGACTGGGAGTATAAGTTTGTAGAAAGTGATCTTCATGAAGGAAACATAATTATGTTTGTTATTCTTCTGATGGCAGTGATTAGAGCAAATGTTAGTAATTTTTCTCCTTTTAATCGTATTTCATAGTCTTTTTTTTTTCTCTAATTCATTTTGCTTTTGTCAATTACAAGCTTGGACTGGGCCATACTAACCATGTTCGAGAACCAACTTTAATAACAGTTCTGCAGGGGAAGCATATTCGACAGATTTCAGCCGGCCGTTGTCATAGTGCTGCATGGACTGCTTCACCTGTTCCACCAAGAGCACCAGGTGAAGAATACAATATTTCTGTTTTTTCTTTATAGTTTACAATACTCAGTTCCACAAGTTTTGGGGTTCCAAATTTTCTCTCCTTCCCTCTCCTCCCCCCTCACCCCCAAGTGGGCATGTAATCCAATGTAGGTTCAACATATACCTTCACATTGAAATTATTTACACAATAGTCCAGTTGTAAAGAAGAATTATAACCAATGGAATGAATCATGAGAAAGGAGAAATAAAACCAAAAAAGAAGGGAAAAAATGGGCAAAAAGTTTGCCTCAATCTGCATTCAGATTCCATAATTCTTTTTCTAGATGCACATAACTTTTTCCTTCATGAGTCTTTTGGAGCTGTCTTTGAACCTTGCATTGATGAGAGGCATCAAGTCTATCAAAGTTAGTCTGTACGGATGCCACGTGTCTGTAATCGTGTATAATGATCTCCTGGTTCTGCTCCCCTCACTCAGCATCAGTTCATATAGGTCATTTCAGGTTATAATGAAGTCCGTCTGCTCTTCATTTCTTATAGCACAATAGTAAGAATACCATATTTCTTTCTTTCTTTTTTTCATTGACAGATTGGTTTGCTTTTCAGTTTTGAATTACATGAAATAATCATTCTGATTTGAATTGCATTAATAAAATCTTACCCAAGCCATTAAGCATTTTTCATGAAACTAGCACTGCAAATCAGTCTTCTCACAGTATGAAATCTTTCAAGATAACTTATCTATAAAGCACTTGCCCAGTAAAATAAATGACATTTCTAAGAATCAGAGAAGATCAAATTTTCACCAGCATACATATAATAGCATTTTTTTTGTTTTAATGAAGCAAAGAATGGAGCTTTCTATTGACTATTGTTTTTCTCTGTCAAGGAATAAGAGAATAAAAGTTAATGAAGCCATGTGTTAAACTATATTAGCCTAATTTTGGTGTATGGATACATGCTATGGTTTGATACACTAGGCAAGCAATTCAGATTAGTATCAATGTGTCCTAATATAGAACAGGAATGACCAGAAATGAGAGTCTTTAATATCTCTTTTTTTTTAAACAATTCCTTAGAGTGAACGTACTACCTTCCTCAAGTGATTGACACATCAAATTATTTAATTATCTCAGGAATCCCTGGCTAAGATCCCTGGCTATCACATTGCTAGGCCCTCCTTTTTGTCCATATTTTCTGGGAACCTGTGGGAGTGTCTTGGTCTTGTATATATATATACCTCACAAAGATGGAATTATATTGGCTGATACTCCTCAAATGAGATTTTTTGGCATGACAAAGCCTACAATGACTAGTAAACCCTAAAAGATTTTTTTTTCTTTTAGTGGATAGCAGCTTTAATTTTCTCAGAAACATTTACAATATAATGTAATTTAGAATTATACTTTAAAATTGTCATTTTCCTGTTCCTTTCCCAAAGAACTATTACTTCTAGCAGTGAAAAAAAAGAGAAAAACTAAAAAGTTCAGTGAAACTAACCAACACGTAGAAAAAATCTGACATGTACAGGGTTTCACACGCAGTAGTTTTCTACTTATGCAAAGGTGGGAGAAGGTTAGCACTTATGTTCTAGATCTAGCCTTTTCTCATGCTTTTAAAACTGTATAGAATTATTATTTGTTTTTAATGAATCATATTCTCTAAGGGGAAAAGCCAGTAATAGTGAAATTTTGTGCTCCTTTCACATTATGTCACTCTTAGTTCCTGCAAAATCCATAGTAGGCATTGTTAGTCACATGAGCATTCTATTTTCAAGAGCTTTGTCTACTTTTTGTTATTTCGTAGATGTCAGTAGTCAGGAACAAAATGAGTGATACAATTTTATTTTCGTGGAAGAACTACTAAATTTGGATAATGTAGTGTTGAACTTTTCTAAGCTGTTCTTAATTGATACAGAATAGCAGAGGAAGCAAAGGCATGTTGGTATGATGCTATAAATTCTAAAAGAATTTGGTTTTTGTGGCAGGTGTCTCAGTGCCTTTACAGCTGGGTTTGCCTGATGCCATCCCACCCCAATATGGCGCTCTGAAGGAAGTGAGCATTCATACCGTAAGAGCCAGGCTCAGACTGCTCTATCACTTTTCAGATCTCATGTATTCTTCTTGGAGGTTACTGAATCTAAGCCCCAATAACCAGGTAAAACATTATTGGGGAGGAGGGGGAAGAAGGTAATAAGTAACTATGTTTTAAGTATCTTTTATTTTAAAAGCATAATATGCTTTCACAGCTATTGTTTTATTTTTCTCAACATTTAAGTGAAATGTAAAATATTAATGGTAAGAATGTCACCTAAGAGACCAGTCCTAAGATCAGTGATAGGGCTTAGGATAAGAACTGTGGTCTCCTGATTCTCAGCTGGGTGTCTTTTCTGTAAGAACAGTCTGACTTTCTACCCCTTTACATATTTTGACCTGTCAGAAGTTGAAGCTATTCCAAATGACTAAGCATATGAAAATATTGAGTCTCTTTAATTTATGTAAAACCTCATATATAGTTTTAGGACTTTTTTGACATTCAGTGTTTGGCCATTTAACAAGAATATAGATTTTGTGTAGTGTACATAAATGTTGGATTTATGCAACCATATACCTTTACAAATAACCATGGCCTTCCTGAAGTAAAGTAAATTTTACCCAAATTATAGTCTTTTATAAACTTTCAGGGAAGGAGCAGTGTGGTTTAAATTTTTTGTTCAGTTTCAGTAGAGAGGCCTACTAAAATCTATGTCTAAGATAATTTTACATTGATTTCAATGATAAACAAGTTCTTTCAGAGCAAGAACTATTTTCCAGTTTTGTTTGTGTATCCTTAGCAGTTAGCACAGTATCTTGAACATAATGCTTGCTGAATTAAATTGAAGTATCTGTTCATTATCCTTAAATGAATTTTTTTCTCTGATATCTAGCAGATTTGGGGGGGGGGATAAAAATATTTTAAATGTTTCCAACATATTCTTCATTAGGTAGATGAGATTTTCATTCTAATAATGAGAATTATTAAGCCTTGATATATTACACTTTGTGAATGAATGAAAAAATATTAAGTGTTTACTATGTGCCAGACCGTGTGCTGAGCACTGGGAATGCAAATACAAAAAGCAATCACCCTGCCCTCAAGAAGCTTACCTATTAAAGGGTGTAGTAGCCAAGGAGGGCAACTTCAGTCCAAGAGGGTGCATAATGCCTTTGGGGAGTAGATGACACTCCTGTAGTTCATGATTGCCGGGAGAAAAGGCTGCTAGTGAGATTGTGGAGGAGAGAATTTGAAAAGTAAGGTTTCTCATAACATTGCCCTTTGTTACAGAATAGCACATCTCATTATAATGCTGGAACATGGGGAATTGTACAAGGACAGCTTAGACCTCTGTTAGCACCAAGAGTCTACACACTCCCTATGGTACGGTCCATAGGAAAAACTATGGTGCAGGGCAAAAACTATGGTCCTCAAATAACTGTAAAAAGAATATCAACAAGGTTAGTATCTGCATGGTGTGTGTGTGTGTGTGGAATTCTTCTGAAGAACATATAGAGTTGGTAACATCCCAAATCATGCCACATCTAATTTATTTAAACAGCTACCTGCCTTGTTTATGCCTTCTAGTCTCTTGGCAGTTACTAGTAGGCACTGTGGGCTTTGGAGCATATAAAATAATGTGTAATGTGGTGACTGCTTGCAGTGGGGCTGTAGGAGGGTGGTGTTTATTTTGTTTTAATACCAAAGAATACTGGAGATAAAGGTTGATTGCTTTATATAACAGGATATATGTACTGTGGGCAGATGCCCTCCATCTCTAAGACTATTATGGTAATGTGTGAAAATTTGTGAGAGTTGATATTGCCTCTCTGCTTCTCTTTTAGAGGTCGAAAATGTAAGCCTATTTTTGTACAGATAGCAAGACAAGTGGTAAAGCTAAATGCTTCAGACCTTCGTCTGCCCTCTCGAGCCTGGAAAGTTAAGCTGGTTGGAGAAGGAGCTGATGATGCTGGAGGAGTATTCGATGATACAATTACAGAGATGTGCCAGGTATTTCTCATGTCTGGTATGCTGGAAATAATCACTGCTGTAGGGGCAATTTTGTTTCTTGTTGATAGTTTCACAAGGAACGAAGTTACATATATGTTTGCACATTTAATTTTTACAAATTAGCAAGGATATATTTATGAGTTAGTGCTCTGAACTCAGTAGACAATAAATGTTTGAATTGGACTTTTATATGTGTCGTGTAAATAATTTTATATGTTTATTATGTATCATATAATGTAGTATATATAATAATATGCTATTAAGTGTGTAAAGGTAATATTTGGATTTGTAGAAATGAGTATCAGCATATTGCTTTCTATTGGTATTTGCATCTGCATTATAATATTTTGGCCAAGATTTTTAAAATATATTTGCATTCATAAAGTTGGAAAGCACCTGTGTTTAGTCTTGCTGGTGCTTTGGGCAAAAGTCAAATGTGCAATCCTCTAATTCAGAGTACAGCCCAAACCAGATTAAAATGTTATTGGGAAATACTTAACAAAATAAATAAAACTGCAGTAGAACGTAGATAGTGTTAATATGTGGTTTTCCGAGTAAATGTGTGTCCTACAGGGATCCTTATATACGCTTTAGTTGCTCTGTTTCCATCTGAGCTTGATACTACTGTTCTAAGGTAGCATTTCTAATCCTAAAGCCCCCATTTCCCCAAGGGACCTATGGATAGACTTCAGGGGGTCCATAAACTTGAATGGGGGAAAAATATATCTTTATTTTCAATAAGATCTAACTGAAATTAGTGTTTCCTTCAATTATTATTGTAAGTATTATTCAGAGAAGGGGCCCATAGGCTTCACCAAAGTACCAAAGAGATCCATGATACAAAAATGATTTGAAACCCTTATCGTAGAAGTGAAGTCTCAAGAAAGTCCCAACAAACTCAAAAGTTTTGACCTTTCAGATCCACATTGGCAGCATTGACCCCATATTGGTTCTAACACTTCTAGCTTGTCATGGTATCAAGATTTACTAGTAGTATATAGCCCATACTGGAAGAATCTATGACTAAATAATGATAGTAAAAACCTGCAACTTCAGAATCAGTTTTTCTGGTGTTTATTTGATTTAATCATAGCAGTATGTGTTTCTCAGCTGTTCCCAACTCCTATTCACATACTGTTTGTTTTCTTTCTTTGATTTATCACACTGGTAAATATTTTTCATGAGATAGATTTCTTTAATTTTTAGTTTTAAATGGAAAACTTAGAAACCTGTGAAATGTAAAAGTAAAGAGCTGGTTGGTTGTAGCATATTATAATTTCATTGAAAAGCTTTTTTTCCCCCTCTGGGGGATAGGAATTGGGAAATAAGATTAAATGCATTTAGCTAATTTTGTTGAAGCACTTGAATGTTGTTTTTGAAGAAAATATGTTTTTAATCTGACAGGAACTTGAAACTGGTGTAGTTGACCTTCTTATTCCATCCCCAAATGCTACAGCAGAAGTGGGTTACAACAGAGACAGGTAAGTTAGTACAAATTTGCTCAACACCTATAGTAAATTCTACAATCTGTATCATAGGACCTTGAGTTGTCTAACCTGCTAAATGGTAGCATATATGATCTGTATCTTGAGAAATTTTGGGGGGGAAAAAGAAATTTTTAGTTTAAAAATCCATTAAAAGATAATCCTATAAGGCTAAAACTAAACATTTTATATTTTGTAACATTTAATTACTGGCCTCTTTGCTTTATGGACTTGTAACAATTACAAATACAAGTTATTTGGAAGATGCATCATTCTGGAACAAATACTATATCTTTATTTTATCTTTTATTTATTATGCTTTTTAAAATATTCTAATTTATAACAAAGGCCATATATTTAGATAATAGTACTTCATAGATTTTGCAGCCTAACTTATTACTAAAAGAACTGGGGGAAAGTTTTTCCAATTTCTTTTTTTTTTTTAGGTTCCTTTTTAACCCTTCAGCCTTCTTAGATGAACATTTAATGCAGTTTAAGTTCTTAGGAATTCTGATGGGTGTTGCTATTCGTACTAAGAAGCCTTTAGATCTCCACTTGGCTCCAATGGTTTGGAAACAGTTGTGTTGTATCCCACTCACACTAGAGGACTTGGAAGAGGTGGATCTGCTCTATGTGCAGACCCTCAATAGCATTCTTCACATTGAAGACAGTGGGATTACTGAAGAGAATTTCCATGAGGTAAATTACCAGCTGCAAATTCTTGTTATTATTTATTGCAGGACTTATATAAGTTGACATTAATAGGACTATTTCTTTAAAAATTCGGGTTCTGACATATAGTTGTCATGTGGTTTGACTCATTTTTCATTGCTGCTGCTAAAATACCTGCAATTAGGGAAAAGCATATCACCCTCAGTTTCTATTGCTGGCCCTCCCCCATTAATATGTTATAAGTAGGAAAGATCAGGTTCTGGTACAGTGAATATAGTAGTAAACCTCAGTGTTGGAAGTATTTTTTAACTATGAAACTATATATATATATTCTATGACATGGTAAATCTGTCTGCATTTTTTGGTTAAAATTTTCAAAGTTTTAAGGAATACCATGAGAATACTCGTTTTCTATTTCTAGATGATTCCGCTTGATTCTTTTGTGGGTCAGAGTGCTGACGGCAAAATGGTTCCTATAATCCCTGGTGGGAATAGTATCCCACTTACGTTTTCCAATAGAAAGGAGTATGTGGAGAGGGCTATTGAGTATAGACTTCATGAAATGGACCGGCAGGTAAGATAAATATTATGCTTTTAAAAATCTGACATTAGTGATTCTGATTTTTGCATTTCAGCTCTTGGGGATAGACATTTACAGTATTTGATTTGTATTTAAATTTCAAATCCTAAGCGAAAGCTTTTTGTAGTAATAACTCAATATTTCTAATGATAGCATTCTCTTTCCAACATATCTCAATTGTTCTAACCCATTAATGCTATTCTTGGAATCTCCTAATAACGGCTTAATAATTTCCAACTTTTTCATTGCTAATTAATGCTAATCATCTTTGTACCTAGAATTCTTTCCTCTTCTTCACTCCAGTCCTTAAGAATCACCTTTTCCATACAGCTTTCTCTGAGCAATGTTTACCCATAGTGTGATTGCTCTTACTTTGAATTTCCTTAGCATTTAGTAGAACATAGACCACACACACACCATTTCTGTGCTGCTGTAATGTGCTTATGCACCTAATGCATGAGTATGAAGTAGTAATGCTAATACTAGTTACCCTAAGTAATTCAAAGAGGAAAGGACATTAGGTAATTAATAAATGTTTGTGTGGATGAATGAATGTGTAAATGTTGGGGAAAGGATAATGTGGAACAAGTGAAAATAGAACTTATCCAATTATTAATTTGTCATTAAAGGTGATCTAGAATTCTCTAGAAAGCTGTAACTCAGCACACTGAGTGAAATGAAGGCTAGGGAATGGAGGTGCTAAATTATGGAATCTAGAGTTCAAGATTTTTGGTTGTGCTACTGACTGTTACCTTGACCAATCATTTTATTTCTGTCTCAGTTTTTCTAAAAAGCTGATAAAGTCATACTTAACAGCTGCTTCAATAGTATTTTTGATTTCTAAGAAAATTTTAAGGTATCCAAAGACTTTTGGACCAAATGATCTTGTGAAAGTAAGAGGTAACTGTTGGTCTACTATTATAGTAGTATACAAGGTATCATTCAGTCATAAAATATTTATTAAACACTTACTATGTGCCAAGCACTGTGCTACAGCTCTGGGGATACGAAGAAAAGTCAAAGACAGTTCCTGCTCACAAGGAATTAATATACATGCAAACAAGCTACATTCAGAGTAAATAGAGAGTAATAAATGAAGGGGAGACACTAGAATTGAGAGATTAGGAAAGGCTTTCTGTAGGAAAAGGAATTTTAGCTGGGTTTTGAAGGAAGGCAGGAGGTCAGGAGGCAGAGATAAGAAGTGGGAGTGTTCTAGGCATGGGGGACCAATAAGAGAAATGACTTGGAACTGATTGATTGAGTGTCTTGTCTATGGAGGAGCAAGGAGGCCAGGGTCACTGGATTGAAGTGTACATTGAAGGGCGTGGGCAGAGTAATAAGCTGTAAGAATACTAAAAACCTAAGTGTGGAAGGCCTTGACTGTCAAGCAGGATTTTATATCTGATCCTGAAGGTGACGAGAGCCACTGGAATTTATTGAGTAAGGTGTTGAACTGTTTTTTGGACATTTCAAACTGGGAGTCTTATAGGGGTCTCAGACTGAACATGTCCAAAACAAAACTCATTGTCTTTTCCCCAAAACCCAGGCCTCTTCTGAATTTACCTTATTTCTGTTGAAGACACTACCATTCTTCCAGTCACACAGGTTCATAATTTTGGAGTCATCCTCAACTTCGCTCTCTCCATCACCCCAAATATCTGATCACTCACTATGTCCTCTTTATTCTACTTTTGTGACATCTCACACCTCCATCCCCTTTTATTCACTACCCTTGTTCAGGCCCTGGTCACCTCTCACCTGGTCTCTTTCGTGATATACAAATTTATTTCCTTACGTTCAAGATCTCCCTTCTCTAATCCATCTGCAACACAGTTGCCAAAGAGCTGTTCCTAAAGCATAGGAGCACTAGGTAATGTCCCTGCTTCATAAACTCCATTGGCTCCCTCTTACCTCTGGGATCAAGTACAGTCTCCTCTGCTTGGACATTTGATATTGTCCCCCTCTGGGCTGCAAAGTGCTTTTCTACCCTCACATATTACACTCCTTCATCTAGTCTTTGATCCAGCCAGACTCGATGCCTTGCTCTTCCTTACACATGACATTGTATCATGTACTGTTGTACAGATGTCTACAGGGCCTGAAATGCATTTACCTTCCCCCATTGGACTCCCCAGTTTCCTCTAGAGCTCAGCATAAGCCCCACTTCTTCATGAGACCTCTTACTCTCTGCTGCTGTTGTTTCCTTCCGCTTGAGTTACCTCGAATCTACTTTATATCAATTTAATGGTTTTTATACATTGTCTTCCCCTATATAGTGTAAATGCTTTGAGGGCATAGACTCTCCTAGCACACTGCCTGGTACTATATTAAGTGTATAATTTTGAATTAAATTAAAATCTATGTAAAACATAAAATTAACATTAGACAATAGTCCTGTCGGATTGAGAAGCAGTGTAGCTTAGTAGAAAAAGCAGGTCAAGAATTGGAGTCAGGAATTGGATCTAGCACAGAATAGAAGCTATAAGAACATAAACAAGTAATTTGACTTTTTAGATCCTCAGTTTCCTCATCTGTAAAGTGGGAACAATAACACTTGACACCACTTATTTCAGAATGTTGCTGTGAGAAATGTTTTATAAATCTTAAAGTATCATGTGAATGTCATTCATTTATTATTATTTGTTATGTCTAGTATATGAGTCTTACTAATTAGCCTCTAGAATGTAGATAACTTTGCACATACATGCAGATACAGTATTATTCTTATATTATTGTTATATAATATTACAACATATTGTATAATAATATTATTTTAATAATAATGTCATTATTATTACACAGTATGTTCAGCTTGAAGAGACCACCAAGGTCATCTGGCCCACCCTCTTCACTTTACAGATGAGGAAACTGAAACCCAGGGAGATTAAGTGGTTTTGCCTATGGTCACACAGGGTATAAATGTCCCAGGTGGGATTTGAATCTGGTGCTTTTTCCATTGTATCACACCACACATCTGTCTCTGTAGCACCCAGCCGTTTCCACAGTTATACAGTGAAGGCCTGCCATATGTGTCTTGGTATTGTTCTGGGTGCTGTGAGAGGCAGGAGAGAAACAAGTGGACACAGTCCTTGTATTCGAGGGCCTTAGTCTTGTTGGAAAGTCAAGACATTCACACAGAAAACAACATGAGATTGTCTTTGTCCATCACTTTTAAACAATTACATGAGCTGAAGAATAGGATGGAACGTGGTTTCTCACAGATGGGAAGGTTTCGCATAGAGAAGTGAGCACATTCCAGGCTGGGGAAGTTCAAAGGAATGCTGGGTGCATTTGGAGACTTGTGGCTTCACTGAAATAAAGGGCAGATCCTGAGGAGTTGAGGGAAGTTCTTTTGCAGAAGTATCATGTGTGGGTAAACGAGATCATTGAATTGTCCTTCAAACTCTTTGGGGGCTTCAGGTAGCCGCTGTCCGAGAAGGAATGTCATGGATCATCCCAGTCCCCTTGTTGTCCCTCCTGACTGCCAAGCAGCTCGAGCAGATGGTCTGCGGAATGCCTGAGATCTCTGTTGAAGTTCTGAAGAAAGTGGTCCGGTACAGGGAGGTGGATGAGCAGCATCAGTTGGTGCAGTGGTTCTGGCACACCTTGGAGGAGTTCTCCAACGAGGAGAGAGTCCTCTTCATGAGGTTTGTGTCGGGGAGGTCTCGGCTGCCTGCCAACACAGCAGATATATCTCAGCGATTCCAGATCATGAAGGTTGATAGGGTAAGCTCCTCTTTGTTTTGGTCTTCCTCTTCATTATTGGTTAGTGCTTAGAGCAAAGAAAAAAGCTGTTGTTCTTATGTAGGCTCAGAATCTATCTGATTTTAATAGAGATTTCTAAGTTCCTTCTTAATAAGTAATCAGACTCATCCAACACAATAACTTACTATAACGAATATTTCATAAATTGAAACCAAATGCAGGGTGCTACTTGGACAGCACTTCCTAATGTAGAATGTTTCTGAGCCATGTTCAAAGTTGAAATGATCCGTCATTTTGTAATCAACATTTTGTTTCCTTTTTCCAGATCATCTTTGAACATTTTTTGCACTCAAGTATGAATTTCCATTAGGGATTAAATTTTAGTTACTGAAATATTCTCCTGAATGAATTTGAGTATAAACAGTGTCATGATTTGAGACCACTTACCTAACAAAATTTGGCTTTCTGTTATGCTGAAAAATCCATTTGTAAATGAAACACAAGGCTTTATTTGTTTATCCTGATTGATTTTTTTATATCTATATGTGTCTATATATATATATATGTGTATATATATATATATATATACCAATCACCAGTTTGTAGATGACTTTAAAATAAAAGGCTTTTGTTTTTTAGATTATAAAATCTACAACCAAAAAAATCAGCCAGCTCTGCCCCACCCCCCAAAAAGCGATCATCTAAGTTTCATTGTATTTTCTTTAGCAGCAACATGTGTAAATCTTCATTCTCAAATACAGTTCCTGTAGCTTCTAGCTCTGTAGGTTTGGAGGCATTAAAGGACTTTTCTTCCCTTGCCTATCTCTCAGGAGAGGCCAGGCAACAAGAAGTCCTAGGAAAGAGATTTTTTTTATGTATTTTCTCCACATAAGGCCTTGCTAGAAACGATGAGTGGAAAATATTTTTTACTGTTTTGGAGAGAAAAAGAGAGGAAAATACTTACATCCACCTCTGAAAAAGAACAATGCCTCTTTTATTTGATATACACAAGTGCACCCAACCTCAGTAATAACTAATCCACTGGTTATTCTGCCTCTCTAAAAAATAACTTCAATTACTTGGAAAATTTAACAATTTAATATGTTCTTTATGCTGTTTAGGTAGTTTCTTTGATTTTCAAATTGATTTAATCATCCCCATCTTACATTTTTTTCTGCAGTAGAAATTGATGGTTCTGTTTGTTTCTAGCTTGACACCTTTTAATACTAGATCCTTTATTATAAATATAAAATCTTATATACTACTGATACAAGTCTGACTCTTTATTCCCCAAATATGGCAGTCTAGCAGCTAGTCTGTGTTTATGGTATTGAGTGCTAATAGTATGTATGCCAAGAGAAGTGCACCAGAGAAAGTAAGATGGCATTTTTGTTGATTTCAGACAGTTGTCCTTCCCATCAGTAGGCTGTGGTTGACTAGGCTCGGACAGGCTTGAGTTTCTATAGTCAGGTGCCTTTTCACCTCCTGATGAGTCTCACTTCAGTGATTTGATTCCAGGGTATAGTTGTTGAGAAAAACAGGAATGAGAATCTCTGAGGTCCAGGATTATTTCTTGTTTAGGTTATGGTTATGAAAGTTGAATGATGGAAATGTAATGCTTGGCAGGAAGAGAAGTGTGGCAGTAAACAGTGGCCTTTTTTGCCTCTTTTGATAACTATACTCTTTTCTTCTCTCTGCAGCCTTACGACAGCTTGCCTACCTCACAGACCTGCTTCTTTCAATTGAGGCTTCCACCTTACTCCAGTCAGCTAATCATGGCAGAGCGTTTGCGCTATGCAATCAATAACTGCAGGTCGATAGACATGGACAATTACATGCTGTCCCGCAATGTGGACAATGCAGAGGGCTCAGACACAGATTATTAACCTGTGAACAGAATCATCTTCCTTTTATTACAGAATAATGCCCAATTCCAATTCAATGTCAACACACTTTTATGGTAAACATAGATGTTTTAGGAGCATAAACCAACATTATAAACAGTGGCCACATTTAGTTACTCTAAATGTAACAACAAAAGAGAATAGATGTTTTTATTTTTCTGTGATTGTAAAAAAACCAAAAAAACAAAAAAAGAAATTAAAAGTGCTCTCGGTAAGGTTTTCTCCCCATCCCTCCCACCCTCCACCCCACCCCCCTTTCCATATTTTGGTCACTTTTGATAAGTTTGCATGGAGCCATTTGGTGCATTTTTGGTTGGGAATGGTATATTTGTAAGCCCTCCCAGTGAACATTGAAGTTGTACATTGTGTATAATTGTTCATTAGAAAGGACAGTTTTACATGAATATTCATATATTTATTTTGTTTTAATTTGAATTGCCTGTGCAGGGTTCCTTATGCAGAGAAATAAAGCAGATTCAAGAATCCCTGTGTGATGATTTTGTTACCATCCATTCATCTGGGCCTCTTCCAAATGACTGTGACTAGAATGGTGTCATAGAAGTAGAGATTAGAAAAGAGAGAAAATGAGGTTTTCTGTGCTGTTAGAACTTTGTCAGGTTGGTGAGTAAAGACATGTACTTTGTTCATTTGGCTTCAAGCTTTTTAGCCCAGTTAAAGTGCCTAATCATTAGCATGTTGGATTTTTAACTTGAGAATCCAAGATTTAAGTCTTTATTCCATTGAGTAGTTTTTTGGCTTTTAAGGCTTAGAATAGTATGTGTCCTGTGATAGATGTCTGTCTGACTAGAACCAGATGAATTTAGAGGACCAGCCTAGCTAAATTTAGAAATCTAGATCAGCTACATGATGACCTCTGTAGACAACAGCACCTCTCAGATACCATCTGCCAAGTCTCTGGAGGGATTTTGTTCAACCTTGTTGACAGGTATACCGATGCTCATGAAACCACAAATGGTTGAGGAATTGTTGTACCTCGATTAGTGTTTTTGCACCCAGGTGCATGCTTAATAATGTATTGTGTGAAATTAATTTGGGGCTGAAGAGTGCAACTGGTAGGAGACATGGCAGTGAAGGAGACATTCCAACAGACTTTGGGCAGACAGGCGTGTCAGGAGATACCATTCCTTTATAAATCATGTAAAGATTTGTGAACATCTGGTTGAGGATCTCTGCCCTGTGTTGATAAACTAGAATGGCATATGAACAAGTTAGGAGGGGAGTCCATCTGAAGAATGTTTTTTATCTCTCCTTCATGCCTCTTAAACCCTTGATAAAGTGTTCACCATTTGGAATTTGTTCTCATGTTTTCTTTTAAGATGAGACTAAATGTCAGTTTTGTTTTGTTCTTTCTCTTAGAACTAGCCCTTTTAAAAGCTGCCTCAGTTTGTATGGTCTTTGGGATGAAGAAAATAACCCAGAGACTCCTAATTCAGTAGAAGTCAACAGATTTGTCATATAATAGTCTGAATAGGTTTTATGTATTTTATCACTCTATATCTTGTTTTATTACTAATATATTGAGGATGGTAAGGCTGAGTTTGGTTTGGTTTTGGCTTTTTGGCTTTAAATTTAACGGAACTGATTAGTTTCAAGAAACTGGGCTAAAAATGGTAACAAATAGTAGGCAAAAGTACAATTTTATTTTTTACCACAGTTCAATGACTCTTATATGCTCCAAGTATAGCCTGATTTCCCTTCTGAAGAAGGTGAAGAGATAAGAACACTTTTCCACACTCCAGGTTGTTAAGGGGGATGAAGGGTTCCTAAAGAAAACAGAAGCAAAGCTTCAATGGGATGACAGCAACAAAAGGCTTCTGGGATGGAGGAGAATATAGGAGTGTTACACAAAAATTGAAGGAAAAGGCACCTGTGCAATTAGAGCTTAAACTCATATTTAAAAGGGTATTAAATATTTGCTAGGTCTCCTGCAAAACTAATTAAACTAAAAATCAATATCTGCCAAGTTAGATACTATAAAGGAAAAGAACAGCACTTGATACAAACACAAAATAATGACATGACAAAATCCAAGAAAGCAGGCAGTAGTAAAGCCCATGGCCTCAAGCATCCATAAATGAATTCCCAAAGGGTAGGCAACAAACAAGAAGAAGTCCTAACAAATGTGGGGGTAGGGAGGCATGCATAACTGAGGCATCACAGGCATAACTGAGACTTTGTGCTAGGAAACACCAATTGGAATATGGCTCTGCATAAGTGTATTTTATTTAGGAGAAGAGAATGGGTAGACTTGTAGATGGGGGTGGAGGTTGCATTGTGAATTAAGAAGGTAGCCTGACTAGTGTGAGGAGCACCAGAAACCACTGAGGGGGAAACATGATGGAGTCTCTTTGGGGGAAAATCACTGAAAGGAGAAACAGAAGTGATTCTTGTTATTGGAATATACTGTAGACCACCTGGACAGAAAGGAGATGGTGAGATGTTTGAGGAGTATGATGTACTGTACAGAGATATGAGATAGTAATGATGGTGGACTTGAATTATCCAGGCATCTCCTAAAGCTCTTGTTCCCCTAAGCAGAGCAACTAACAAACATCATGACTTGTCTAAGTGGTAATTTCATCTTTCAAAACAGTGGAAGAACCAACAAAGAGGAAATTATTTTGGCTATAATTCTCACTGTCAAGAATGAAATGGATAGAGTGGAAAATGTGGACAGGTTGAGAGGAAATGATCACTCCATCAGAGTGTTTGTAATAGAGGAGAGGAAATCTGGGCTTAGTCTGACAGGCACCTTAGAGTTTGGGAAAATAGATCTCAAAAAGTCCAAAGGAAAGAGGTTATGGAGAAAAATGCTTCCAGGGAAAAAGTCAGCCCAGATGGAATAGGATTTGCTCAGGAATGAAATTCTGAACACACAAAGGGAAACAGTTCCAGTGAGGAAGAAAAATAGATTTGTCTGAAGAGGCCAATGTGGAAACACAGAGAGATCAGCAACCATCTTAGACTGGGGAAAAAAAAAATGTACAGAAGATGGAAGCAAGGCCAGGATGACTATAAAAAAATGCATAATTCACTGAGGCTGGCAAAGGAACCTAAGCACAACAGAAAAGCATTTGATCCAAGAAGGGGTGGGATCTCTACTTGGGGGAGGATAAAGCATTGACAACTGATAATAGAGAAAGCAGAGCTATTTGATTGTTATTTTGTTTCTGCTTTCTCTGCAAAGGAGAATGATGATTTACACTAGAAAGGGCAGAACAAAAATGACCAACAGAGAGTTGATAGGTAAGATCAGTCAAGAAACAGCAAGAGTGCACCTAGCTGCCCTTGATGAAATCAGGCCACCTGGCTCAGAAGAGCTGCATCCTTGGAGCCTGCAGGAGCTGACAGATGTGATGATGATTGAGCTTTTGTCAATGAGCCTTGAAAGATTATTGGAAACAGGTGAGGTACTGCAAGACGGAGAAGGGCAAATGTCCTAATCTTCAAAAAAGCAAAGAGAATAGAGCCTGCAAACTATAGGCTAGTGAGTTTGCCTTCATCCTGGGAAAATTCTAGAAGGGATTATTGAAGAGGTTACCAAATATTAGGAAGGGAGAGGATGGTGACAAAGAGCCAGCATGACTTCATCAATAACAAACACATCGTGCCACACTATGCTCATTTCCTTTTTTAACAGGCTCATTGAACCAGCAGATGAAGAGGATGCTGTGTGTATGGTTTACCTTGATGTTAGGGACGGGCCTGAAGCTGGCACTCTCTTCAGGTTTGATTCTGAGAGGAAATGAGGCATGTACAAATCATTGAACAGTAAACAAAAGGAGTTGGACTTACCTCTAACACAGCAACAAGGATACCATGACACTTGGCTTCCATTGACACAGACCCCTCATCGCTGTGTGGAAACATTGATTCAGCAAGGCGAGGTGCACAGATTTTAGTGGTCTTTTAGATGTCCATCAACTTGGAGGGGCCATGTGGGAAGGACTTAATAATGTCCATTAGGTGGCCAAGCTCAAAGAGGGGGAAAAGGCCAATCAGGTCCCAGGGGCTGCTTTGTTGCCTTTTAGGGAAAACATGCAGAAATGGGAGGTGTGGTAGGGAGGAAACCCTACATTTACCATATATGACTCCTACAGTGACAAGATCCTCAGGCTTTCCTAGAGTGTATTCTACCATTTAAATACTTTCAGGGATTTTACTGGGTAATCATATAGGCAAGACTAGGGGGAAAATCCTTCCCTTTAACCCCCTAAAGAGTCATAAGAAAGGAAAAAAAATGGAGGATGATAAAAGTCAGAAATACTAGGCTTTCAAGCCTTAGATCTCAATTATCTGGGCTGTGTGATAGGCATCGCCACACAATTGCAGTTCATATCAGTCTCTAAATGCACAGTGGTGAGAAAGATGAACCAGAGTAGTCTGAAGATACGGGGACACGGCACAGACACATGTAAGGATGAACAGGTCGACACCAAAAACATCAGGGTCTACACACGTGATGACGCTTCAAGCATAGTCAGTAATTCACCATCTATCAGGGTCACCTGTAGTAAAGTGGCTAAGACATCTTAAGCCTTTTGCATGTACCCTAAGTCATTACTGAGCTTCTCCCAATACTGCTTCCCATTCAGTATTCCCTGGATCACCCACCAAGACCTTCCTCCTCACTGAGCAACAATCAGGAGATGATAGGAAATCTTGGCCCTCTTAGATCCCTGCAGAGAGACGTCCTCCCCGCTCCCCCAACCTTCTACAGGGTCTAAATGATGACTCTCACATCCAAGGGTGAAAATTATCACAAAATCAGCTGGAAGATCCTTTTTCCTCCCAGTAAATACACATGCGCTATAGTTATGTCAACAATTTCACTTCTCTCGTGTTACTAGAAAGCAGCACACTTCTCAACCACCCATTGGTCGTCTAATCCCCTTTTGGGGAAGAGTTGTCTAAACTCTCCCGGAGGAAAGGAAGCCTGCATATGGAGGGAGACCTCAGCTATGTTTGCAGGACAGACGAAGCTTGAAGCCAAGGCAACTCTTAATCTGGAGAAAGAATAAGGATGGGTTGGAGAGGATCAACTGGAATTACACCCAAAAATAGTCTATTTTTATCAGGTAAGTTTTCCTGTAAATTGGATCCCAGAAACCACGGTACCAGATAGCCCTCCTTCCTAGGATGATGTTGCTTTTTCATAGACATACCTTCTAAGAGTCTGGACACTTGACCTGGGAAGTGAGGCGCATGATTATATGCTTTTAATCAAGAGAGGCAAAACTCTTGCCTGGAAGCGGAAGAGTGCCATTTTGCCAGATTGAATGCCACTTGGGTTAGGTATTGTTCCATTGAACAAATCCATAGTTGGGAGATCACGTGGTCTCACGTCTAGCATAATGTGGCATCACCACCCATGTGGAGAACAGACCCACACCCACTTTCAAACTTAGTTTAACGTGCCCAAACAACAATAGTATACAGTGGAAGACATCAGCGAAATTCCCCTATTAATCCTGTCCCCAAAGGGGTCAGCCTTTGATTGTCCAGTTTGGTGTTCTTCAAGCCCTAGGACATTTGATCAGACCTTTGCTACCCAGAAATTGTTGTAGATGAAGACCATCTCGTCCCCATTCCTCAAAGCGCTCTCACGTATGACCTGAAGCTCAGTTCTCTGGCAGGATTTGCCAGGACCCCCATTCCTTAGTGTATATACCCTTGTTGCTGGATTAGTGGCTACTGAAGTCTGGTTGTGTATGCCTCTTTCGTGGTGTTCATGGTGTATGGAACCATGATAAACTGCAAAATGGCATCCCTCAGGATCCAGGTCCTTATGGCTAGGAGGCCATTGGGCTAGCAGGATTTCAGGGCTTGGATTGGAGGCCTGAGTCTCTGGCACAGTTTCCATTTTTTTGTGAATGGTGGAGAGACCAATGCAAGTGTGAGTTTCAATGTGCCATCTCCATGTGGCATTAGAAGCCTCCTGTGCCCTACCCATTTTGTGAGCGGGATCCTCTTACATCATTCCAAACTGTAATAGTCAACTTAGGACAAAAAGTGATCGTATGACCCTGTATCATCTGCTTATTACCAAATAGGGCCCAGTAACAGGCAAGGGACTGCTTTTAAAAAATGAAGTAGTAAATGGCCACTTTGGGGGGTGGGGTGGAGAATGACTTGCTTCTCTAGAAGCCTAAAATTTGTTTATTCTGGCCACTCCTTGGTAACTGCCTTAGGCTCCATCCTACCTAGTTTTTATGGACAAAAATATGGCCCAGAACTTCTATTGCTGTAGCCTCTTTTGGGTCCCACGTGAAAGAAGTGAACCTGCGGGTGATTTGCTAAATGGATGGGTATGGGTGAGGAGTGCATTCGGATATCTAGGTGGGGAATGTGGGTTCTCCATATCCTGAAGAGTCTCATAAATCTCTGGGCTTTCATCTTAAATAATGAGGAAGCAAACACCAGAGGCTTTTTCCAGACCTGTGCCCAGAATCCTTGGTTTTCCCCACCCTCCTGTATTCCCTTGAACTTGAGTGAGCAGTCTGGACCTGGATTTTCTTAAAGAGTTGATTTCTCATCCTTTGTCTCTGCTATAGGCCACAATCTAATGTAGGGTCTCTGCCAGTGTGGCTTATCTGGCCTGGTCAACATGTCCTCAATATAGTAATATGTATCAGTGCCATTTTTCAAGTCTATACATCATGATGTGCTAGTATGGGGAGAGTTCAGGTGTCCCCAGAGAAGGATGATGAAGTTATATTGGGCCCCTTCCCTTGTAAAAGCAAATTGCTCCTAACTAGTCTGTGCCACAGAAATAGGGGGAAAAATTACTTCATGCCATTTCCCTTGGGCCTGGACTATCTGCTCTGTGACAGCATGACCTTGACAAGGTCAGGAGCAGCTCTTGTGATGATGGTTGAGTTTCCTGTATTTCACCAGAAGATGCCCATTGCTAGTTGCTTTCCTCATGGGCAACATCTGTTGTTGTAAGAGGAGCTGGCATTACAAAGTACTCCTGCTTTCTTCATTATTACAGATGAAGATAATTTTCATCACCCCGGGGGCCTAATATTCATTGTTCAGTTGTTTGAGTCATGTCTGACTCTTCATGACTCCATTTGGGATTTTCTTGGTAGAGTTACCAGAGTGGTTTGCCATTTCCTTCTCCAGCTCCAGATGACGAACTGAGGCAAACAGGGCAAAGTGACTTGCCCAGAGTCACACAGCTAGGAAATGTCTGAGGCCAGATCTGAACTCAAGAAGATGAGTCTTCCTGATTCCTGGCCCAGCACTCTCTTCAGCGTGCCACCTAGCGGCCCTGGGGACCTAATATTATTTTGTGTTAACTTCATGGTATGGATTTCTTTTTGACCATACCCACAATAACATGCATAGAGTTTTCTGAAATGGCCCATACAGATATTCCCAAGAGTCCATAACCTTCCTTCCTTCATGGTCTGCCTTCTATGGCCTCCCTTAAACAATCCAGGTATGGGGCAGGGGCTTTAGTAGATGTCTTAGCTTTCTTGGGGCTCACGAGCCTCACGTGTCCTGGTTCTAAATTCCCCAGCATAGTTTCCCCAACACCCCCATAATCACTTTCTTAGCTGCATGTTTTAGGAGCCACATCTAAAGCTATTTCTTGGAGGTGTCTTTGCTTTCAAGTCATCTAAGATGGTGGGATTCTGTGATTCCTCCCCTCATTTCCAGACTGCATCTTCATACTGACAGCAATATCTGCCCAAGTCACAACTGTCTTAACTCCTGCTCACATTTTACCAGTTGGTCATCCTACACTTTTAGAGCTAAATTCCGAAGCCATTCTGACGGAGCTTAACTCAAAAGGAGGGCTCTGACTGACCCCCAAGGCAGACTGGGCCTAGGATTTGGAAGGTTTTGAGTGGGGATGGATAAGAACTCCCCGTCCTTTGCAGATCCCCACTGGGGAACAAGCTAAATTCATCTTCATCAGGCTAGAAAGAATATGGTCTTTGGTAATGATGTGCTTAAACAGTATGCTCAGAACCTTGTGGACAGATTTTTTTTTCAAGATGGGGAATGAGTCTGTGAGAGAGAGAGAGAGAGACAGAGACAGAGAGAGACAGAGAGAGAGAATATGTACGTATACAGAAAGAAGACTAAGAAAGAGATTGTAGTTTTTGTTGGATAAGAAAAGAATCTTTCTCTGGAAGGAAAAAATGAGCTTTGAAAATGATGTTGACTAACTAGATTTGGAATGATGAATTTTTCTTAAGCAATCACTTTGTTTCTATTGCTCCCTCAGACTGAGGTAGTAAGGGCCTTAAAAAGGAAACACTAGAATCCAGTGTCTGTCCATTGCAGAACCAAGAGTTTCTAATATCTTACCAGGTGGTTTAAATAACAGCTTCAGTGTTTCCATGTAAAGGTCTGCAGTGGGTGCTGCTTGCCTAGTATAAGGCTAATCTGGTGGAGAGGAGAGGGAAGAGTGGTAGATTTGTGTTTTGATCCAGCATCTGAAAGATTCCAACATACCAGGATCATAGACAAGGCCTATGTTGTAGCCACTGAGGATTTAGCCTGCCAGTGGTAAGAATTCTTGGTTTCATAGTTATCTTTTAATGTGCCTTCCTGTCTGGTCATTAATGAAAGAGTTCTCAGCGAAAAGCAGCTTCCTCTAGCACCATATGTTGAATAAGGGATCATAGCCCAGGGCCCTGCTGGTATTACTGTGCTTAGATACGAGATGCGTTTACTATCTTTCCTTCCAACCACCCCCTGTGCTAAGGCAGTGTTATTAAGCTATTTTCCCAAATGTCCCTTACAAGCAGAGACATTTGTCACATAGCTTTTTAAAAATAATAGTTTACTTATGTCTGTGCTCTGTCTTTACTTTTTCCCAGTCTGCTCATTACTTTTGAAACAAAACCAGTAGAGTTGTTGCATGGTTTTGAATCTTGCAATTCAGAGTCCTTGAAGTCCTAGTATTGGCTAACTTCTCAGTTCCATCCGACAGAGGGTCCTCATACCCTCTGGAATGAGGGTACAATTTTAACCCATTGCATAGTTTTCTGTTTTACACCGGTAGCAGTTTCCTTTATTGAAAAAATCCCATTTCCTTGTTTCATGCACTTAGGGGAAGCTCAGTGGAAGTGATTTCTAGTCTGTGCTGTATGTCTGGTGCCTTGAACAGAGAAAATATGTGGGATTGTGGCTGAGCTCGAGTAGAGGTTAGACTTCCTATTTACAGGGACTTTTAGCTCCCACAGAAGAAAGAGAATCTTGTTTATTGACAGATTAGTTATTCAGTTAACAAATATTTCTCATCTTTATGACCATTATTGAGATTAGAGAGTATTTTCAATTGTTGACACTTTTTATATTTTAGATTCCCTGGTATGTTAAAGGTGCACCTAAAGTAAGGCTTTATTCATAGTCACTAATCCTTAACAGGAGGGATGTGTGTGTGTGTGTAGATAGATGCATGCATACAACACACAGACACATTACAATAAAAGCTTGTTGCTTCACATACTTGCCTTAATTTAGACCTGGTTCCCATTTTGTTAAACATATTTGCTATGTGACACGTAGAGGATAGCAAGTAGGCCCATTTAGAAGAGAATCTGTGTGAAAGTGAGTAGTGTGAGGTAAGGCTAGAGAGGTAGATAATGGAAGGCCTTAAATGTCAGGATTGGGAGTTTCTGCTTCCTTTGGTAGGTAACCGGAAGCTACTAAAGTTTTGGGGTTTTTTTTCCCAAGCAGCAGAGCCATCAGAGTTAGAAAGGGTGGTGAACTAGGGGAAGGAAGATGAGTTATTAAATCTGTTGCAAATAGTCTAGTAAGAAGAGGAAGTCTGACTTGGGATTGGTCACTGAAGGGTTCGACAGTGGATGGGATGGGGAAGGAAAGGGAAGACTTTCAGGTTCAGCTTACTAGAAGAAAGGTGTTAGCATGAGTAGAAGTAAAGAAGTTGGAGGAAAAATGAGTTCGGATTTGCCTATGATGAGTTTAATATGCTGGCAGGATACCCAACAATAGTTCAAAATACAGAATAGAAGCTCTAAAGAGAGGTTGAGGGAGGAAGTATAGAATGGAGTGTCACCTGCATAGTGGTGATAATAACTAAAGCTGAAGGAAGTACATGGGATGGGTTATCCCTTGTCTGCATTATCCCATCACTCATGCCAAGTGGTTTGGACTGCTCCTGCTTTACAGCACAGTTCAAGGTCTGGAGGGGCTATTCCCCTTTATCCCTACTTCATCATCTCTCTTGATGTTCTACATCATTTATTTTTCCAAATGAATTTTATTATTTCATCATCCTTTGGTAATCTGATTGACATAGCATTGAAGGTTCAAATTCATTTTAGTAGTAAATTCATTTTTGTCATTTTTATTGGTATGACCCAGTCACTGAATATTCCAAGAACTATTTAAATTGTTCTTTATTTCTTTAAGGAGCACTTTGTAGTTGATTTTATCCAGGTCTTTTTGTGCTCTTTGGGATGTCGATCCCTAGATCCATCATGCATTTTGTAGTTATTTGGAATGGGATTTCCCTTTCTATTACTGGTTCTTGTGTTTGTTATATAAAAGTGCTGTTGATTTTCGAGGATTTATTTTTTAGCCTGTAACTTTGCTGTTGTCCGAATTAGTATCTGTGCTGATTCCTTGGGGTTTTTTTGGGGGGAAGGGGGGAAAATCATCATGTTGGCAGTAAACAGCAATAGTTTTATCTCATCTTTACTTGTCTTTATTCCTTTAATTTTTTTTCTCTTGTCTTATTGCTATTGCTAACATTTCTAGAACTTTACCAAGTAATAGTGGAGAGAGTGGGCATCTTTGCTTCACTACCATATTTATTGGAAACTGTCTAGTGTATTCCCACTGCATATGATTACTTTTGATTTTAGATAGATGCCTTTTATGAAATTTTAAAAAAGATTCCTCCATGCCCTATACCTTGTAGGGTCTTTAGCATAAAATAGTATTGAACTTTATCAAAAGCTTTTTTTGCATTAAAAGGATCATGTGGTTTTGGATGTTTCAGTTTTTGATAAATTATATTGATTGTTTTCCTAAAGTTAAACCGTCTTTGAATCCCTGATAATCCCACTTCATTATAATGAGTTCTTGGGTAAATCGCTATAGTCTGATAGGATTTTGTTTAAGATTTGAGTCAATATTTATTAATGATATTGGCCCATAGTTTTCTTTCTGTATTTTATCTTTCCCTGGTTTAGGTATTGTGATGATATTTGTAAAATTTTTTGAAAAGGACTATATTTGTCTCATAAAAGGATTCTGGTTGGGTACTTTGCAATTATTTGTAAAATATGAGTGCTAAATATTCTTTGAAAGTTTGGTAAAATTCTTCTGTGACTCCATTAAGACCAGGAGTTGGGGTTTTTTTGGTTGGTTTTCTTTTCCTGGATAGTTCCTTTACAACTAGATGTATTTCCTTCTCTGAGATTGGGTTATTTAAGATCTCTGAATGGTCTTCTGATAGTTTGGGTGTTTTATATTTCCGGGAATATTCCTCTGTTTCTTTTGTGTTCTCAGTTTTGTTGGTATATACTTATGCATAACATGTTCTGATTACTCTCTTCATTTCTTCTGGTTCTACTGTGATTTCACCTTGCACATTTGCTATTCATTGAGTTTATTTTCTGCTTTTTTAAAATCAAATTGGCTAAGGATTTATCAATTGTATTAGTCTTTCCAAAGCATTTTTAATTTTATCATTTCTGTGGCTTGTTTTGTTTAAAATTTATTTGTTTCCCCTCTAATTTTAATCTCTTCTGTTTATAATATGAGCTTTGAGTGGTTTTTTTTTTGAGTGCTTTTTTAGGGAAGGGCCATTACCACCCTGGAGAAAAGGGGGTAAATGTTTTCTTTTTCCTAAATAAACAATGTTTTTTAAAAGTAATCAGTTTTAGTGGAAATGATGCTGGGCTTGGTCACAATGCCTAAATCAGCAAGATTTTTTATTCAGAGATTCTGGATTCAAAAAAAAATGGTGCTTCTACTTATCTGGGTGATTTTAAGTCATTTTCTAAAATGGAATTTAGGTCCATTTTCTAAACTTGTTATCTACTATTTGCAGAGCACATAGTAAGGCACTTAATATTCATTTAGTGAACCAAGGGGGAAGAGTTGGCAGCGTCGTTGAATTTATTGAACCAAGGAGTACTGTTGGTGGCATAAGTGAGTTATGTCATGGATTAAAATAGAACCACTGGGTAACAGCACTGCCTTTATGGAAATAGCAGGTCAAAATTCCAAACAATTGAATTCACTGCTAAGTTGAGGCCTATATGTAAAACGAAATGTTTAAAAAAAAAAGCCACTTTTCCTGTTCCTTGAAGAAGCAGTGGGGCCAGAGACAATAAAAACTAAAACACCCTATAGGCTTCATGGTTTAGAGGGTGTTTGTTGTCCTCGTCGTTGTAGTGGTTTTTGGTGGTGGTTAAACATTTAACAAGAAGAACACCTCTTAGACTGTCTGTCTGTTTGAAGCAGCAGAAAATCAAGTGCTTGCTAGTCATCTCTCCGGAGTATTGCAGTGTAAACCATGGAAAAACACAAACAGGAAGAATCAGTAATACTGGCTAGGACTGAGTCCCCCCCACCCCCGATCCAGGCCCGGGAACTGGTGAGGTTTAGTTTGTGGTACTGGAGCATCCAAAAAACTTCTTTCCTGTTGGGGAGGGTGATGAGTCAGGCTTCCTGAGCTGGAGGGCTGAGCACAATGCCTTGCCTGCTTGATTATTTCCATGGCAAGCCTCGAGTACAAATGCGACCCAAGCAGAGGTCTGGGAGTCGAGCCAGAGAGAGAGGCCACCTGGCCATATTTGAGCAGCTAGGTAAATATCATCACCGTGCTGAGTTCATTTCACAGAGATGCTCTCGGGAGCACCTGTCTTCCTTTTCGTTGGCACCTGGGAGGGCTGTGGAAGGGCTTCCTTTGGGGCTCTGGGGATGGGAGAGGATTCTGAGGGAAACTACACATTCATTGGAATTTGTATAACTCTGTTTAAATTTTGGGTTTCAGGGATAATACCATAAGAAAATTGAATAATAGCATCCAAAGGCAAATGTAATTTTTCTTTTTAATCTGACATAGACCTCACTTCTCTTGTTCACAGGACCTAGTTTCCAAATTCCAGCTCTCTCCTTAGTGCTTATGTGATTCAGGGCAAGTCACTTCTTTTATTCTGGCCTCAAATTTCTTCAGCTGTATAATGAGGGGGCCAAAGCCCTAACATTATTTTTTCATAGGATGTGACATAATGCATTATGTACAATAGTTGTTTAACACAGTCTGCATACATGCCATTGTGTAACATACTAAACTTGTTTGCCTTTAAATACCAGTTATATACCATTGCCCCCCCCCGCCGTGTATAATTGAAGTTTAAAATTGCACAAGAACTTTATAAAGGTCCTGTAATTATTATCTATATTTGTATATTATATTTTTGTAGCCATATAATTATATGTGAGCAAGAGCTCAGACCAGTCACCAGGAACTAATGATTTTATGTCATTAGTTGAGCAAAATTTGACTCCAAATAGCCCAGAGGAAGCTGAGCCCATGCAAGTCATCAGTGAATGAAGGTGGGGTGTCCTTTAGTAGAAAAATATCCTTTTCAAGATTGATGGTTTCGCTTTTTTTCTCCCTTTGATTCTGGTTTCAGCTCCATTATTATGAATTTGTGGGTGATGTAAGCCTTCGCTAATTTGGAATAATTCCACAGCAACTGATTTCACAATCCATTAGTGTAATCATTTACTCCTGGGTGACTGCCTGGCCCCAATTAAATGATTGTGATCTTGCCCTCCCCCACCTTCTGTTGCCCCAAACTTGGTGAAGACGAGGTGGGAGGTGATTGAAACCAGTCCCAATGCCAGCTACTGTTAACTGCTTGTTAAATAATGCCTGTTGCTACTTCTGGGTGAAGCAGGTAGGTTAGTGATACTGCCAGCCTATAGTTATGTTCCCTAGAGCTCAGTGGTCTATATCCTAGTGATGAAATTGTATACCTGTCCATGTGTATAAGGTGTCCCAAAAGTCTTAGTGCTGCCATAAGTGAATAAAGCTTCAAACCGCACTAAGACTTTTGGGACACTGTATTTACACACCTGTAGTATCTTATCTATGTATGTGTGCATATAACCAACATTATGAAAGTGCCATATAAAGATAGGAGTGGTGTTATCTTCTTTAATCAGTGTCACTAGCAGGCTGGTGGGGAATGACAATGAGAGTCTTAGAAATTTGCTCTTGATTGATGCAGTTCATACAGAGGTATGCCCCCCTCCCCTACTGATATGTGAAAATCCAAGTTTACAGGAAAGAGAAATGAGATCAGATTACACAAAGAGTTGCCAAAGGATTTATTTTTAAAGTATGCCCCCTTAATATGTTTAAAGATTCTTTACCATTTATACAACTGGGGAAGAATGTTTTTATATAAAGTAATCTCCAGAAGGATATAAGAGGGTAGACTGTATGTAGCCCAGAACCATCAGTGCTGGGGGGTAGGGGAACCAGATTAAGATATAAATGGGAAATAACTAACAAAATAAATACAATGAAATACAGATAACATAACGTTTTAAAACTAAGTTAATAAGTGTGGTCAGCAAGGGGCCTCATGTATGGGCTATTGGCCTCTGTTTCTATCCAGGCTGAGCACCATGGCTGTGGCCCCAGAACCTTTGCAGGATCGTTGAGAGAATCTGATCAGCTCCTCAGAAATGGGCAAGGTGAAACCATCTTGAATCAGTTCTCAGTGGAAGAAGGAAGTTGGATGCTTATGTCACCTTGGTTCCCTTTTGGACCCATCATCAAATTGGTCCCATTCTTCATAGAAGGGGTGAGGACAAAATGGGGAAAAAAGCTCGTGTGTGATCCTCATCCAGGCTCTTGGGCTTTGCCCGAATCGGTAAGGCCGACTTTGTTTGATCAGTGGATTTCCTTGGTCCTCACGGTCACTAAACAACTTGAGGAGAAAGCACATGTCCGGAGCTTTGCTAAGTGCTTCTTACCAATATTATCTCATTCGATCCTGGAAAGGAGGGTGCTCTTACTATCCTCATTTGACAATTGAGGAAACAGAGGTTAAGTGACTGACCCAGGGTCACAGCTAGTAAGTATCCGAGGTCACATTTGAACTCCGGTCTTCCTCACTTCAGGCACTGGGCTGCCAGCTGCCTCTGCAGAAAGGACCAAAAGTGGTTCAATGCAGAACACACTGGAGATGTAACTGATTCAAATTTGATTAACTTTAGGAATCTGCCGCTGCCTTTATGATTTTTTTCCCCACAGAGCTTGTGAACCGATTCCTGGACCAATCATTTGAAAAGAGTAAAAAAGAAGCATATGCAGACTTTGGAAATTTAAGAAAATGAGTTGATATTTTTCAGGGGCTCGAGGAGAGTTTCTGAATCTGTAACTGTAGCAGCCATTTTAAAATCTCATTTAGCTGGTCTGGTGCTGGATTCCTGCCGATTGCCTAATAGTGTTTTGCTGCTACAGTGTGATCCAGCAGAGCTGGAGGGACACAGGTTATAAGTAATAATGGGAAATCTGTAAAGCTCTGAGGTGTAAATCTCTGCCCTCCTCACCCCATCCCCCAGCCTTTGAAGTGACGAACAGGAATTTCTGTTGATGGCCAGGGAAGGGCGCCCTGGGCAACCATAGGCTTTGGGCTTTAGAATTGGCAGGCAGTTTAGAGCTTCTCTAGGAGTGAAGCATTTTCCTGTATGTCCAAGATTCCTGAAAGCCAGGCACCATCATCTTCCCTGGCAGGGAATGGGGTTGGCTTCTGGTGGATTGAGACCTGGGGCAATTTCAAGAAATGATTTTGGGATGACTTTGAGAATTATGGATAGTGTTAGTAATTGACTAAAGTCAGGAAACATATATTATAATTCCAACCTCACCAAAATGTGGTAAAAGCTTTGGGACTTCACCCTGGGTCAGTTCTCTTATCTCTAAACAGGCATTTATGGAACCTGTTCCTCCTACCTCACTTGGACAAGTCATTCTAAACTCTGCCTCAGTTTCTTCTCTGTAAAAGGAGATAATGTTACCTCTTTACCTCATAGGACCTGTTGCAAGGTTCAAATGAGATAATATGTGTAAAACTCTTTGCAAATTTTAAAATGACATGCATGTTTATTGTTTTATGGGAAATGGCCCTTTTCATCTTGGAATTGTTCTGGAAAAGAATTAGACCAGAGTAAAAACTTCACAGCCAAGCAAAGTATTTTCATAATTCTCATACACGGTAAATCTTAGGGTGCAAATTAAGAAGGAAATTGGTCTGTGCTATTTGGAAGGGTAACTTAGAGACCATCTAGTTCAAAATCTTTGCTTTATAGATGAAAGAACTTGAGGACTATGAGGTCAGGACTTGCCCAGTGACACAGAGCTAGTGTGAGGTGTTGATGATGATTAAAAGGACTAACCTCCTGGAGGGGGAGAGGGGCATGTGCTATCTGCATCACCTTCAGCTGCTGTCTGATGCAGGTTCAGGCGGATCTACTCTTGGCCCCAGCCACAGCAGCAAAAGGGATGCCTTGGGCATCATTTCCTCACTGCTTCTTCCACATGGGAAATTGAGAATGTCACAGCTGTTCTGGCAAAAACTCACCTAGAACATGAGAAATCATTTCAGACTTCAGAACTGCCAATAAACATTTCACCTCAGAGGCCAGGGTTGGAGGTCGCTGCTCAGGAAACTGGTGCGCCGGAGGGGAATCGTATTCCAGGTTTCTACATAGTGTTGTCAGAGTTTTCTAGCTGCCCTGTCTTGGGTTAGCTTTTCCACAGGGAGCATGTCTGGGATCATGTCTGCGCTTCTCTCTGCTTTCAGAACCAGCCAAGGGCATTGGTCTCGGACCTGCCGCAGGCCAGCTTGGCTCACATTTCGACAGAAATCAACGTGAAGGGTCCTCAGTGAGTGCCCATGAGCAGTCACAGCAGCCAGTGTTTGGTTGGTGATCCGAACACAGTTTTCCAGTTTGAGGGTCTGGAGGTTGGGGCAACTCCGGAGCAGTGATGCGATGCATTCGTCAGTGACATGGCCACAGCCAGAGAGTGTCAAGGACAGGAGGTTGGGGCACCTGGAAGAAACAGTGAAAGCTTAGTAAGGGAAGAGTGAAAAGAAGCCAAATCAGGTTCACTTCTGCACCTCAGTGAACAGGATGGCTTTCCAAACAAGAACTATTTGTTTTTGCCACAAGGTGGAGGATGTTTCCCTCCAACCTGGGAAAGACAAAATTATTGGAGCAGCTGGCAGGATCCTATCACTCCTTCACTGAGGTTTTCTTGCATTTGTTGGTTGGAGTCTGAAAGCTAAGAAAAATGATTTATGCTGCTTCAAAAACTGTTCCTTCTGAACAATGGGAAGTAATTTCTCCCTTAATAAAATGAGACTTGTCAATTGTCCTCACTCCAAATGTTCCTGGACCAGTAGGATCAGGATTGTAAAAAAGAAAATTATTCTTCCTCAGCCTATGTAGTTTCCTTCTCTGCCCCTTCAAATCTGAATGAAAAAATCAGATTGCATAATGCAGAGAATAATATCACTGCCCAGCATGGCTAAGCAGGCTTATCGGGTTGGAGGATGAGCTGTTGCGTCGCACCGCACTTCCTTCCAAAGGAGTAACTCTTCCAAATGCTTCCCTGCAGACAGCATTGGTTCTGACAGCGCCTGCTGAGAGTTCTCCTGGGGGGAAATCCCCGGAGCCTGCCTGCAGCCTGATCTGGTTACCATTTGTAGATAAAATGGATTAAGCTTTGTTCTTTCACCCTAAGAATGCAGCAAACTGCAGATACACCCCCTGCCTCCATCCCAAAGATTTCCTTTTTCTAAATAGGTAGAGTTTGTCTGCTCGTCATTTATCGCTAAACATTTTAAAAGGCAATATTCTTCCGCGTGCCCATCTGTGTTCTCAGGAGCTGGAGCTTCTGACTAAAGATGGATTCAGGGCTTGCTCTGCTTCTCTTTTCCCTTTCTGGATTGATTTAATGTTTTCGAGGAGAAAGGCAGGGGAACTGACATTTTCTCAGCCTGTAATTTAGCTAGGAAAAACAGTAGATATTTAACCTGCCCGACAAAGATGATAAACCCAGCTGGATTTTCCATCACTACCAGCAGCTGGGTTAAGTTAAAAACAAAAACAAACCGGTTAAAAGTTTTGTTTTGCCTTTGGGTGGGGGGAAATGGACCAAAGTTAACTCGTGGTCACTTCAGTGAAATACCTACTTTCGTTGATCCATAGGTTCTTGGAGGCTTGGATTCCAACAAGGGCATTGCCATATTGGAGGGACTGCATTAAGCTATGATCCCTTCAGTGTCAAGATCAGTAAAGATGATGGACACTGAGTTCTCCTTCCTTCCCAGGTTCTGCATTTTTCACGTTCTATAGACTAGACTCTAAGGGGAGAGTTAGCTGGTTATATACGACATTTGTCAAACTTTCTCTCCATATAGGAAATGTGACCTGTCGGGAGTGACTAAAGCCAGCCTGGGGTTATTTTAAGGCACTTTCATGCTAGTTTCCTTTCATCTGGCTCCTTGGGTGCCAGACTGGGCTAACTTGATTGATGCTGACATTTGAGGGTCATAGTTCTCTCTGGAACATAAACAAGTCCAGGGTGTAACAAACAGGCCTGCCCATCTTTATGTGCAGTTGATTTCTCAAGCGTATCTTATGCACAAAGCTGTTCTTCCCTGTTACTGTGAGCTATTTCTGTTGTCTCCGTCCCCATATTTTGATTTCTCCCCCGAAATATTGAAATCTTGGCCTTGTTACTCTCTTGCCAAATCGTAACTGAGGGATTCCTTTAAGTCGCCTTTCTTAGAAAGTGAAAGTCTGATACTTCTTACTATGGAAACGCACATGTTCACAATTTGACAGCTGTGACCTGAGCCCGTCCTATATGGCTGAGATTGCTGTCCTGGTTGGTGAGGCCTACCCAGTGATATGCCAGATGCTTTCCCTATAGAATCGAATAGAGATTGCAAAGCAAGATGATTTTTCACTAATTTTAAACAAAATAAAAAAAAAACCCACCTCAACCAATTTCCCTAGGTCAATAGGAGCTTCCCTGTGGAAGTGATGGTGGCCCTCAGTGTCTAAAGAGGGCTGGCAGTTCTGCAAGCTCTTAGAGACTTGTTGCCAAAGATTTACGATTGGAGTTACTGACAGCTGTCGATCAATCACACTCCACCTACCTGTTGCAAACTTTCACTAAAAAGTCACTGGCGAGGTGCTCGTGGGTGCTGCAAACACCCTTCTGCAAAGCGTTTTTCATCCAGTCTTCAATGTTGCATACCTTTACCTGGCTTGAATGCCAGCAAATCGACAAGCGCCTTAAAGCAGGGCCCAAGAGGAAGTTATCTTTTTTCAGTTCCATGAGAGAATTAAAATGCAGCAGCGGCCAGAGCAAAGGATCAAGAAATACATCCCACAACTGAGAGCAAGTCTTTGCTAGATTCTTCCTGCTGTCCTTGTCCAGGAAGGAAAATAAATGTAGAAGACATTCCCGGTTGAGCTGAGTTATATGCATGGTAGGAACAAAAGCACTTTGTTAGGGAAGAGAAGCAACTGTTGATTCGTGTGTGCCTGCTGTGCTGATACAAGTCTGGGGGGCCTGACCGACCTCCTTCTGGGGTTATGGCTGGTGGACATATATGGCTGAGGAATGGTGTTTATTTTTGGCCAACAACTGGTGTTGAAGGTTCGTGTGTGTGTGTGTGTGTGTGTGTGTGCGCGCGCATGTGTGTTTAAAAGGAAAACTCAGACACACATTAGACAACCTGTGAAGGCAGTTTGCATTCAAAATGCCTAACAGATCTGCCAAATGAATTTAAGATAATTTTTTTCCTTAAAAGGGATTTGTTTTCCTTTTAACCAACAATCACGTAGCAAAGGGATTGATCTTTGGGTTCTAGAAAGATGCTTTTAGCAGACGTGGCTCCTCAAATAAGCTATGATTAGCTCTAAAGCAGACAAGGTTGTGTTCGTAAATATTAAAAATGACTGGAGATTGGGAATATTAGGTAGTACTTAAATATGAAATTTCATTCACATCCTTAAAAGGAAAAGGCTTGTCCTATGCACAGAGTAGATTTCTATTTTTAGAACTATGTTGCCCCAGGCTGTTAAAAGAACCAGTGATCGTTTTCCCTCCTTTCTAGCTTGCTTTTTATAAAGAGATTGATAGGTTCCAGGTCAGTTCTAGACCACTCCTATTACACTCTACCAAGGTAAACGGGTCTTCTTTGGTTTTTAGGTTTATTTTTAGCCTGATAGTTTATAGAAAAGTGGCTTGTCTCAATTTGAGAGCCTGGTATACAGGTTTCTAAGCCTAGATACTTTCAAGACATACACTGCATTAGCTTAGGACTATTCACTTTTTCTAGTTTTTATAAATATTTGGTGTGTGGCCTGGTACACTATAATTTCCCAAGTGCCACATCCAATATAGTGCGGGGTTTCTGGCACACATTTGTTTGATGAATGTTAAGCTTAATCATTTCACTCTATTTGACATGAACAAGTGACAGATGAGTGACTGTACCTATTGGATTTGAGAACAGGAACTATATTCAAATCTTATGTAGGTCACTGTGTCATAGGTAAGTTACCCACTTCCGTGACCCCAACTTCCCCCTCTCTGTAAAATGAACATACCTCTTAAGTGTTACCTCAAGACCCACTGAAGCATTTCAATGCATGGCCCAGTTCAAAGGAAAGGACTTGAGTCAAGCCCCCTGGGAGATTCCCTATGTCAGTTGGGCCTCAGTAATCTGCCCTGAGCCCTCAAGAGCATGTTCCACAGCCAGAATGGCATTCCCCAAGGAAGGAGTAAATGAGGGGCTATTAAGTTTCAGATAAATAGAATTTTGGTTATCAGTGTATTCAGTCTCTTATCTAATTGGACCTTTTCCCCTTGGAAAGTAGGCTGTGAGGCCACCAGCCTGATGGTATTTGAAGTTCCCCCTCCCAATTCCATTCTAAACCAATCCCTCTGGCTGAGAATTTACCACTCACTGAGCACAAGAGGTGCTTCTGGGGGTTTTCTTCCAAGAACTTGAGGCAGAACATTTGAATCCTTCCTCCTGCCTGCCAACACTGTAGTCATTTGAGGTTCATTTAGCCCTTACTCTTACCTCCAGAGACGTCCAAAACATACAAGCCGGGATGACGTTCAAGCCTCTCTCCTTTCTTTGTGACCGAGTGTGTAAAGGAGGGAAACTGCTACACGCCAGGCACTGTATGAAGTGCTTTAAAATATTTAATCCTGGGAGGTGGGTGCTGTTATTATCCTCATTTTACAGTTGAGCAAACTGAGGCAGGCAAAGGTTAAGTGACTTGGCCAGCCAGAGTCACACAGCTCAATGTCTGAGGCTGGATTTGGGGCTTCAGTCTTCCTGATCCCAGGCCAGCAGACGTTTATAGTACAGGTGAAGCTGTAAGTTTATGTAGACACATATACCCAACTACAGAGAGTAGCGTTTAAATGTCAAATTTTACTTATGTCCTTACCAGGTGACGCAGCTGATCTTTCAGAAATAGCTAGGAAGGTTTGCCCTCTGGTCTAGAGAGAACACTGTACATGACACACAAGAAAAGGATGACTGTGACCTCCCAGGAAGTCCTTTCTGCTAACCTTTCCTCTCTAGTCACTTGATGAATAACTTACTGTACATTCCCAACCACACAGCATTTCATACCCCTTCCCGACCCTTCTGTGCTTGGCTCTTCCCCAGTAAAGGCTTAGGATTCAATGTAAAATGACTGAAAGGGGTCAGAAAGAGAAGCAGAACTATTCAAGTATTTCTCTGTGATGGAAGAGAGGGGTAAGGTAGGAAGGCGGCGAATTTATTTTTTACCATTCTCCAAAGTAGGCAGCAATTTTGCTTCAAAGGATCAGCCATGGTTCCACCCCTACCTGGAAAGCAGACAAAAACTGGTCCCCGAGTACAGGGGCTAATAGCCACCACCTTGAAAAAGGCATTTTCACAGCTTAAGAGAAATTATTTTGCTTAGTAAAAAACTCCACAGCAGCTGCAATGCTGACTGCTCAGTGAAAGGTTTAAGATGCATCTTAAGAGGTTGCTGCTGGCATAGCGCAGTGCTGTGTTTGGAGTTAGGAAGACCCAAGTTCAAGTCTGGCCTCAGATACTTGTGTGAACGCTGGGCATGTAACTGAAATTGTCTGCCCTCATTTCCTCACCTGCACAAAGGAGATAACCTGCTTCCTGGGGTAGACCCGAGTCAAGCACCATAGAAATGCTCACTAGCATTATAACGGCCCTCTAATCGCTCCACATCGGGTGTTTTGCCCCAACAGAGGCATAAAGTAACTTTACAGGAAGCCAGCATCTATGTCACCAGCGTCATGGAAGGCATTCAAATAGCTGTAGGACTCAGTATTTATAAGCAAAATATCATAGCTGGTTCCATTAAAGGGTGTTAAAAATTATTAATAGTCAAAGAAAAGAGACCAGATCTTTAATGATACTTTTCCATAAAACATCTCAAGTTGGTAAAGAAGAAAACGAATCAAAGTACAACTTAAAAGGAGAGATTATTCACGCAGTGAAATGATTTTTTTTTCTGCATTACACAAGCTAGATTTTAATGGCAAACGATGATATCCACAGCACCACGCGACTTGAGGCCCTCCGGCACGTCAGCGGCAGAGCTGACAAGACGAGCCTGTTTAGCCCCTTGGTGAGATACAGAGACAATGGAATGAAGTGTGGCTATGGTGTAGAAGTCTTCACCTTCCTGTGTTCTGTGTGGATGTTCCCAGCACTGGCAGCACACTGCAGGGACACACACTGCCCTGGGGATGCTCCAGGTTGGATACCTTCAAAAAAGTCTCCCTGGTAGGGAAGAGAGTCAACAGGCCGACCAGAGAGGCTCCATCCTTTCTGGGTACACCTGGCTGCCTGAGCTGGCCAGGCGGCTGCACACGTGATGTCCGCCATCTGAGTTGTGAAAAGAAGGTGGTGTGCTATGGAGAACCCAGTCCCATGTGACCCTTAAGTAGCTTAGGGGAGGGAGGAAGGATAAAGAATATGGAAAAGGGAGATATGTACATTACAACAATGAGACCAAAAAGACACATAGGTTTCAAGAAATAAATATGCCCCAATGCCAGGCCCAGAAACCACACTGACTGAGTTTCATAGGCAACTTACATTTTTAACACTCAAAGAGGGACAGTATACTTTACTGGTTCAATTGTCAGTTACATTTGTCATCACTACACACTGAGTAGAATACAGTGGATAAGCAAAGTTTTCTCCATCATGGAGAGATATCTGTGTTGCCACAAACAGACTGTTTGTATCATACATCTGTGTTTGCAGTGGGAGGATGTTAAAGTTTTCTTCTCCAAAGGAGGCATGTACCTTGATGCATCAGGCCTTGCTGGTGTTTTCTAGCCAGAGGCCATTTATACATAAAGGAGACAACATGGCACCAAACGAGAAAAAGAAAAGCCCAGAAGGAGAACAGAAAATGAATTAGCTTTTAAAATAATTGTGACAAAGATTACACAGTTAAATTTCTAAAATACAAAACAGGCACACTTACATCACTGGTGTGGCTTACTAAGCAGCTTAGTTCGCTGTTGGATTAACTCAAATGGTTTCGATTCGCCTTTCCAAACAGTCATGATAACATTCTAAAATATGTGAAGAGAGATGCAACACACGCACCCCAACAGTGATGCAGGCAGGAGCATCACGGGTCCCCTGCCTTTCTCCTCCCAACACTTTCATCCCCCAAATCGGGTGGGATTTACAGCTATTTTCCTCCATCAGAAGGAAGGCTGCCAAAGCCATTAGGTAAGTTTAAGTGATTAAAAACAACCCATTCTAATAAAGAACAACAATCAGATGCAAACGGCAGACAAGCACACTAAGAATGTGAATATCTAATTCAAAGCAACACGTGACTTTATTCACTGTCCCACTTGTCAAGCACAATAAAGTCACTCTGCTTTTTGTGTCTCAAAAGGGTCCTAAAGGGGAATCAAATGTCAGGCTCAGCCAGGTGTGTTTTCATATTTATGAACAACTAAGCAACACTGTGAGGGAGCTGTATTTCAACACAAACCAACACTTTCTTTTTTTTTTTCCTTCCAAATAGCTTCTAAGATTTAGGGAGGTTAGCAATGCAGCCTCTTTAGGAATAACATTTGATATATTTGATTATGGTTTGTTGCTTTTCATCCTTAAGTGTTTATCTGGCAGGTGTGTTAAGCTATGACAAAACATGTTAATACTGAAATGGAAATGATGTCCCAATGTCTGTTCCTGGCAGTTTCAAATATATGATTGGGAGAAGGTCACTGAATCTTTAAAGAGAGGCCTTTACAACATCTCAGCCGCTCCTTTTTACTTGTCAGACATCATTCCTAAGAAGTCTGCTTGGCTGGTTGGCTGGCTTGGCAGGAATTATGTTCAGTCCTTCATTACAACTTTTAGAAAAAGAAGAAAGGGAAAAAAGCACTAGAAAAAGGGATGAAAAAAAACAGATATGATGTTCCAACATATATAAGCTTATTTCAGGTTCTCTCTTCTCCACGTACTCAAGCAGCCTCCTCTTCTCCAGCCACTGAATTATCCAGCCATACACATAAATGCCCTTGCACTGCAGGAGATACCTACACAACTGACAAAGCTATCGTGGGAATCAGAGTCTAAAATTCAACACCAAAGAGACCGAAGGGCCTCCATTTTCTCTCTTTTTTTCTTCCCTAGAAAACAATTTTAAACAAGAGCTCTTGACCTTGGGAGCAGAATTTCTCTTCCTATACAATCCAATAAAGCACATTTTCAATTTGACTACAAAGGTCTTGAGATGCAATGTCAATGAGAGCTATTAAAGTTCTGAGTTCTAAAAATCAGAATACCCCCTTCCACACCCTTAATAAGTGATACCAAAGCCTCAGAAGCTCAGTTTTGATAATCCGCATCTTAACTAAGCTGTCGTGTATAAGCATAGAAACTGGAAAATAGGTCGGAACATGAGTCCTGTTCTAGAGGGATCGGAGAACAGCTCCAAAAGGCACAGGTCTAACTAGCTCTTTATCTAAATGCCAATGACAAGACCCACTCTGTGCATCCCAAATTAGCCTCACTACCTGAATCTGCAGGCCAGATTCTAAACCAGCAATTACTGAAGGTTAAAGCTAAAATACAGCAGCCTTCATATCCACTGATAGCAGCATTCTCTTCATTAATGATGCAACCTCTTTCTCTTCTGTAGGCAAAGAAGGACTGTTGAGGTCACTGGTAGATTTCATGGGATACAGTAATATATGCAAGCACAATCCTTGATTTACTGGGTCAAGCTCATCTACATCACAGCTGTGAAAATGCAGCAAGAATTTCCATTGCTCCTCACAAAATAATGAACACATTATTGCCTGCGGCACACGATGATAAGAATGCTTGATGTAAATGTGCCTTATGAAAGTGAGAACTAAAAACATCGATATAAAAAGTCAAACATAACTAAAATTCATGAAACTATATGTATATGTATACATATACATATGTATATATATCAACACACACACACACACATATATATATATATATCTATAGTTACCACAACTAAAGCAGCAAATCAAAATGTCTGCTGGGGTTTTCTGGTAAAACTAAAAAATAAGTTTGTGTCCAAGTCAAATGCTACCATTGACACAACAAAATGAAACCCACGATAGGAAGCTGAAAAGTGCACAATGAAATCAATAGTCTTGGATCAAGTATTTGTGGAAAATTGGAAATGTTTTGTCTGGTGGACTTGGTAGAGGGCGCTGCGGTAGGATCAGAGCTTCTCGGAGCCAGCGCGGGCCTGGCGCTCCACGTAGAAGAGGATGTAGGCCTTGGCCTTCACCACGGTCTCTTCATCTGTCAGCGTTACGGTGCTGTCATTGAAATGGAACCAGCGACCTTCGTGAGTCGCATAAGCTGTGTAATGTCCAGAACCGACACTGTAAGCAAGAGGAAGGAGGAGGATTAATGGGAGTACAAAAAATAAAGTCCAGTCCAACACCCATCTTATAAATGAAGAAATGCACTTGAATTTGATAAATACTTTTTGAGTGCCTACCACATGGCAGGTGCTATGCATACAATAAAAACAAAACAGCTCCTGTCCTCACGAAGCTTATTCTCTGAGAGGAGACAAGTAGACGTATTAGACAACACAAAGCACAGACATGGGAAAGCCAGTTTTTGAAGGGAGGAGTTGGGAGAGTCCAGGAGGTAGCACCTTCCTTGTGTTCTGAAGGAAGGTAGAGACTATGAGAGGTGGCAATGAGTGAGAGAAGTGAGACGGCCTATGCCAGGACAAAGGAGGACTATGATAGCATGGATGGGGAAGAGGCCAGTTTGACTGGAAGGTGGAATGCGTGAGGGTAAAAATGTGCAAACAGTTAGAGAAAACAGATTGGAATCTGATTTTTAGAGTCTTTAAATGCCAGAGGAGTTTGCAGTTTACCTTACAGGTAACAAGACAGCTTGTAGCTGTGTGGAAGATGGATCAGGGAGAAGAGACTAGAGGCATGTAGGCCATTAGGATGCCTTTGCAACAGTCAAGCTGGCAGAGTGAAGAAACAGGGACAGATGAAAGAGAGATTGTGGAAGCAGAATCTCCTGGGCCAGGGACCCGATGAGTTCAGGAGAGTGAAGAAGAGTGAAGAGCTGAGAATAGCTACGAGGCTGTGAACCTGGACGACTTGAAGGGGCTGCCTTCAATGGAAACAGAAAGTGATCAGAAGGAAATGGACTGGGAGGGGAAGAGAATGGTTTTGGACATGTTAAATAGGAGAGGCCTACAGATATTTAGCCTGTGAGCTGTCCTTTACTCTCATCATGTGACCAGCCCTTCTTTTTTTGACTTGTACATTTAATGACATACTCGATACCGTTTCCTCTTCTAATTGCTTGTAACGTGTTATAGCCCACATGTAAACGAGACTGTCCGTTTTTCCAGTGTCCCTTGGGTGATTCTCAATTTCAATTCAGATATTATAGTTTCCCAGAACTAGCAACACCAGGAGAATAATGTTATAGAAAAGATGGGCCTTTGTTTTAAGGAAGAAGTCTGAGACCATTAAATTTAGCAATTTCCTAAAGGCAGTCCAGCTCATTCCCCTTTTTGTGTTCAGTTCTAGAGCCAACTTGTGTATGTGCAGTTTGTCCCAATTTTACACATATATTTCTGTGTATAAACATATACATGCACATGCACATATACATTTACAACTACATCTCACTGTCTGGACCAGTCATTCTCCATTCATTTGACTTTTCTAGGGGGAGAGGGAGGTCAAATGCTTTAGGGTAATTATAGATCTCATTTGTCAAGTTCTGCAGTAGCGCACTGTTTGATGTGACCAGCATCACGTCATGCCTCAGCAGGAGCACCTGGGAGACCTTGCCATCGGCAGAGGATTCCTTCTCAACCTGGACTTGGTGGTGGATTGCCTCCATGAGAATGGTGAACTTGCTTAGCAAGCATAGGCTTCTTTATTCATTTCTCACTGGATACATTAAAATTGAGACACTAATGATAGGAGGATCAAACAAACTGATCATGGTTGTGTATTTCAAGGGATCTTAAATCTGAGCTGTTCCACATGAAGCACTTAGTTGTGAGGGCATTCAAAGCAACACGATGCTGTAATGACTCTTTTTTTTTATGGTGAATAAGCAATAAGCATAGTAAGAACTCCCGTATCCACAACTTCTTTCACTCAGTTACATGATGGCAGACATGTGGTCTGGTATGTCTGATTACCAGCAGAAGTTGCCTCCTCCCATTCAGTAATCTCAGCAGGGATGCACCTGCTGTGTGTGCAGGGTCTCATAAATAATTTTATATAGAGAAAATATGTTTATGGGTTTGTAGTTTTTAATCTCTTAGTAACTTTTTTCATAACAAAGTCTAAGATTTTTCCCACACTTTTTCATATCATTCTCTCCTTCAGACACCTTAGGGATTGTATCGTACCCTCAGAATGCTCGCGTCCCTCTAGCACGGACCTCTTTTTTTCTGGTGCCATTTTTATTTCCTTTCTAAGCATAACTGGGGCTGGGATGTTAGAATCTAAACATGATGATTCTACTGGTCTTGAGTTCCTTATTGAAATCCTGGCACTTTTCCACCTTTTCTCTGTTTTTCTCCTTCCATTTTCACCGTTCAGTGCTCTTAGACCACCGAGTTCAGTTGCATCTCTCGCTATGCTTTCATTACACTAGTTTTTCCCTCTATTGTTTCTCTCTTATGAAATGTTACTATTTGTACTCTTCCACCATCCTTCTTCGTAATATTTTATAAACAAATTTATAAATTAAACTAATGTTGTCCCTGGGTACCATGCCTTTCTGCTTGGCCAAGAAAACCAGTGTTTACTAACAAAGGCAGTTTTTAGGCTCTTCTGGTCCCTCAAATGATTTATATTTGTTAAATTTCTTTATAAAATGGTCATCTCTGTCAGTATCCTTTCTTCCAACCGATTTTTAGCACCAATATAACCTGTTCAAATAGGTCATGTTTTGACTATTTTAATTACATGCCATAGCTTCTCTCTTTCTCTGATTTTTATTCCTCCTTTCAAATATTAATTTTCATCTTTGCTCTAAACAATTAAGTTGTTTGACCGTAAACATATTACAGGGCAGCTAGAGTGCCGGGCCTGGAATTGGGAAGACCCATCATCCTGAATTCACATCTGGCCTCAGACGTTTAGTAACTGTGTGACCCTGGGCAAGTCACTTAACCCTGTTTTCCTCAGTTTTCCCATCTGTCAAATGAGCTGGAGAAGAAAAAGGCTAAACCACTCCAGCATCTTTGCCAAGAAAACCACAAATGAGACCATGAATAATCAGACACAACTGAAAAATGATTGAACGACAAACAGATTCAGGAACGACCCCCATATCAGCTATAATTTCTTATCTATTGAAATATAATTGGTTTCTTTTTTTTTATTTGCTGCTCTTCAGATCTAGTGCCTTCGCAATGTACAGGATGTCACATAAGTTTTATTAACTTAAAGCACTAGGACTTCTGGGAGGACTTGTATACATATAAGGCAGATTCTGTGTCTTTGGCCTTTCTTGTTCCTAAAGTAGGGGGCAGTGTGGTACAGTGGAAAGAGCACTAGATTGGGAATTTAAAGGTAACACTACAGCAAACATACTTTTAAAAACCTTCTGCACATTATAACATCTGAACTTTCCCCCAAACAAACATCTCTACACACAAAAAAGAACAAAAAAGAGTCTTGTGTGAAACCTATCACATACAGCCGTTGGAGAAGTACATAAAAAAATTCAGCATTACCTTTAAAGCCGTCTGCTAGTCTGTGATTCCTTCTGAACTTCCTTCTCTACTCTTATGCACTTTTTTTTTTAAAAAATAAAAGCTTCAATGAACCTTTTTCTTTCTTTCTTGGCATTACTACCCCAAAACTTACTTTATCTGCAAATACCCTCCTCAAATGAAACAACAAGAAACCTTTGTGACAAAAATGGGCAAGCAAAACAAATCCACATTTGGGCCAGGTTCAAAAATGTCTCATTCTAGAACTAGTGTTTGTTTATATAACATGACTGACTGAAAGAGGTAGAAGACACAAGATCTCACTAGGATATATTTTTATTATTAAACTTTTTTTTATTTGGGAAGACAAAATGGCACCTTAAAGGCTCTCTTCCAAACATGTATTTTCCATCTATCCATCAAAGTATATAATGATTTAAGATACTATTGCATTCTTTGTAGAATTTCTGATTCCCTCATCCTCTGTTAGTACATGAGCTACAAGTATTTTCTGTTTTCAAATACTTATCATTAGGCACTAATTTCTGAATAAAATATATGAAATGAAAACCACAAGGTGCCCAAATGTCCTCTCAATGTTTCTCATACCCCTGGATGATGTTTTCTTTACCTCTCTCGGAAGGACTTGTGAATTATCCTTCCATTTAGCTACAACTGCCTTCTGTCCTTTGGTCTCCTTTATAGCAAGAATGCCGTGACTATTACAATTTGATTCCTTCAGTAACTTACCCATGTGTTGGTCGCTGGACATAGCTATCAGACTATGTATAGATAATTTTAATAGTATTTGATTTTTAGTATCCTTTGTAAGTTTTCTGTTACTGCAGAAGTGGAAGGTTCTGCATAGGACTGAGGGTCATTTTAAAGGATGTTTGTTAGTTTCATTCGTTGCCAGGGACAAAGAATTCATCCTAAGTGGCCAATGAGCTCGTGGTGAGCTACTAAGTCCTTAGCGTGGCTGAAAGCAGACACAGTCTGTCAGGACTATATTTTTAAAAATCTACACCAAAACAGAGATGGAAAGGCATTTCGGAAGAGTGCAGCTATGAGAGAAGCCGACATCTATTACAAGTAACTTTTATGGTTTTCCACTTGCAATTTAAGGGTGAAGTAAATTATATTTTGATGGCACAAAGAATAATACAAGCTACAAAACCCAATCTGTTCTGAATACAGATGTTATGAAATTCTGATCCTATTTTTCACTTCTCTTTACAGAACACTGCAAGTTCTAACACACGTTTACTTCAAGCTGGCAAAGTGGAAAATTGTAACTTTGTCTACTTTATGTAAGAATTGATGACTTAATCAGTAAGCAATTTTTTATTCAGCATCTACTATGTGCCAGGCACTGTGTTAGGTCCTCAAGATACAAAGACACAAGATGCTTACAGACTACTGGGGGAAACAACATGTAGAAAATAAATAAGAGGTGGTTTAAGACGGGAAGGTAATTAGCACTTGGGGGCATCAGGAAAGGCTTTCTGTAAGAATAAATTCAGATACTGCAAAGTGGAACAAGAACATTAACATTCATGTAACACAAGTTCTTCATGTGTCTAAGTTCTGTATGCATATCCGATAACAAAAAATCCCAATACTCACCCTGAACCATGATGCACAACAACTGCAGCAAGGTCATAAAGGCAGCTTTCTGGGCCACTATTCTCAGGCTTTAAAACAAGGGAGAGAAAACACATCCTTAGAACTAGTAATCAAACTAATATGATAGCTATCTCTATCAACCTCACCATTGACTTTACAGTGAGATCATTGGTGTTATTTTAAGATAGGTCTTTCTGAAGTTAGTCATCTTACCTCTAATAAGTAGCATTTCATATCTAGGCCTCTCAAAGGAAACTCTACATAGGTATCAACCTTGTTTCTTAGATAGGCTGTCCAATGAAATCTTTTCAAGTGTAAGCATAGCACCTGAATGACAAAATAGGGTGGGGAAAAAATGACACACTTGTTCATGAACATTTCATTCACCTTTCATGAAAAATCCAGTGTCTGGTGCTGATATTGTAAGAGATAAGAGCTTTATCTATGACTCCCATCAGTTTCTTTCTGCCAGTTCTTAGTATTTCCTGCACATGCTGTGGGGTGTAGAGCTTTGACTAAAAACTCTAAAGGCCAATTCTAAACATTTTCCAAAGCTGAGCTTATGTTTAAAAGCAAAGTACTTTAAAATTAACTTTGGGCTGACAGTTTAAGTGATCTACTTTGTGAAATTTCATGAGACACAGGCCTTTACCTTTGGTAATTTCTGAATCCAAAATTTTTTGGTGGACTTCTGCTTTTTTTTGCATTTGTGGCACATATATAGTTCTGTCTCATCAAGTTCTTCCAAGTCTGTAAAACTACGAAGACAATCTAAAAAGAAATCGATTTCAAAAATGTTAAATGTGGTGCTTTTCACAAAGACCACATCTGGATATTTCTAAGAACAATCAGTCATGCCTTGGGCCTAAGCTCCCCTTTATTTTTATGGGAAGTTTCAAGTTTAATTCCATTAATAACCTATACTATTGAAGGAAATATCTATCACCCTCATTTTACTTTATTGGAGGAGGACTTTAGGCAGTGGTGTCAAATTCAAACTGGGGGCCACATATTGACTTAGAAAACCTTAAGTTAACATTATTTATGTTAAATATTTCCCAATTAGATCTTAGTCTGGCGTGGGCTAGACTAAGGACTTTTGTGGGTTGATGAGTTTGAAACCACTGCCTTAAGGTCACAGTTTGTCTAAGAAGCACAGAGAGGTTTAATGTCAAGCTGATTCTGACCATTTTTAAAAGTTATGTTATTTTTAATTGGCTCCTTTTGATTTTCAAATCACCTTTGTTTCTTTTTTATCTTTGATTTTATTTTTCAACTGACAAGCATTTTTTTCTCTTCCCCCCAACCTCTGTTTCACCAATTTGAAAGGAAAACAAAACTAAAAAAAAAAAATCAAATATACATAGTCAAGCAAAACAAATCCCATTGTCCATGTCCAAAAATGTACGTCTTATTCTCCATCCGGAATCCATCACCACTCTGTTGGGAGCTGGACAGCATAGATTAATTAGTTCTCTGGAAATAATGATCTTTGGATATTGCTGACAAATGACATCCAAGACCTACAGTTCTTGCTTAGGGGAACTCCTTACAGAAATCATTAAATAGGCAAATTCAAAATTCCTGAAGCACTATTTAATCTCTCCAAAATTACAAACAAGTGATCTTAATTTTAAAAGCCCATCTTTCTAATTCCTCTCTATTACTGACTCCAATCAGAACAGTTTATTCAATCCTTCAAACATGTCACGTTTAAACTATTTTCCCTATTCAAATACCATTCACCTGCCTACATATGCCTTGTTCTTGCCCTCCCAGCTAGACAAGGCCCAGTTCAACTCTCAACTTCTTCATAAGGACTTCCAAGATGGCTCAAAACAAGTGATTTTCCTCCTTCTAAATGTAATTATTGCCTGTGCCATTCATATGCTAATTTTTTAACCACTTCATGGTATCTACTTTTATCATTAATCTCAAGCAATTTTACTTTGGGGTGTGCATGACTTGTCTCTCCAATTAATTTTATAATCTCCATTCAGGTGAAAATTTTGTGTTATTTCTTTGATCCTTAGCTAGCACCACACTAAGTACTACTTGAACACATAGTAAATGCTCAACAAATTTTAAATACTCTTGAATACAGTTATTTTCCTCATTAGGGGAGCTGCAGAAATGCTAATTATCCCTAATGTCCTTTCCAGCTTTATGGTCTCAAGACACAGGGATGTCATTTTGGTCCTCTTCAGAATGAAGGACAACAACCACCACTAAAAGCTTTGATGATTCCCTCAACAAAGTATGCCAACTTCTGTTTAAATATTAAGCTTTTAACCTACTAAAGCTCTAATTCATATTTTTCCTCTGTTTACTAGTTACCTGAACATTGTGGCCTTGTACCTATGGCAAAGTACAAAAGAAAAACAGCAAAAGGGAGCATATTGGCTATCTCTACTTTAAATGGGAAGTCTAGCACAAAGATTATATGGATGGGAAACTGAGGCAAAAGGAAAATGAACACACCTTTCCAAAATTCCTCTATAGTAGCTGAAATCAACTGATAGATTTTTAAGAATCCTCATAACACTCACTGTTCCTTTTCCCATCTCAAACATTTGTCCTTCAAACACAACATAAAACTAGTTTTCAATAAACAAGAGCATTTTCATAGAAAATTTAAGCGATTATTTTCTAATTCAATGGCATTATGAATTAACTGTTTAATTTTTTTCTGACCCCAAACAGTCCTAAGCTTTTTATGTGAAGGTTGCTATATATGTTGTAAATAACAGCAAACTGCAACTTCAGATCCCACAGGTCAAGTAAAGTCAAGTCATTATCAACAAATTACACTGGAAAATATCATGGTTTTGTATTTCTTTTTCTTTGTTCCACAGTGGTAGGTGAATTGGGTGGAAAGAGGCAGAAAATGTGAGATTTTTAGGAACTGGGGAAAAAAATTATTTTTAAGAATATATATTAACATTTCAAATAAACATTTGAAAAGAAAATACCACGCATTCTAGTATGAATAAAGTGATTTTCAGCTTCTGGAAGCCAGGAGTCATATGTTACACTTTCTTTGTACAAACTCAAAATGTCACAGGTACACAAGCTGTAGATCTTGTGCTGCCTTTGTGGCATTTCATAATTGTCTGGTATTGTTACTGAAATCTTCTCAATGAAATTGTAAAGTTCTTTGGGGCAGAAATAGTGTTTTCTTTCATCTCTCATCTAATATACTGCTTTATATACACAGTAGGTGCTCAATAAATATTTGCTCATTTCTGGGCACATAGTAGGTTTTCTCATATGCTTGCTTCCTTTGGGTTGAACCCAAAGGATTTTCTGAGGACTTCTTAAGAAAAAATAGAAATACTGGCTTCTGAATTTCTATTTGGATGGAAACATTGAATTTGTATACATTTATTGGCTCTAAATCCAACATCTGACTAGACAATTTTTTAAACATCTTATTTTAATGTTTAACATAACCATCATTTCCAAATATCTCTCTCTTCCTTCCTATTCCTTGGTAATAAGAACTAGATAAAGGATGTCAATTTAAAGACATAAAATCAGATAAAGTTCCCTATAAGCCAAATGTTGCTAATCTATACTAACAGACTTCAATGGGACACAGCTAATTCAAAAAGTCCTATGTTTCTTTGGAGTTAATTATGTAACTTTGGAAAGTATATGTGCTTTTTAAATTGCACTTTGCTTAATATGAAAATTAGTTTGCAGTCTCTGAACATATTGACTAGCCTTTTATGGCAAAACAGCAGAAAAATCCATTTGCCACAGTTAATCCACAAGATGGATAATTCAGCTCCAGATATTCAAAAGATAACTGTTTAATGAAATTCCATTTGAAAACTATTTTAAGACTAGCATCCAGGGCTCCACTCCTACTCTTACAAAAAAGATGTATGTGAACTCCTATCTGTGTGTGTGCTTTGCATTTTAAGCTTTCTAAAGTGTTTTCCTCACAACAGCCCTGAGAGCTAGGGAGTGTGAAAATATTACTTTTCTCATTTTACAGATGAGAAATCAAAGGCCAACCTGAAGTTCAGAGAAGTGACTTGCCCTAGATAATAAAGAATTCTAATAAAATAAAAAAGTAAACAAAATTCTGACTCGAAGTTCAGTTTTTTTCCCTATTTCACATATTGCTCATCTCCTAATAAACTTTCGTTAGTCAATTTACATTTGCTATCCTACAAATTTCCTGAATCAAATCTCAGTGAGACAACAGTCCCTCACTCTTGGTGACAATGGTATAGGAAATCTCAGGTTTCTTTTTTTTCTTTCGTCTCTGAGCATAAACAGTAATGACAACATAATGCTGGCTTCCTATACAAGTACCTAACCGCTGTTATGCTTGTGTACTGAGGCTGAGATCATAAAAGCTTTCATAAGTGAGTAATTGTTGCATCATGTAAAACGTTTGGCCTTGAGGAAATTATATAAGGATAAAAATAGAATTCTTCACGTCAATTAACATTTTTTAAATATTTACTATATCCCAAGCACTGTGCTAAGAGATGAGGATACAACAAAAGTTCCATATTTGAAATAACTTCCTCTTGAATTTTTTCCCCCAGACAAATATAAGAAGGGGAATTACTGCTACATGATGCAATTTTGATTAAGATTCCAATTCGATGATCACAATAGCATAAAATCAACCAGCAAAATGATGGACAAGGAAGGGAATAAACATTTATAAAACACCTACTATGTGCAGGGCACTATGCCAAGCATTTTAGAAATATTATCTCATGTGATCCTCACAATAATCCTGCGAGGAGGTGCTATTGTTATCCCAATTTTACAGTTGAGGAAACTGAGGCAGAGTTTGTTCAGTAACTTGTCAAGGGTCAAACAGCTACTAAGGGTCTGAGGTTGGACATGGACTCTGGTCTTCTTGACCAGGGCAAGTGCTCTGTGCCATCTAACCACAAATTATTCTCCCAGGTTTTTCCAGGCCATATCACGGATCAGAGATTTAGAGCTGGAAGGGAACTTCTTGGTCTTTTCGTCCAACCTCCCAGAACTGAGGAAACAGTTGGCAGGTCCTCTTGTTGCACCATGTGATGTCCCAACAAAAGCCACCCACATCACCTGGGACAAGTCACTGAATTTTAATGGGCCTCAATTTTCTTAAATGTAAAGCTCCTTCCAGCTCTAAATCTATGATCCATTCCATTTCCTCTTTTATTGACCCATTATTTCTACATATTTTGTAAAAATCTGTGGGTGAAGGAGGATCATCCAGACAAAATATACATGGCATAGTCCTGTTTTCACAAAGTACTTAAGATCTATTTTGGGGATGGATGATTTACACACATGAAGTAGCAGAATGAATGAACAAACTGATTTATCAATGGCAGACCACCAATTGGGTGGTTACCAGAACTCTCAAGCCTTCCCTCCTGAGAATACTTGGGAACTTTTCCCTTCCTCATCCACCTTCTTGATGCCTCTGGCACTTCAGCAATCTTGGATGTGTTGCTATGCCAAAGAGAGGAGAAAAGGGAGACCATCCACACTTGCAATGCAACAGTGCACTGCTGAAGTCTCATTGTGGAAACTCTAGTACGACTTCAGGTAGATGTGATGTTATGTGCAGTAGTAAAGTTCTGTGGTACCATAGCTACACCTCTGTATGGTTCCTTGAGATCACAATCACCATTTAGGAAATTGTTTCCATATGGAAGATACATTTCAAGTTCCCAACTGAGCATGTAACCCCGCTGGTTAACGGGGGCCTGCCTATATACGATAAAACCCTAAACTGTAATCTATCAATGAAGTTCTAAATTTTGTTTTTATCTGCTTTCTTAAGATATGATAAAATAAAATTTGTGCTGGATCACTGAAAGACTAGAAATGACTTTTGTGTTCTACATCAGGAGATAACAATCTGACATTTAATTTAAATGAGTTTTTTCTTTTATTTGTTTCTCTTTTCTTTTAAAAAGTTTATGAACTACCTTCTCTCCCTTCTTTGCACTGGTAAAGCACTAGAGGTGTGGACATTGCATCTACTGTCAAGAAGCACTCTATATGGTGGTTAGTTTTTCTCAGTTGCCTTTGTGCTCTTCTTTCTCTTATATTCTTTGCTACAAGAATGGCTCTCTAGGGAGGGAAGACAAGAGGGATATACTTGGAAATAAGTGATATAAAAACAAAAGATATCAAACTTTATGTATGTGTAACCTATAACATAGGGGCAGCTAGGTAGCACAGTGGATAGAGTGCCAGGTTTGGAGTCTGGAGTACCTGACTTCAAATCTGGCCTCAGACACTAGCTGTGTGACCCTGGGCAAGTCACTTAACCCTGCTTGCCTCAGCTTCCTTCCCTGTAAAATGAGCTGGAGAAGGAAATGGCAAATCTTTCCAGTATCTTTGCCCAGAAAAATCCCAAATGAGGTCACAAGAGAGTCAAACAACTGAAATAACTGAACAACGACATCCTATAACATGTGGAAGTGAATGAATGAAGCCTTTGTTCATGCTGTTCCCCTATAGCTATGCCATCATGTCCTCCTAAACTATTCAATTCCTCCCTATCCTTTAAAGCCTCATCAAATTCCAATTATTACAGGAAACTTTCCTTGATTGCCTCTTACTATCCATCCCTCCCTCAACTACTAACACCATCCAATAGTACCAGCTGGTACTAACCTCCCCTTCATGTGCCTCTTTTTGCCTGCCTAATATACTTATCTATTATTGTCTATTACAGCTTTCTATGTATGTGTCTTCTCTTCCTACTTAACTATACGTTCAATGTGGGGTGGCATTCTTATCTATATTTTCTAACTCTCCAAGCATCTGGTACACAAAATAGGCATTTTAAAATGTTTCCTGAATATATATTGTTCCACTTTACCTGGAAAACCAGTCTGGTTACAAACCTTGAATTTTAAAGGCTGTGTCTTCTCAGTAACATTAAGAAGACAAGGGAAAATATTTCAGGATATGGTAAAATAAACATATAAAATGGGCTTTGCTGAGGTACAACAATCTGACTCTGAAAATATTCTCATTAACCAAAGAGCCCACATGTCCCAAAGGTTAAAGGAATGCAAGAAATAAAACATACTTTAGCAAGGTCACATACAATAAAAGTCCAGGGAGACTTCAAAGCGATAGAGGCATCCTTACCTCGGAGAGAACACAACGGCCCATTTTCTTGGTTCTTAGAACGCTTGTTTCTAAACTGACTGGGAATATCTAATGAAAGGTCTTAAAACAGGGAAAAATTAGTTAAAACCACATTGGCTTAATCACTATTTCAGAGAAAATCATCAATTTCATGGTCATTTTGAAAATATTCAAACATTTTTATCATAAAAATGAAGCATAAATACCCAAACATATCTTACCAAGAAATGGATCAAATTTTCTAGATTCTGTCCCACATATTAAGCAGTTAACTTCATTTTGAAGAATGCCTCCAAATATAGCCGTGACAACAGTAGATGCTCCATTTCTAAAGAAAATCACCATGTGGGAAAACATTTTAATCACAAGGCCTATATTTCTTTGATAGCACAAAACCATTAATAAACATTTTTTAAAGATTCATTTAAAACAAGTTTCTCCACTGATATTGGCTGTGTACTTTTTTAAACTTCTAGAAGAGGAATGAATGGAGCAAAGAAAGTTCCATGAAAAGTTATCAAGGCTAAGCTATTCTTACTGATGACACAAACTAAACTTCAGTTTAACTTTGGGGGGTATTATCTATAAAAAGTTTGTTTCCCTTTCTGTTTTGAGGACAGTAATGAGTGACTTCAGACAAACTAAAGCCTACAAAAGAGCCTTCAAAAGTTTCTTCAGTTCTGACATAAAAAATGCAAACTGGATTTTTAAAAACTAACCCATAGTCTTAATGACATTTGAAAATCTGAGATATGAGAATCTGGAAGGTACAATATCCATTCTCCTTTGAGGTTTAATTTCTGTAAGATTCACAAACCAGTGCTATGCTTAGAGTGAGCATATAAAAAATAAATTCTTAACCTATTAATAAAGATATCTGAAAAGGAGAAATAGAAAAAATTTAAATCATTAATCCTCTTATGTTGCTACTAAAACACCATGTTAGCTTTAAAGATCAAATCAAGTGTATTTTGCTGTCAATTTAAACTCACTATAGGGCTTCCACTTCAAAGACTCTTTAAAGGTTAGAATAACTTCCAAGTTCTAGCTCCAATTTATATTAGATTCATGTAGCATTACTAAGTTTCAGTTTACCATGATTTTTTTTCATTTTTTTTCAGTTTACCATGATTTTAAACTATTCAAACAGTGAAACCAAAATATGTTCTTATTACAAATGCATACTAAAAATGATTTTTAAAATGACTAAGAAATATAGAATGATTTAACGAATTATGGCTTCTGTATACAAATTGCATTCTACTAGCTTAAAATAAATAACATGTTAATGACTTATACATTCCTTAATCAGTAATAAGACCAATTCTTATAGCTGTGTAACTAAATGCATTATATAGCTCATTATTATTAAGACAGTTACGTCTACTTTCAAGACAGCCGCAGAGATCTCAATGAACAGGACAATTTGCAAATTGAGCTTCTTGTACATTTTAGGTGTCATGTTTTAATGTATTTTAGCTGATATTAAAAAACTGTAACATATGAAACATAAAAAGCATCAATAGAATGCAAGTGAAAAGCAACACTGTTTTGTGCGAGAATTTATTGGAGATTGGTTCATCCCACTGCAAAATTATATTCAGTGAGGCAATGTGATAGAGGTCTGTCACTGTCCCTCTAATTGATGTCTCAAGTAGCTGACTGAACAACATTATACTGAAGTTTCATTATGTTAGGCAGGAGTTTCTTAAAAGAAATATATTAATAATTATAAATTACAACAGTTCAGGTCATAATATGAAACCAGGACATATCTATGGGTTTCCTATATAAAATAAATATAGACTATATTGTACATAAAATACATGAGCTATGTCATATCATTGTTCTTTGTACACAAATATGCTGCTTTAAAATATATAGTTCATTTTTCCACACTCAACAAAACTTTGAATGTAATATTGTTGGGAGGAGATAACTCACCACCACCTTCTTTTCTAAATTGGAATTTGGGTCAGGGGGAGCTGTATATCTATGTATTACAGACTATAAAGATCTAAACTGGGTTCATTCCTATAGGACAGGTGGCCACAGGAGGCTAAAAGTGGATGGAGGAACCCTACTTTAACATTAAAAGCAAAATAAAAAAAAATTAAAAAAAAAACAACCTAACTACACTCACTAGATCTAGAGAATGCTAAGCGGGCAAGACTACAGTCACACCTATATAAAACTTACCTTTCTTTCTCTGATGAGTTTAACTTGTAATCCCCTTTCCTGCACAGATCAGGACTGACAAAAGTCTCAAAAATTACAACATAAGAGGAGACTGCACATTGACCAAAATCCAGGCTGAAATGACTGTAAACATCCCTGCCTAAAGCAAAATAAATGTTTTGGTCTCAGTGCAGGTTTCAGTCTATCAGAAATTACATGGGAAAACAATTCAAAATTTTTTTCAAGTTATGGGGTAAGAAACACTTCTGAAAACTTACTGGTGCTTCAAGGTCAATTAGGGAATGAACAAATATGTTTTAGGCAAATTCAAGTTCCAAATTGCTCAAGCTTATGTTTTCAAATAGAAGTACAATTGGTTTGGGTAGACTAAAAAAAAAATTCCATCCCCCGCAATTATCTTCACTATCATTTGACAACTATTTATAAAAGATCAACAAAAACTGAATATATCCTATACTTTTTCTAATTTTCAAATAATTTTTACTGAATTTCAATTAAAGCTCTCAGAATAACTAAGAACAAATCCAATATCAATGTGTTCAAATGCAAGAAAAAGCATGATTACTTTGGTATGTTACTTGTAAAGAATTTAAATAAGAAATATGTACAAAGTTTAAGCTAAACATCAACATTTTGAAATATAAAATACCACTAGGATAATATTACGTAAAGCCCTCCCATGAAACTCCATAAAACAAAACAAAACAAAAAACAAAGTCTTACATGCAACATTTGTTACTTGCAGAAACACTAGAATTCTCTTGCAGAATTACTGATCGAGAAACTCCATTGAAGCCTCCCTGGAGTTCCAAGTGTAGATGGTCCAAAAGATAGCGCATAAATTCATGGGCATCCTGCTGCTGATAACCCCTTAAAGGAAACAAAAATGTTTGATGAATATGAAAATGAAAATCTAAATATGAACCATAGCCCACAGGGGAGATTCTACAAATATCTCTTAAAATATTATTTCCCATGCCCAAATCAGTCAAGTGATGGGCAAAGCAGGTTTTTTTCTACCCAAATCAAAATGGTTTCACTATGAGAGCAAACTTCGTGCAACCCAATTTCATATCTTATTCTATCAAAGACATTAAATTCTAAAACACTACTATAGGTGACTGAGAATTTTTAAACTAATGGCTTAAACTGAAAGAGGTTGGTTTAACCTTCAAGTCTTGACTTAAAAGAATCTTTAAAAAATGCTAGAGATCTAACAGTTTCCATATTCTGTAAATACATCCCAACTAATGATACAGAAAATCTTTTAAAATTTTTTTTTTCAAAACTGTGTTCACTCATACAATGAAATCTTCCGCTGATGATAAACATTAATACCTGACTGAAAAAAGAGACATACACAATACCTTTCTTATGTGCTATCTGACTGTAGCAAACAAAATATTCTTATACTAAAACATAAGATCAATTGGCAACTAATGAACACTGGCAGCAAATAAAAACAAGTTAAGAAGCAAGAAAGTTTTAGAAAGCTATTTGAGCAAGAAACCCCTATGTCTCTAATGTATAATATTTTAAAGAATTCAGGAGAGAAAAAACTTAAGTGTAGCATTACTGCCTGATTCATTTTATAACACTGAATTTTGTTGGCCTAGTTCCAAATGTCTTAAATGATAAAACTTTCACTAGTTTTCTTAGCAAAAAATTCCATTACCAATATTTCTTACCAAAAAATTTCTCTCGCTATTTATTTTCCCCACTCAATTCCTAATTCAAAATTTTAATTTAAAATTTAAAACCCAAAATTTAATCCTGTTAATTATGCTAAATAATTTCCCTAGTCCATAGCAGTCATCATTATTCATTTGCCAACTGCTACCTTGACACTTTCCCTAAACTTGTTCATTTACAGTTAATTCACTCTGAATTTATGAGGAAATGCAAAAAATTATCATAAAAAAGTAGAGTTTGCATAGATACTCTATTGATTTAATTGTTAGGTGATGAAGTGGAAGTCAGTCTAATATTTGTACTATCTAAAATGCTAAAAGATCAAGTGGCTATATAAAAAAACTGTTCTGTGCTATTTTCAGAACAAGCCTGTGTTGCCATCTCTTAAGACTCATCACACACACTACACCAACCATACTTTAAATATTATTTTGTTTTTAGATCGATTTGCATTTATTTATATTCTTTCTTTTAAATAGTGTAAAGTTATTCTTAAAAGCACAATGTGTAGTCTATACAGTTTCCCATTAAATTTCCTTTCCTCACATAAAAATAATTTATATTCTACTTTTTTCCTTGTCATTTAGAAGATGACAGCATTGAAGGACAGAACCACTCTGTTTTCCTATAAAAGTCAGTAAATACTTGTAGTGTCTACTTCAGCTTAAGTAATTTCATCAGAATATACAAACATTACCCACTTTTCTCTAGGTGTCGTTGAACTATACTGGTAACTTTGGGGAGAATGTGATGACAATTCAAGGAGTCGTTTAATTTTGATAAATGAAAATCTAAATACAAATTATAGCACACTGGGGAGATTCAACAAGTATCTCTTAAAATATACCAACAAACCTTACAATCCCACCTGGATAATTTTCTAATTGGGTTTCTATACAGATTTTCCAAATGCTCAATTACATTTTCAGAAGGGGAAAGGAAGGGAGGGAAGGGACATAAGGAAGACTTACAATAAGAGGAAAGGGAAAGTTTTCCTTCTTCAATGATAATGTTTCCTACATAAACAACTGCTACTATGTCACCCCATGCAGCTATTTGTCAACCACTGATGGAATGGATTTTGAGGAAAACAATAGATATCTTTAAAATAAAATTAGAATTCAAGCCCACAGGAAACAAACAGAATGGAAACTCAGTGGGGTTTGAGTTTTAATCACGTTACTACTTTTAGTTGTTTTTAACTTCAAAGTCTCATCTTCTATAGGCCTCACAGTTTCCTCGCTGACAAAAAGAATTAAATCAGTAAATCTCAAGAGACACTAAAAATAGTCACTATAGAAACCTTCACACCTATAAAAGGCTAGAATAACAATAACACCATTATGTTCCTCTTGAGGAGGAAAGGCTGAGTATAAGACGTACATAGCTGAAATGTGTGGGAGATACAATGTGGGCAAAAGTATTGTCTTTTCACGACTGATTCTTGAAACAAAAAGAATCTACTTAATACAAAACTTTGCTGATACCAAAAACTATTAACTTTTACTTTCTAGAATGTGACAGATAATTTCAAATATCAAGGCAAACACCACGAAGTCTAGACCTACACAGCTACTTGTGTGACATCACAACATGCATAATAGTGACATGTACCTATGTACTATTGTCCATGTGTTAGGAGTATCAGTACCTAATTTGTAAAATGGCAAAGACCAATAAGGAAAATGATATCCCAGTACCAGAGCAAGTTGAGTCACTCTAGAATAAAAGTTCCAAAATATCTGGGATGCACTCAAAATTTTGGTTTTTTTTAAAGGTACTAAAAAATCTTTAACATTTACAAAGCGGTTCTGATTACTTTGAAAAAATAGCATAAAACTAATATGGCTTAGCTCAGCTACTGCTCCATAGTATCCACTACTGAGGCTGCTGAGGTTTTTCCAAGGAACACAAAATTAAAAGTGAACTTAGTTCTCACACATGGACAAATAGTGAATTAAAGTGCTTAAATTGAAAATGTTTAAAAATTTAAGCTACCAGAATCCTGTATAATTCTACTTTTTAAATCCCCTTTTCTAATAGAGAGCAGTATCCAAAAAAACTCGTTTAGATCAAAAATATACATGTTACATCCAATAACGACCTAACACCCTACCCCAAAAAAAAATAATTAGCAAATATACAAATTAGATTTCAACCATGCAATTGATTGAATTCATTCATCACTCATACTACATTTTAAGTACTGGTATGCTCTTCATTAAACAGCATGGTGGAGATGGCAGTGTAGAAGGAAGTAGTACATTGAGATCCCCTCCAAACAGAGCAAGAAAGTGAACCAGATTGAAAATCCAACACAAAATCACCTTAAGTCCTTTTTCTGGCCCCCTTCCGCAAAGGAAAATAGTGGTCTTCAGAGGCCAGTTCTGGCCAGAGCAGAGGGCCTAGACTCATAACAGGGCACCTCAACGAGAACAGGTGCCCATTACCAAGCTGTAGGTCATAAATCCTACACAAACTAAAAAGGAGACTGTTCCTTGAAAAGGAGACCCAGGATGGTATACTGAGAAAGAAGGAAGCAGCAGTGGTATGCCTCTGAAGCCTTGAGAGGAATAGCCAGAGCAGGAATCCCAGATACAAGGGGATCCTGTGGTTCTGTCCCTCTGAATCAGCAGAGCTTTCCAGCTGGCTGCCAAGGGCTGAGCCCAGTAGCAGTCTACTGTTGTTCTGACCAGTGCGGGCATCAATCAGACTTTATCGTGCATCAGACTACTTTGGAAGTGCTGAAAGCTTACAGGTTCCCAGCCTGAGCTATCCCTGAGAGCCTGGAACAACACAACATTCAATACATCAAGAAAAGAGCAACAGGACCGGTCTAGACCTCCCCTCCAGAAATGCACAGTTGGGTTCTAACATTAATTTCAAAGTCAGAAAATAGTTTTTAAGAATGAGCAAACGAAAAAAAAAATCCCACCATAAAAAGCTATTATTGAGACAGGGATGCTCAAGACACAAAAATGACTCCAAAACATCTTCAAGCAAAGTCTCAAAAAACAAACAAACAACAACAACAAAAAAAACTGCACGAGCATGAATTCAACTAGAATTCCTGGAAGATATGAAGAGTTAAAAATATTTTAAAATGTTTTTATCATTGAAATGAGAGCACAAAAGGTCACCTTCTGAAGGAACTCAACACAAGTAAAAATGTCTAGCTACAGGATAGTTAAAATCCAGACCTTCCAGGTCAAAGAAAAAAAAGCCGCATGCAGTCAGAAAGAAAAAAATTCAAGTACCTAATTTGTATAATTTAGCAGTCACCACCATCAAGAAATGGAGAATCTGGAATACCATATTGCCAGAAAGGCAAAGGATTTATGGCCAAGAATAACTTACCTAGGAATCCTGAATATAATCTTAATCTTAAAGGGGAGAAAATGGAAAAAGTAAAAGGGGTATACCAAGCATTCCTCCTGATGAAAATACAAGAGCTGCATAGAAACTCTTAAGTTTAAACATAGGAGTTATAAGAAATATAGACAAGCAAACCTGAATGATCAATCATAAAGAACTAAGCAGGGGGGGCGGAGCCAAGATGGCGATTGGAAAGCAGTAACTGGCGTGAGCTCCCCACCAAGTCCCTCCAAAAACCTATGAAAAAATGGCTCTGAACCAGTTCTAGAAATACAGAACCCACAAAGGGGCAGAGGGAAGTAGGACTCCAGCCCAGGTCTGCCTGGATGG
>CM053624.1:114230883-114249607 GCA_028646595.1 Phalanger gymnotis | reverse complement strand
TGGAAGACAAATGTCAAATATCTCATTGGAAAAACCATTGACCTAGAAAATAGATCCAGGAGAGAGAATTTAAAAATTATTGGACTACCTGAAAGCCATGATCAAAAAAAGAGCCTAGATATCATCTTTCAAGAAATTATCAAGGAGAACTGCCCTGATATTCTAGAGCCACAGGGCAAAATAGAAATTGAAAGGATCCACAGATAGCCTCCTCAAAGAGATCCCAAAAAGAAATCTCCTAGGCATATTGTTGCCAAATTCCAGAGCTCCCACATCAAAGAGAAAATATTGCAAGCAGGCAGAAAGAAACAATTTGAGTATTGTGGAAACACAATCAGGATAACCCAAGATCTAGCAGCTTCTATATTAAGGGGTAAAAGGGCTTGGAATATGATATTCAGGAGGTCAATGGAGCTAGGATTAAAACCAAAAATCACCTACCCAGCAAAACTGAGTATCATGCTCCAAGGCAAAATATGGACTTTTGATAAAATAGAAGACTTTAAGCTTTCTCAGTGAAAAGACCAGAGCTGAATAGAAAATTGGACTTTCAAACACAAGAATGAAGAAAACCATGAAAAGATAAGCAAGAAAGAGAAATCATAAGGGATTTAGTAAAGGTGAACTGTTTTGTTTACATTCCTACATGGAAAGATGATGTGTATAATTCATGAGACCTCAGTATTAGGGTAGTTGAAGGGCATATACATATACACATACATATATGTGTGTGAATATATATGTCTATATATACATGTATAGACATACGTGGGGGGTACAGGGTGAGTTGAATATAAAGGGATGATATCTAAAAAAAAATAAAATAAAATTAAGGGATGAGAGGAATATATTGAGAGAGGGAGAAAGGGAGAGTTAGGATGGGGTAAATTATTTCACGTAATAGTGGCAAGAAAAAGCAGTTCTGTAGGAAGGGAAGAGGAGGCAGGTGAAGGGGAATGAGTGAATCTTGCTCTCATTGGATTTGACATGAGAAGGGAATAACATACACACTCAATTGGGCATCTTACCCCACAGGAAAGGAGGAAGGAGATAAAAAAGGGGGATGATAGAAGGGAGGGCAGATAGGGGGAGAAGGTAATCAAAAACAAACACTTTCGAAAAGGGACAGGGTCAAGGGAGAAAGTTGAATAAAGGGGGATAGGACAGGAAGGAGCAAAATATAGTTAGTCTTTCATAACATGAGTACTGTGGAAGGGTTTTACATAATGATATGCATGTGGCCTATGTTGAATTGCTTGCCTTCTTAGGGAGGGTGGGTGGGGAGAGAAGTGAGGACGGAATTTGGAACTCAAAGTTTTAAAAACAGATGTTCAAAAAAAAGTTTTTACATGCAACTGGGAAATAAGATATACAGGCAATGAGGCATAGAAAGCTATCTTGCCCTACAAGAAAGTAAGGGAAAAGTGGATGGCGGGGGGAGTGGGGTGACAGAAGGGAGGGCTGACTGGGGAACAGGGCAACTAGAATATATGCCATCTTGGAGTGGTGGGGAGGGTAGAACAATAAAAAATTAATTAATTAAAAAAATACTACATGACGTAATACAACTTAATAAATTCTAACTGATATCCAGTAAAGACCAAACTTAATAAAACTCATTGACAGTACATCTTTTTTGTTCTGCAGTCATAAAACAATTGAAGATTATTTATAATGTATAGACCCCTCATTACCATTTAACAAATACCATGTTAAAACACTCTGAGTTTCACCCAATGTATTTCTTGTGAGTCCAAGACTATTTTAAAAAATAGCCCCTATTTATAAATACCCAAATTCTGTGAGGTGTTTGCCCTTTAAAAAAAGATCAGTGCTTCCCTGCAACAAACACAAATCAATATTTAGCTACGTTACTGAACCAAATGAAATTTGTTCTTCTAAATAAATTTAGTTTTTCCTTATCTCTAGAAATAAAAGTACACTCCTAAAAATGGATTAATTTCTTGACTGAGGATACCACTCAGACTTACATTATTTCTTCAGGTTACATGAAGGTTTCAGAAACTAATAACTTCCAAAAGCAGATAGATGCATATGGGTGGCTTTAAAAATGTTTTAACTATTACTTTTATTAAATAGCACTTACCTAAAATTTGGCATGATTTTCCAAACAACATAAAATAAGGATTCTGGGCTAAATGCAGTTTGGCTGCCTTGCCATAAAGCACACAATGTTTTTCTAAACTCTTCTACCAAGGAACTAGAAAAGCAGGAAAGAAAAAGAAAAGATCTCATTACCTCTAAAAACACTGTTTTTAATCTAAAATTTCTACAAAACAATAGGAAATAGAAACAATATAACCAAAACCCCCACATCTCACCTGCTTTCCTTTAACTATATTGGGAATGGGATGCTTTCTCACATCTCTACTTTAGGGCCAAGTTTGGTCATAATTTCACAGCATTAAGTTTTGATTATTTTTTAGAGCTATGAGCTTTCTATTTATTACAATAGCCAATTTTATAGTTCAGATACTGCCAAAGCCTCTTTAGAGGGCTAAATCCATTTTGCCTAAAAATAATGAAAGTATCACCCACTGAACAGTTGTTAAATGTTGTAAAATACATGTGACTGCTTGCTATTTGAACACAATGAGCAGCTACACTTCGCAAATTTCAATTGTGCCTATTAGTTTACATGCTACACAAAAAGCATTACTACAAGTCATTTTTTTCCTCTCGGCTAAAAGCCAGAAAGAACATATTCCTATTAACTCACACATTGTTATCCCCTTGGCTCCTGGTGTGATAAGTCCGCCTCCCTGCTGTTTTCCCATTTCGTAATTCCACAGCTGGAAGTTCTTTGAAATAACAGCAAAACTGCTGAATATTACTGTTTTAAAAGCATAGGCAAGGAGAAAAAAATGGTATGAGAAAAGAAATAACATAAGCCTGAGCAAAAAAGCAAGTTGTGCACAATTCATACTTGACACTTGGAAATGTCTATTTTTTTTTCCCTTAGAATTGCATATAATGCAACTACTTTTCAATCAGGAGCTTTATGTTTCTTTTTTAATAGTACAAAACAAATGGGGGTGGTAGGGGTATTTCCCTGAGATGAATAAACAAATTAAAGGGAAACAATGTTTTAGAAAACTTTTCTTCTATTTTTAAAATATCACCATCTATTCAGTCACTCTTCAGTTTTTTCATCACAGAAACTTTATTTTCTTTCAGGTGCTTTATCCCAGTTATTCTCAAAAGAAGTCAGTGATTTCTACTTTACTTAAAAAAAAAAAAGTTTCGTAACAGTAACTTTCAACTTCTGGAGTAAATGTTTAGTACAGTAGTATAGAATGTCCTCAAGGTTCCTTCTATGAAACTACATTTTACGTGCAACCGAATTAAAAAGATTAATTTCTAAAAATCACTTCAGTGTCTGACTTCTCAGATTAGGGGCTCTCTAAAGCGAATCCAACTCAAAGGCAAACAGCTGGACTACTGTACTTATGTTTATGTTACACATCGGTCAGAGAAGGAAGCAGAGTGATGAATACAATTTCTTCCCCAGTGGGATTATACACAGTGACAGGCAGTACTAAGTGAAATTGAGATCATTTTTAAAGTTAGTAATTTAAAATTCCTCAAACATCAAATGATTTCTTCTCATGTTCTTAGCACGATACTTACTGATCATCTTCTTGTCACTATATTCCTTCTGATCTAGGACAGAAAGCACTTCTCTGACAATTCTCTAAACTTACATAAGACACACACAAGCCAACAAGATACTGAAATTTGCCACCTCACGCAATTTCTCCAGTTTCGGTTGGACACAATGGGGAAATACAGAATCCTTATGGTCCTGGGGTAGGCTATGACTGTAATGTTACCTGAGTGATTGAAGAATAGCATTCATAAAACATGTGTTCCCCAAATTCCGAAGGCCTGTAGCACAAAGGGCAGTGGTACTTCCCTGCAAATTGGAAGTAGATGTCACAATCAGTAGGAGATATCAATAACTGCAGGTAATAACCAATTGTTCCACACCACAATACTATCATTTAAAATAATGATGCTATACCAAATCAGAAATCAACTTTCCTGTCCAGAGGACATTTGTCAAGACAAACTTTTTCCTCTCTTCTGTGTAAGTAGTACTGTATTTTTCCAAATCAACAATTAAAACTCTAGAAAAACATATCCCACAGTTTGGAGGGATTCTCTAAGATGAATTTGCTCAACTTTACAGACAAAAAGTCCTTAACATTTAACTATTTACAGTCACTCTAAATTATCGCCTGTTCTTTGCTTTTGTATATACATGATTACATGGTTGCAAATCATGTTAAACTACTACCACGTGTTCTGTTTTTTCCTAAACATTATTTCATAATACATTTCTAGGTATCCAAATACCTGCAAATTTTAATAGCCACATGATATTCCATAGTATTATTATATTATTGTCAGTATGATCAATCCCTATTGTTGGGACAGTGTTTTTTTTTTTCCCCACAACTGTAAGCAACATTATATACATCTCTGTACAAATCACCTGGCTTCCTTTTGAAACTATTCCCTTGAAACAACACAATCCAAAGTGGAATTGCCAGGTCCAAGGTTATGGACAATTTTTTTTTTACAACTATTACACATCACAGTTTCTCTCCTGAAACAAACATCTACTACCATCCATGATATGTGACTATTTCTTTGTATCATTAATACTTTGTTTTCATTATTTTGATATATTTTCCTTCCACAAAATCCAACTCCAATGCTTCATCATGGTACTGGAGATCACTGTGTACTCAAAGCCTACACTGTGACGCACAAGCATCTACCATACTCAAAAAACTTTGGGGATGGCCCCAGTGACTCTGAGCACCTATCTAGGTAAGGTGAGGCTCATCAGCTGTGGGTGTAATGAATCTTCTGGCTATGCCATTAATGACAAAGTAACCGTATCCAAAAAGGAAACATTTGTCTGACATTACCTATTCTTAAAAATGTCTTACTTAACCTTAAATGATCGCCTCCTTTCCCTTATAAATGTTCACAAACTATCTCTTAATAATATGTAACCAAAATGTCAAGTGGCATTCCTGAAACCCTCTACTCTTGGCAAAAGAATCAGGCTTGACCTTGGGAAATGTCTCTCTAATAATAACACAGCTTGTGTTTTGTCCTCACGTAGATAAATATGGACACAAATTAATTTGGTTCATTTCTGTATTTGAATCAGCTCATCTGCAAGCATGCACAACTTATAAATGTTTGAACATAATGAGAATGGAACTCACCTCTAAGCCACAAGCAAGGGAACAGAGTTACTGTGTTTCCTTAGCCTAGCCTGTTACTCATATATGACATTCTATCTCCCACCTGTTTTTGAATGTTCTCCCTTCTTGCATTTGTGTCTTGAAAATCTCCCTGGCTCTGTTTAAGGTTCAACCTGTGCCACCTTCGATATGAAGATTTTCCAAATCACATCAGTTTTTAATGCTATTCTCCCCCAAGTCACTTTGCATTTACTTATCAGTAAATCTACTGGTTTCACCAGTAGAATGAAAGCTTTTTGGTGGCTGAGGATTGTTTAGTAATCTCAATGCCAAGCAGAGAGTTTGGCACAAAAGTCTTCAATAAATGTTTATTGAATTGAGTTGAATTCCTTATTACAGGGTGGTGAAGGAGGGAAGGTTAGCAGTAGATGAAAGTCCCTATTACCAATGCAAACAGGCAAAAGTTCTGCAACTTACAGACTTGAAGAGCAGCCTGGAGCACTGAAATGTTAAGTGACTCGCCCAAGGGCACCCATTCAATAAGAATCTATCAGGACTAGAATCATAGTCTTAGTGACTTAAGGCTAGCTCTCTAACCATTATACCATACAGCATCATGCAATCACATAGTATAAGAAAAAAGAATGGACTGGAAGTCAGAAGATACAGGCTTGAATTCTGACTGTCTTATTTAGGATCACAGTATTTTAGAGCTGAAAATGCCCTAACAGTCCCCTGGGCCAGTCCCTTTACCCTAGAGAGAACCTTTTAAGTGCCAAAACAATGTTGACATCTTTATTATAATTCAACTTTTCCAGCAGGAACCAAAGCATACCTTCCTATTTAGTCATGTTCCCTTTATTTATCCTTCTATGGTTTTTAAATTGCCCTTGAATAAACTTAATTTGTCCTAAGTTAACCAAATATTTAACATTTTTGCCACTATTATAAATAGAATCTTTTTTCATTCACTCCACTTGTGGGGCTATACCGTAGCAATACAATTGATTTTATGTGCTTTTCTCTAACAGTCTAAAATTTATGACAGCAAGGACTATGTTTGATTTTTCCATTTATCTCTCAGCATTAATAGGCACTCAATATATTTTGCTGAATGAATGAATTCAATCAAATCTTCTATCTTAGAACACTGCTAGGATCACAAATTACTACTAGCAAACTTTCTGGTTGATTTCTAAGTACAAAATAATATCTGAAAAACAGGTTAATGGAAACATAATATCACCTAAGTGCATAAGGGTAATATAGCAGAGAGCTGTTTGAGGTCTGAGGGAAGGTGATTATAAGAGCAAACAAGGATAGCTTCTTGCAGTACATGGTCTTTGAAATGAATGTTTTACAACCCAAAAGAGCAGGGAAAGTATTACAAGCAAAGAGAAGATCCTCCTTAGAGGCAAAGAGGTTAGGCTGCTTGAGAGATTGCCAACATGAGTGTTTCAGTGTCTAAGGATTAAAGCAGGGAACAAAGGGTAGAGAAAATATAGGAGCTAATTACTGAAGTCACTGAGCAAGTTAAGGGGAAGTGCCAACAGCTGGTAAAAGACAGCCAGAAGGACAGCAAAAGAAGAATAGAAAAGGAAGTATGGGGACAGAGAACAGACTTTCAAACCTACCTAGGTAAGTAGAGGGATTTGTAGAAAAAAGAGTAGCCTCTAGGGAAGAGGGTTACAAAGGACCTGGTATCATGAGAGGAAAGCCAAATTTCCACTAAATGGAGGTAGAAGGAGAATTTGTTCACAGTAAGAGCAAGGGTTCCAAAGGCCACAATGGAATTGGCCAAGCTGAATTAGAATAAAACTGGGAAGAGTAAGAGTGATGAGAATAGGTTGAGGATTTTAAAGGCTGTAATACAAGCATGCTGCTTAAAACTTAAACAGTGAGCCTACATGGACCAAAACTGGAGAACCAATACAACAGAAAGAGACCCTCTTGAAAGAATAAGTTGATAAAAGGTTGGCAGAAATATTCAGAGAACTGGTTGACTTTATTTCTGTAAATAGTTTTTGGTGGTTGAATGCATATAGTTCCTCCATTTATCTTGGTAAGTAAATTTCCAAATAGTTTATATATTCCATAATCTTTTAAATGGAATTTCTATATCTACTCTTGTTGAATTTTGCTGGTAATATGTGCGGATTGATTTTATGTCCTATAACTTTAATTGATTCAAATAATTTTTAGTTGATTCCTTAGGGTTCTCTAAGCAAACAAATAATCTGCAAAAAGCTTTTTTTTTTCTTTGCCTCTGCTTATTATTCATTTTCTATTTACTGTCTTATTGATCTGCAGTGGTGACAAAAGACATTCTTATTTTACCCCTTGCTCTTACTGCAACAGCTACAGGTTTATCTTTATTACATATAGAGTCAAGAATCAATGGCCTATTGGCCATTGTTATGTTAAGGGAAAGGTCCATCTATTACTGTATTTTCTAGTTTTTTTTCTTTCCTTTAAAAACAAACAAGCCAAAAATGGTTGTTGTATTTTGTCAAAAGTTTTATTCTGTATTCACTGATATCATCATGACTTTTGACCAGCCCTGAATTCTTGGTACATATCCAACCTCATCATAGTGTATGATATGTGATATTTTGCTAACATTTTATTTAGAATTTTTGCATCAATGTCAGCAGAGAGATTGGTCCATAGTTTTCTTTATTTTGATTGTCCTTCTTTTAGGTTAAAAAAAAAAGACCATGTTTGTTTCATAGAGGGAATTTAACAAGAGTCTCTTCTTTTTCTGTTTTTGCAAATACTTTGTATAATACTGAAACAAGATTTTCTTCCAATATTTGATAGAATTCACCTGTAAACTGACTTGATTTGGTTTTTTTTAAACCAATTGAAGTTTATTTGTGGCTTACTCAATTTATTTTCCCAAAATCAAGGTGTTTAGGTTCTCTATTTCTTCTTCTGTTAATCTGGGTATTTTATGCCTTTGTAACTAATCATGTATTTCATTTAAGCTGTTGGTTTTATTGGTGTATAGTTGGGCAAATAATGCTCTTTCCAAAAACAAATTTGCATTCATTTTAGAGCATAAAACTTGAGGAAATTATTATTAATGTGAGTTTTCTGAAGAATTATAATGCTTAGTTATTTTTCTACCATCAATGGAAGGTCCTGAATAATAAAGTTAAAGAACTGCACTAAGCTTTTTAAGACTTATATCCAAAGTCAAAATCTTATAGAAGTGAATGTTGAAAATTATCTTTACATGTAATTGGAAAAAATAAAACACTAATAAAATTATGGTATTTCCACCTTTAAAAAAACCTTGTAACCAAGAAATATTTTTAATAGTATCTCAACTTTTCAGAGCACCACTGTAAAGAGATACAATGTTGAAGCAGGCCACTTGAACCTGAATTGACTGAGAAATACAAGAAAGGAGATGCTTAGAACACTTACAACCTCAGAGTGAATCTTGAACATTATAATTTAAGTCTTCTAACTCCAAATCAAGCCCATTTCCCAGTAAACTACAGCTTCTTGTTACTCAGATCCCTTAATGAAGTAATCAAGTATAATAAGTTTTCATCTATGACTCTCAGCATTCCACAAATTTTGGAAATTTGTTATGTATAGTTATTGCTGTGTGGATAACCTCCCTGATCCAGGCTTTGAAAGGTAAGGTACAGAATAGAGAAAATAGAGGCAATCAGTTTGTAGTAACAATGCTACCATACATTTGTGTAGCATTATACAACCTACAAATAGTAATGAAGCTTCTTTGGGTCTCAAACATTCTATTGAGGGTATTAGGGCAAATTTTATTATGAGACAAAGAAATAGACTCAATGATGTTAAATGACTTTCCCAAAAGTTTTAGATTATTAAATGGCGAAGTTACTACAACTAAATTTTCTGATTCAAATATTCTTCTCTTTATTTGTCTTCATAATTGGGGTAGGTACATGTTCAGTAAGAATCTTGATCTGCAGATTCCACTCTGTCCATTTTAGTCTCTCCTATCGTAGAGGTTCTGTGGCCCCTGTATCTCATGTTTATCTATATAATCTCACTTCATTAACTTCTCCTCACCTTCTTACTCTTCTTCATTAGCATTTGCAAAGCTCCAAAGATCCTTATTGGAATGCATTCAAAATCCAGCCTTGAATTATTTATAGGAATCTTCAAGAAGTAAATTACAATTTTATAAATGTATCAAAATAATAGCCAAAGCATACCAACTAACTCTGATCTCAGAACAAAGTTTAATTACTTACATTTACTTTTAACAACTTGCTGTTTAGAGATGAGTTTTCCAAAAGTTTCCTTTTCCTATGTCTGTCCGCTGTAAAAGCTGAACTATAGAGAAATACATTAAATGTTACTATAAAATCTAAACAAAACAGATTAAGGTTTTAAAGACACCCAAGTAGTTGACTGGCACTCCAGAGTTGGGACTATATTTACACACACACACACACACACACACACACCCTCTCTCCTAGGGGTATGAAATGACTCAAAGCTGCATTTAGCTAGAAAGTCTTCTCTCCTGGACCTCTCCCCCTGCAACCCACCACATGTCACAGACTTCTACCTCCCACAATGTTCACTCTTCTTACATTAGAGGCTTCAGGTGGGGAAGAACAGCTTCTGAACACAAAAAGGTTGGGGTATGCTAGGCTAATATTATCCTTCAGGAGCCATAATTTTTAGTCTAGAATGTGCTACGCCTTGCTTCAACATATGTTTTTGAAAGTTACAGCAAACATTTGCCTTAAAATAAATAATACCTTCCTGAAGAATTTATTCAAAATCAAGTGGGTACTCTAAAGTAAATATAAATTAGCATGAAAGTTTTTAACTAAGATAACTCAACCTTTTGCTAGATAAAAGGAATGCTTTATATGGAATTTAAGCAAGGGCAATTCCTCTATGAAAAGTCATTCAAATGTCAAAAATCACTTTTAAGGTACTATATACATGGCTTACCAATTTTAAAAAAAGAGCTATAGTAAGCCAACACTGACTGTTGGTGTACAATTTCCCCCCCCTCTCTTGAAAGTCTATGCTGTTTATTACATTGTATCCAGTCAATTTCTGCAGAATAACTACATAAATAATAATGTTACAGATTCTAGTGATATCCAGTCAGGTACTACACAGCTTGAAAATATGGCCAAAAAGATTATATCAGAACTGTGTGGATTCTTTGTCTCTTTTTTTTTTGTCTTTTTAAGTATGAGCAAGATCTATTTCCATTTTCTCTATCATACAGGACAAAGTGAATTATTATTGACCACATTTTTTTTAAAGTGTGGATCAATTGAGTATAAGATAAAAATAAGAATTTATTATGTTTATAAACAAGCTATCTCCATTAGGAAAGCTATAATATATAAATGTTTAAAACGAAACACACTAATGCCACCCTTCAAACATCTTTTAAAATCTGCAGCTATACCCATTGTGCAGTGTCAGGTTTATAATCACTAATTATAATCACTGTCAAAATTCTAACATAAAAAAATAAAAGATTTAGTAGTCAAGGAACAGCATCAACAACATGATACTGACGTTTGTTTTTTAAAGGCAAATAAAATGCATTACTCTAAAATGAAAGAACAATTTGGTAATACTCTCTAACAAAAAATGTTCATAATCTTTACTGGTTGAATTTTGGGGCCTAAAACTAAGAAACAAAGCTTAAGTAAGCTTGTATATAAAAATATTTTAAAGTCAGGAGCTTGATCCATATAAAGAACAAAGGAAATACTATTTAATATACCTAAAAGCAGAATACAAACTCCTTGAGGATAGGGCTTATTTCCCTTCTGTTGTGGTATCCTCAGGCTTAAGTTTCTGGCATGTAGTAGGTGTTTAATAAATGCTTGTTGACTGATTTTGTTTTATTTTGCATATTTAAAATTACCTACACTCTTGCTACCTTTAAATTTGTTCAAAGACTTCTTTGACCTGTAAGGCTGTTTCTACAAGGAGGGAGCAAACAGTGAAGTTCTTCACTATTAAAATGAATGGCCAATTCAGTTGAAGCAATCAAACAGTGGGCCTTTACAGATTACCTTATCACCCTGCAAAATGCCTAAGGTACTTCTAATATTTATATCTATTTTTTTCCCTCATTGTCTTGTAGTCAAGGTTTCTTTGCTTTTATAGTATCATGCAGGTTTTACTTGATTCTCTTTCCTTTCAAAAAGATCACTAAAAGAGTAAAAATCATCCAGCATTTCCTCACTTGGTAATATAAGAAATTTGATTTTTGCTGTATTATTTACAAATAGGATGGTAAGAGACTCCATCTGAATCCAAGCTGAAAACTTTCCATTAAGCCATACTACCTTTCTGAACTGCAGAACCAATTCAAAATTTCATTTTTAAAAATTCAGTTAAATTTTGTTTTCCACTGCAGATCTGAATCTACAGAAAGAGCAATAAACTTAGAGTCAGAATATCTAGGTTTGAATTCTGTCTTTGTTACTTACTTCATGTGTCTTCTTAGCCTCCCTGGGCTGCAGTTTCCTCATTTGCAGAGTTATAGCCAGGGGTGAGAGTGTCTAGACAATCTCTAGGGTCCCTTCTATATCTAAATTTTTTTACCCCTCCCAAGAAAACACACACAATAGAAGATACCTACGATAATGGCTATCTGCCCCTGTAAAAAAAAAAGTACCTGAGGCCTTTTCCATCTTCTTAAATGGGGGCAAGCCAATTCATTAAGCACTTGAAAGGTACTCTCAGGCTCTAACGAGGGGTACTGAATAAGGCAGATAGTACCATGGGACTTTTCACTTGCCAAAATGCTCTTGAAGTGAAAAGAAAAAGTGATTTTTCCATTGACATTTTTAACACCTTCCTTAGGCTACATTTGCTTCACTTTTCTTTTTCTTTGAGAAAAATAAGAATAACAAAAAAGATATTATGATGTAATAGCTACCCACTAATTTCAGAAAGAATAAAGGCAAAGCAAAATATTTATTGTGCTATCACTATTCCAGAAAATTCTAAAAAGTAACACTATTATCAATCACCCGGATCTCACAGTTATCTTGCACATGATAAACTGTAATTCTGGTGAATGTATGTAGGATATGTATGTTCCATGTTCTTTAAAATAGTTTATTGCTAAACTTCTTAAAAACTGAATACTGAACCATCTAAAAAGTGACAGCTGTGTCTATTACATCATAAACACTAACATAACGTATTCCTTAGAACGAAGGTTCCAAAGAGAACAAATCGGTGAATATATTTTAATGCCAAAATTTGAGTTTTAAGCTGTTGTTTTTATTTATTTTAGAAAACAAAAAAATACTGTCATTTTTCCTTTTGATTCCAAGTTTATCAAAACATAGTTGACTACAAATATAACCAGGGTCCCAAAAAACTGAACAAGGTTAACTTTAGTTAAAATAGATGAACTACCACTAATAAGAACTAAAGCATCATAGAATCAAAGAGTTAGAGCTAGAAGAGACCTCAGGAGTCATCAAATTCAGCCGCCTCATATTATAAATGAGGAAACTGAGGCCCAGAGAAGTGAAGTACCTTGCCCAGCATTATACAACCAGTGTCTGTGGAAGGTCCTCTTGAGTAAAAGGTCAGCACTCTACCTACTCTACTATGTGGCCTTTCGAGTCAGCTTCATGTAAACTGGAAGATATTTCCTAGGGGCGCAATTTTAAAATGTTCTTTTAACAATACCACCAAGTTGTGCGAGTGCTTCTGGCATATTTTAAAAAACTTTCAGTAAATTAACTGCAAAGAAAAACAGGTAGCTAGTTACTCATAACAAAGAGTAACAGGTTATAAACTTCAGTCATTAGACTTCTAGGGACACAATTCAGTACCATCATGACCTTCATGTCAACTGGACTTTTGCTTATGGCTTGACGTCTGGAAGATGGCAGCTCATTTCTAATAAATCACATGCTTGTCTATTCTGAAAATAGTATTTATCCATATATAGATGTTTCAGTACTTCTGATGGCTGAAGGCAATTCGCAACTCCTTCACACCTACTGAAATGACCTTATGGTCATGCTAAAAAGGGAAATTGAAGAGTTTGCTATACCAAACATTTACACATTTAAGATAACTAGGCACATAACAGTCAAAGCCCCACCTTTTTAGAAACAGTTTATGTATCTTTGCTGCTACTAAATTGGTGTTAAATTACTTTGAGTGATAGAAGACATAATGAAAAGTGTCAGCCTGAACCACACACAGATAATTCCAGTTTATATATTCTATGTCAGTAGTTTTATAAACCCTCTTCATGTGTTTCCTTTCCTCTACCAACACCCCCTGGCTTGCTCCTCTGAAAAAACTGCCTGTAGTGGTTGGCCATAGTTGGATAAGAAATAAGACAATATGAACTAATAGATGTATAACTAACACACCAATGGACATCATTATAGAGATAAGAATCCTGCTTCTAGAAATTTTCAGAGATTTATATATTTTAATTATACTGAAATATGTTTATGATATTCAAAAAGGGAAAAAAGTCATTTTAAATTAAATTCCTCTATATTGGGGTGTCAAACTCAAAAAGAAATGGGACTCACTAAATCATACATACGGATTCCTTCAGGTCACATATTGACTTTGAAAACTACATACTGACATTGCCTTTGTTCTACTGTACTTTTATTCACTTTGTTAAATTTCGTTCCAATTACATTTTAATCTCATTCAGGACCACTGGTGAGTGTCAGTTTTTCGCCATTCCATTTTTTTTTTCCCCATTTGTATATTACTTACTTTTCCAAGTTCTGTAAGTGTTCTCTGACTTTCTGTACCAGTCCCAGCTTGGTGTCATTTACCACAAAATCATCACAGCGATAACTGCAAGGAAAATATTCATCAGTGTACGTTAGAAAACCATAATAATGAAATCATTCAAAGGGTTAGCAACTGCCAAGAGAATCACATGTTTTTGTGGGCACTTTCTGTGGGTGGGTCAATTTTAAGAGCAGAACTGGAATCTAATGGAATGCTTTATGAACACTAAATATACAACTGTCTTACAGAGGTCCCTTTCACATTTTTCTATGTATATAGATCATAGTTTTGTTACAAAGTCTCTACAACTCTTTCTAAAATGAAACATGGCATGTTTTTAGTTTTTTTTTAATTCTCTTAATATAAGAAAAATGTAGTAAAAAGCACAAGTGCTATTCAAGTTACTCTGAACCTAAAGTTACCAAATGTGATTATATTAGGTATAGTTTAAATCAAAGGATCGAGGGAGGAGTCTTTAAATGAACAGGGAAGGAACCACAGATTTTAGTAACGTCCGGTAAGGTTTAAATAGAAAGGTATAATTAAAACATGTACATAATTAATTTTAACTAAAAAAATTGAGTTTATATGAGTTTCTGAGCAGAAAGAGGAGTTATACTAATAACTAGTAATAATCATTCTCTTTGAAGTATTAATTCTTACAAGAAATGTGCAAAAATGTGTGAAAAAAAAGGCTGTCACTATAAGAAACAGATAACTACCTGGAAGGAACGAAACATTTTTGCAAAGTCATCATATAAGCAAATAATGTGATAAATCATATATAACAATTCCATCACTAATGCTGCAATGATGAACAAATTTTTGTCCTGGGACAAAGCCAGCAAGAACAAAAATAGCTTTCAAAGTGATACCAAAATATCTTCCTGAGTACACAGGAATCGTGCATAATCAACCACTTATTATAACTAGTGCAGAATAATGAATTCTTTACTGACAAAACTTTGGAAGCATCACAGTTTTACAGAACCCTAACTACTTTTTAAAGTTAATAAATATTTATTAAACACCTATTGCCATGCACTGTACTAAGTGCTAGAAGCAATTATAATGGCATCTGCCATAGGGAGACTTCTCTAACTTCTTCCCCTTCTCGTCCTCTCATCAGTAATGACTTTTCCAACTATTATCACTTTATTTGCACCTTTCTAATGCACTTATGTCTTATTTGGTATTACAGTTATTTGTGTATGTGTAACATTTGCTATTAGACTGAAAATTCCATGAAGGTAGAATGAAATCTTATCTAAACTCTTTTCCAAAGTTGAACATTATGCTCTACATTATGTGTTTAATAAGTGTCAGTGAATCCAAATGTATCTCATATTCCTGAAACTGGCCAAAATAAAAGGAGACATCCAACAGTGGGACAAGGACAGGAAATGGGCCTGTGCTTTCACAGGTTTACGGAACTCCTAGAAAAGAAATCTCGGGAATTTCAAGTTGACACTGCTAGCAGAAATATCTAATATGTGCAACTACTCTATTAATAAAGAATCACTAAACATTTTCTTCTGAAATATTCAAGGAATAAAAAGTGGTGTGTTTTTGTTTGTATGTTTACAAACTTCTGTGGTGTGGGACTATAGTCCCCATTCAACCTAGTAACCTTAGGGAAGTTATTAAATACCTTAATTTCTAGACCTCTGAAATGGAAATTATAATATCTGCCCATTTTAAAATGTTTATTTTTATTGATAGTTATGCTTAGATACAACTGATCTATCCAATAACCTCTTAAAATCTTTTTTATATTTTCTTTTTTCTTTGATTAAAAGACTATTTTTTCTAATTACATATAAAAATAATTTTTAACATTTGTTTTTAAAATTTTGAATTCAGAATTCTTTCCCTCCCTTACACTTTAACACCTGAGACAGCAAGTAATTTTATATAAAACACATATGCAATCTTACAAAACATATTTCCATTAGCCATGTTGTAAAAGAAAACACAGGCAAAAAAAAGAACCCACAAAAAAAAAAATAAAGTAAAAATAGTATGCTTCAATCTGCATTCAGATTCCATCAGTCCTTTCTCTGGATGTGGACACCATTTTTCATCATGAGTCCTTTGGAACTGTCTTTGATCATCATATTGCTGAGAATAGCTAAGACTTAAGTCATTCACAGATGTTCACTGTTACTGCTGTTACTATGTACAATGTTCTCTTGCCAATACTCATTTCACTTTGCGTCAGTTAATGTAAGTCTTCCCACTTTTTTTCAGATAAATAAGAATTGTTTTATTGTCAGCTTTGTACTTCAGTTCAAGTGCAAGCTTGGCCAGCTAAGCTACACGTCCCAGTAATGACTGAAGTGATGGCTTCTGCTGGTTTTTCCACTTTTGATTCTCCAATTCTTTTTTTCTACCTCTGAAGTTCACACAAACAGTAAAAGTAACATAACTGGAATCGAGTTTACTATTATTAATAGCACTCTCATAACTGTTCATACGGATTGAATAAAGTTCATTAGCTGTGACTTAATTCCTAGCTCCTCTCCAAATCCTCCAATTCCCTGGTCTGTTCCCCAGCCAATGTTCTTGAGGAAGTGCTACTCATGCAGCACTGCGATGGTGTTGACGCAGAGGCGGGCCGCCTGCAGCAGCAAGTACAAGGTTAAGGCCATGGCCACAGCCCCAGCCCCAGCCGCAGCCGTAGCAGCCTCTGCCGCCTCTCCGGCTCTCTTCCTGTGTTTTTTTTCTGAAATCATCTTGCCTCTTTACCTGTCTCACAGAGAAAACAATCATTTTTCTTACATTTTGCCATTCTATTGGGCATATGATATCTCTTAGGCTCATCCTGATGTGCATTTCTCTAATCATTAAAGAATTTGAGAACTTTTTTAAGTGGTTATTAAGTTTCCATTTTCTCTTTCAAATACTACTTGTTCCTAATGCTTGATCACAACACTGGTGAGTATAGATTAGACTTACAGTTATGTATGAATTGTTGCTTAATTTTTTGCTGACGCATTTTGTTTTGACACAACAGATATTTCCTACAAACAATCACATAAATCTTCAAAAAACTTTCGCCCAAGACAAATTAAGTAAAAACCATAACTGGATAATTAGCGCTAAGAGTACCTGTCATTCTCCAATATGCAATGTGCTGATTATTCAAAGAAAAAAGGGCCGTGTGCTTTTTTAATAGTGCAATACAGGTCCCTTCTGTTCTACCTGAGTTTTGTTGCTTTTTAGCATTGTGTTTCTTTACATTGCTGTAATGACAGAAAAGATGGTGGTGCCCTAAACAAAAACAGACAAGTTAAGAAGGTGGGGACAAGTGGAATTTAAGATGCCTACTGGACTCCAGGTTGAAATATCCAATAAGCCATTGGCGATCTGGGATTAGAATTTGGGAGACTAAGGATTAATAGAGAGATAGATGAATGAGTGAACATTTATTAAAAATTTACTGTGTGTCAAGTATTGTCTTAACTGCTGTGGAAACAAATGCAAAAAAGCAGGAACTTCCTGCTAACATATCTGCCTCATTCAGAGGCAGATTATCATCCAGCTCCCACATACCTACTCCAGTAAAAATAATGATCAAAAAATCCCATGAGAAAGTACAGTAATTACTTCTTCCAATCCAGAACTATACTAAAGTTTAGCAAGAAGCCCACAGACAATAGGAAGAAGAGGCCCCACCGACAAAGCCAATACACAAGGTAGCATCCAAGCAAGACCAAAGACAGACATGGGTAACCTAGAACACTTTATGTCTACACTAAACAAGGCGGGGTCAGAGCCAAGATGGTGACAGGAAAACAGGGACTTGCTTAAGCTCTCCTCAAATCACTTCAAACACCTGCAAAAAACGGCTCTGAACAAATTCTAGAGCTACAGAACCCACGAAATAACAGAGGGAAGCAGGTCTCCAGCCCAAGAAGGCCTGAATGGTTGCTAGGAATGGTCTATCGCACTGTGCTGGGAGTGGAGCACAGCTGAGCGGGGGTCCCACCAGGACAGACCAGGCACTGGGAAGATGGGGCAGAGCAGGCCATGAGCTGGGGCAGCTACCAGACTTCTCAACCCACAAACACCAAAGACAACTTCGCAGGTCAGTGGGAAAACTGCTGGAACAGGGTGAGAGGAGTGCCTAGTCGGCTGCAGGGGTAGTGGAGGTGGGGCAGTGGAGTGGCTGCTTCCAGAGCTCCAGCTGCGGTTGCTTCCAGCCCCAGGCCCAGTGGGAGGAATCAAGCCACAGAGCAGAGCGTGAATGCAGGGAGCACTTTGCTGGCGCAGAGGCAGAGTTCTCTTGCTTTGCCTTGCTTGGATCTGGGTTATGGTCCTGGTTGGTGGTTCCTGGGGGGGAGGGGGCCGGGGGGAGCACTTGTGTGGTAGAGCCTGCCCTGTAGAAGTAGCTCTGAAAACAGGAATGCAACACCCCTGAAGCTTGGGACAAAGAACTCGTCATTCTGAAGGCACAAAAACCTCAGGGGTCAAGCAGTTGGCTGAGAACAAGAGCAAGCAGCATAAGACTCAAGACTACTGCATCTTTTTTTGGTAACAAAGAAGATCAAAGCAAACAGCCAGAAGAAGTCAACAAAGTCAAAGAGCCCACATCAAAAGCCTCCAAGAAAAATATGAATTGGTCTCAGGCCATAGAAAAGCTCAAAAAGAATTTGGAAAGGCAAGTAAGAGAAGTAAAGGAAAAATTGGGAAGAGAA
>CM053624.1:114212268-114230383 GCA_028646595.1 Phalanger gymnotis | reverse complement strand
AGGACTTTCAAGCATGAAAAGACCAGAGCTGAGGAGAAAATTTGACTTTCAAATACAAGAATCAAGAGAAGCATGAAAAGGTAAACAGGAAAGAGAAATCATAAGGGACTTACTAAAGTTGAACTGTTTTGGTTACACTGCTACATGCAAAGATGATATCTGTAACTCAGGAAACCTTTCTAAGTACAAGGGTACTTGGAGGGAATATACATAGATACATATATATACACACACACACACATATAGACAAAGGGCACAGGCTGAGTTGAATATGAAGGGATGATATCTAAAAATAAATAAATACAATTAAGGGGTAAGCAAGAAATATATTGAGAGGAGAAAAGGAGAGATAGAATGGGGTTAATTATCTTGCATAAAAGTGGCAAGAAAAAGCAATTCTATTGGAAGAGAAGAGGGAACAGGTGAAAGGGAATGAATGAATCTTGCTCTCATCAGACTTGACTTAAGCAGGGAATAACATACACACTCAATCGTGTATCTTACCCTACAGGAAAGTAGAGGGGAAGGGGATAAGAGAGAGGGGATGACAGAAGGGAGGGCAGATTGGGGGAGAAGGTGATCAAAAGCAAATACTTTTGAAAAGGGCCAGGGTCAAGGGGATAAAATTGAAGAAAGGGGGACAGGATAGGATGGCGGGAAATATAGTTAGTCTTTCACAACATAACTGTTATGGAAGTGTTTTGCATAATGATACACGTGTGGCCTATGCTGAATTGCTTACCTTCTCAAGGAGGGTGGATGGGGAGGGAAGAAAGGAGGAAATTCAGAACTCAAAGTTCTAAAAACAAATGCTCAAAAAAAATGGTTTTTTTTTTTACATGCAACTGAGAAATAAGATATACAAGCAATAGGGTATAGAAATCTATCTTGCCCTACAAGAAAGTAAGGGGAAAGGGCATGGGGGAGGGGGGTGAGGTGACAGAAGGGAGGGCAGACTGGAGAATGGGGCAATCAAAATATATGCCATCTTGGAGTGGGGGGAAGGTAGAAATGGGAAGAAAATTTGTAACTCAAAATCTTGTGAAAACCAATACTAAAAATATACTGAACAAGGCGGGTGGACTCCCCTGAGAAGGCCCCAAGATAGTCAGAAAGCTAGAGATGGAGGGTGAGAGGCTGAGGGTGAGAAGAGCTTAGAAGGCTCAGGGATAGGCAAACACTGAGCAGCACAGTGCTGCAGCGCTAAGAACAATACACCACAAGTCCAGGGGCTCTGTGGACCTTAACACTGTTCACATAGGCCCCAAAAAAAGGCCCCTAAAATCTAGTGTTTTACAAACCATAAGGTAGCATACAAAGATTCATTATTGTATTCCTACTCTACTCTACCCTCCAACTAGATGACTCACCGTCCCTTGTATATGCCCAATGCTTTGTTTCCTCTATGCCTAACCTCCCACCAAAACCTTGTTTTTGAATGTTATTCCCATCTCACCCTTTGAAAGCCTAGTTATCCTAGATACCCCCAAAGCTATCTATAGGAAAATTATGATACCACATTTGTCTTTACAACCCAAATGTGCAACTTCTATTTAGACTCCACTCATACTGACTGAAGTGGAGTCCTTCCCTGGTGCTTCTCTTTTTCTAACACTAGAGAGAAGCAATCAAATATGCCTAAGAAAGCCAGTCCCACTTTATGAAACCACAGCTTTTGCCTTTATCACTGAGCTTGCCTGGTGGGAAGCTGATGGCTAGGAGGAATGATGGAGAGCTAAGCAAGCCTTAGCCTTTTTGCAGAACCATCATGGAAATTAAGTTCTACTGTGTTCCCTAGTTACATATTTCTTCTCTGCCCCAAATTGGAAGTGTTGGCTCACGGCTGTAGGTGCATCCTCCTGCTGCCTTGGTCCCAGAATGTCAATTCAATTAAACTAGCATTAATTAAGCATCAATATTTGAAGCATCACAAACACATGCATAAAAACAAAACAGTTCCTTCCCTACAGGAGCTTATATTCTACTGGAGGAAAGTAACATGCATACAGATAAGTTAATACAAATTTTTGTAAAGTAACTATGGGTTCTGTGGTAGAGCAGACTAACTTAAACCTTCCCTTTTGTGATTATATGGTAGTAAAGGCCTACTGCTTTATAAAAGCATTTACTGGCCATTCTGATTTTTTTTAAACATAACCTCCTTTCAGATACCAAAACTACAACAAAGTAGAACATATCTCCCAGCGGGAAAAATAAAAAAATCTCTTTGCTTTGAACACGAGTCCATATGCCTTTCTTAAGCTATTATATTCCAATTTGTATTATAATTATCATACAGCTATTTGTAGAATGTTACCCATTTCTACTTGTCTTTTATCTCTCCTGTTGTAATGTCAACCTCATGAAGACAGAGAGACATCTTAATTATTTCTGTTTCCTCTAGCATCTAACAATGATAAACATATAGTAAGCACTTAATAAGTGGTTTTTCAAAAGTCTACTTCTTGTTCCCTATCCCTACCAATGCTAATCTTTAGGTCACTTCCCATTAACCATTTCATTCCTTCTCCCCTTCAGTCCAATACTTAAATTCCTTCCTTAATCACCCACTGCCACCTACAGCAAAATCATGCAGTTATTTGTCTTTATTAGTGGGGCTAATACAGTGCACAAACACTTAATAAATGCCTGTATAATTGAAATTAAAGGTTTCCACTACTCTTTATTCATTCATCTACATTAATCATTACTTTCAGTTACATATATCTTCTGCTTTGTTCTATTTGTTCTTCTTGTAGGCCTAGCCTTTTTTCCAACATTACACCTACACACATTTCATATAGCACACTGACAAATATATAGCCAAATATACCCAAAATCACACAACCACATTCTGATGAACCATTTTCCTACCTTTTGTTTCAGGTCCGGTGTTAAACAATTTATTACACTAAAATTACCTAACCACATAAAAAATCATTATTGTTTTACTAGTCTACATTATATGTATCTCTCTTTTCTTATCTCTACTTTTCTATTTGCTTTTTTTCCATTATTTTGCTTATTCCTTAGACCTACCATTTGTAGGTCAGTGGTCAGCCATGGACGTTCTTAACCCTAAAAACACTGATACTGAGTTCCGTAAAACTGACTACTTTCAAAACCTTTATCACTCACTTCCAATTTGATTTATTAGATTGTATTTGTTCCATTTAAGTCACATTTCAATTCAAAGGTATTCAAACTAGTTCCAAGTAGATTTCACTAGAAAATGTCTTTAGAATATTCTCCCCTATATTATCCTCTATCCTTAATTCAAAAAGTATATTGAAATAACAGCTCTCACATAAATTTGATTTAACTCCTAAATAAGGGCAGTTTTGATAGAAAAGTCTAAGTTGGATGCTAGGCAAGTAGCTGGTTTCTAGTCCCAGATCTGCTACTAGATGCTGTAGGAATAAGTAAAGCATTTCAATTCAATAAGCATTTATTAATAAGCACCTGCTATGTGCCAGGCTCTATGCTAGGGGCTCAGAATGTGAGGGAAAAAAAATCCAACTGTTCCTGTCCTCAAGGAACTTACATTCTACTAGAGGGAAAAATTATGTTCACAGATAGGTAATATATATGTAAAAGTAATTTTGGGAAGTGGAGAGAATACTAACTGGGAGAATTCGGAAAGGACTCTTGTGGCACTTGAACTACGCCTTGAAAGGAGTAAGGGATTGCAATAAGAGGTAATGAGGGGATATTCCAGGTATCAGGACAGCCTGTGAACAGGCACAGAGGTGAGAGACAGAATGTCATGTAGGGGGAACAGCAAGTAAGCCAGTCTAGCTGGAACATATAGCATATAACGAGGAATAATATGAAATCGGTCTGGAAAAATAGAGGCATGTTGTAAGTGGCAAACTAGAAGGAAAAGGGAGTCACTGAAGTTTACGGAGCAAGGGGAAAGACATAGAATCTCTGAATTGGGAAGGACCTTAAAGACTACTGAGTTCGATCTGAACAGTAAAATCCTCTCTAACGCCTGCAGTAAGTAGTCATCCATCTAGGCTTGCTACAAGATTCACTGTCTTCTGAGGCATCCTACTCCACTTCTGGCTCTCTGTGATTATTATAGAAGTTTTCCTTACAATAAGAGCTATCCCACCTCTCTCTGACTTCCACCTTATTCTGCCTTCTGGCAGCAAAGACGAGTCTGGCTCTTAGGTACAACGTGCATTAGACTGGGTCTCTGATTCCTGTAAAAGCTTTAAAAAGAAAATGAATTTTTTATAAGTTTCTTTTAAATTAGTTTTGACTGTATACCATGTTTGCTGGCCCAATTTTAGTAAGTTGAGGTGGTTTTATCTTTTTACAAGTGAACAAATAAACTACATATACAGTACATACAAGACAAATTATCTACAAGTAGACAGATTATGTTATATAGAAATCTGTTTAGCATTTCTAATGTGTAAAGATACAGGGATACTAAACAGAGGAAGCATATAGAATAGGGGACAAGGTTTTTCTTCATCATCCCAAGACATGTTCAATTAGTACCAAATTCTCATTTAAAATAGAGTTAACATCTGGTGACTTTCCCGGCCCTCCTCTGCTCCAGGGAACATCTGAGAGACACTGAACTTTAGTCTTTTGTGATTCTCCTGATTTCTATATACTACAACCTGTGGAAGTTCTAGCTAACTCAAGCACATAAAAGGGAATGATTTTTCCTGTTTTAAATTTTTGTACAGTGAAAATTTGTTTCATGAAAAATATCATTAAACATAAAGGGGGAAAAAGCCTTATTATTCCCTTGTCAATTTGAAAAACCTAAGAAACAGAAGAAATGTCTGACTTCACTGCTTGTCAATTCTATCAGAGCAGCAAACTTTCAAAATAGAGAAATTCCACTTTCTAGGTCACACACTGAGAAACTAAAAAGATATTCCCAAATGATCCTTCTATTTATCAAAAATAAGGAATAATAATCACCCTTCACCTGAAATTACAAATATTTTAGTAAAGTTATTTTTTAAAAATATATTATCTTATCTATCAAATTCAGTTTGATCAGCTTTAGTCAGCAAGTTAGATAGACTACCAAATGCCAAATAGTAACTGTTTATCTTTTGGCCAGGAACACCAAGGGTATTCCCCTCCTAGTTTGATTTTTTTTTCTCCTTGAGTTTTGATTAAAAGGGCCATCCCCTGGTTAACTTCTTAAAGAGGCCTGTTCATTGAATGGGCGTTACCTCACTCAAAATGAACACCTGAGGGCTAGGGTCTCCCAGTGCATCCTAGGCCATCTCCATTCATTCTGGTGAATATCAGGTCACTGGACCCAGAAGGCTCTGGAGGAGAAAGTGAGGCTGGTGACCTTGCACAGCCCTCCCTCACTCAAATCAAAGTCAACTGCAAGTCATGTCATCATTTCCCTGATGTCATGGTCCTCTCAGAGAACAAAGGACAAACACAGATAAAAGTGTATAGCACACCACCAAAAAGAGGATAACTGTGGTGATTCTTATAATCTAATGCCTTCATAACAGACCTGGAAATGTGAATGTGGTAAGAGAGGAAGGAAATTATTAGAATGTAAAATGCCCAAATGAATTTAAGAAGATATTTTTTAATGCCAAAAGAAGACAAAATGCCCTGTTTGTATTTTAGATTGCAGAACACACAATGCTCACAAAACAAACTGTTACTTTAGGTTATTCCATATATAACAAATATAGAAAAGTTCAAAATTTCAAAGTAATATTTTTTCAGGTAGCAGAGGTCTTTAATATTTAAAGAAGAATGTCCTGGCTACAAATTAGGCAACTAAGAAAAATTAGGAATATACCTCTGGGGGAAAAAAAAAAAAACTATATCCCTTATTAAAGATGCCAAGAACTAGATTACTAGCTGAAAATAAAAGCTATTTATATAACTGGACTGCCTGTGTTGCAAAGTGTGCTTAAAAGAAACTCAACAAAAATGCTTATAAACTATTGTTTTGGTTTTTAAAGTAAAGGATTCGAGGCCTATAATGGTAGGTACCTACTGCATCACTAAAAACATAGGTCAGGAATTGGTAAATAAAAATGTGCTAACTTTTTTTTTAATTTTTATTTCTTTCACCTTTTAAAATGATTTCATAAAATAACTATTTGGAACCCCAACAACAACTTTATTCTTACTAAACTTAATAAAAGATGACCCCTTTATATGAATGTTATAAACTCTAAAAAAGTGTTTAAATTTTTTTTAATGGGATAGCCTTTGAGAACTTTCTCAATTTAAGGATTCTATGATTCTAAAAGAATAAATTTACTCACATCCCAAAATACTTTTCATTATACAAAGGAAAAAGCAACTGAACTTGGGAGTCCAAAGACTTGACATTTCAGTATGTGATATAGCCACATACTAAAGTTAAGTAATACAAAAATTTAATGACTTGAAATTACACCCAGTAGATGTAGACTGTTAAACATCACTTGGGTTCTAAATCACCTGGTCAAAAGACCATTTAGTCATTTAACTATGGGTGTTTGTGAAGGAACAGCTATATATTATATGAACAAAGCAAGTGGTTACTATAAGTTCCCTGATGGCAGAAAATGAAAGTACAGGCATTTAATAAATGTTTGCCTGCTGACTGATGTCCCAAAACTTGAGGAGGATATGTGACTTTTTATGTTCCCAAAGTTCTGAGAGCAACAGTTGAAGATCAAGAAACTAAATATATGTCAACAGTGAAGTTTGTGTGTGCAGCACTGGGGGGAGGTATGGAGAAGAAGGAAGAGAACGGGAAGAAATGTACCCTTACTGGTTATGTATTCCTTGGCAAAAATACTAGAGAGAGCATGATTTTGGCAGCAGCTGGTTTGGTCCAGTAATGGCGGATCCATATTTACTGGCTGAGAACCCTTGAGATTTTATATGTATACACAGACACATACATGTTATACCAAAAAACACTGACTTACCAGTATGTACTGTAACTACTGCAATCCATGCACACAGTGTGTTGAACTTTCTCTTGCTTTTCTGTTTTCTTATGGTTAGTTAAGGGAATCTGTGCATCTTCATAATGTTTTTTTGCATGACCATTCACATACCTTAAAAAACATAGTAATGAGAATCCATTTTAATTTAAATATTCCCTTAAAAAGCTTTAGTATCTGTCTCTAATAATAAAATTAGACCATGCTAATCAAAATATTATGATGAAAAGAAATAAATACAATTGTCCGAATATAAGTTTTATATATGCTACATTTTGTATTTATCTATTACAAAAATAAACTCTTGATCATCTACAAAAGGTTATTTAATAAGGCATTACTTTTAAGATAATAACTAAATGCCACAGATATCAATTATTCATCTTTTGACAATATTAGCATGATGATATTACTGTTTATTAATATTCTGAATTTTGACTTCTAAATCCAAGACAAACTGTTACTAGGAAAGACCCTTTAAAATGAAATAACTTAATTACCTCACTAGGGAAAACATAAAACAAATAGCATTCAGGAAAGGAAAAGAAAAAGAACAACACAAGAAACAAAGAAGGATGAAAGAAAGGAAGGAAGATAGGGAGGAAAAAAGATACAAACTCTTAGCTGGTCCTATGTGGAAGACAACCGTCAATGGGAACAACAGAGAATAAATAACAGCCAGACATGGAAGCAGGACAGCATTTCTACTCTTTTTGATGGCTATTTACAATGTGGTTTCAATTCTTTAATTTGAAGGTTATAAATTCTCAGAAATACCTATATTCTAATGTATTTTTAAAAAGCATTGCAAAATTAAATACAAATTAATTTAGGAAAAGCTTCAGTAATTTTAATGTCTTACATGAGCGAATAGAAGGATGATGTAATGGAAAGAGTGGCTAGACTTGAAGTCAAGAGAGATATGGATTCTCATCCTGCCTCTGACACACTTAATAGCTGTGACCATAGCCAAGTCACAACTTCTCTGAGCTTTAATTTTCCTCATTCCCAGAATGAAAAAATACTTGTAGATATTCTCTTACAATACTGTTTTGATGATCAAATGATATACATACAAAACACTTGTGAACTTTAAAGGGCTACATAAATGTAACTATTATGATAACCATGCATTAATTATATTCATAAAATATTTCAGTCCTTCAACATGGGTTTAATCGTTCTGAGTTTGTATAGCTACTACACTAGAATGGACGCAGTTAAGATTTATGTGCAAACAACTCAAAAAGAGTACAATTTGAAACAACAAAAAAGTTCAATAAATTCAATAACTGACATCAGTGGAATTGTGGCAACCCTTAAAAATGTCTTTCTTGTGCCTAAAAACAGACTAGATTGCACAAAATTAGGCACATTTGAATAGTGATGAGTTGAAACAAATGCTTTTCCAGGGACATACATTTTCATGGTAAGGATAACCTCAAATATGTGTGTGTGTGTGTGTGTGTGTGTGTGTGTGTGTGTGTGTGTGTTGTATATATTAAAAAACCCAACCCAAAAATCAGGCACAGCTCTTACTCTGGGGTTGCTGAAAAGCATACTCAACAGCCTGGCCACAAGGAGAGGGAAGGAGCAGTTTCTTCCCCAGTTTTCAACCACCAAGATTTCCAAGTCTGCCACAGAAAAAAGGGAAGAAGCAGCTCCTCTCTTCATAGGGGGCAAATACAAACTATCTGAGGTTAAAAAGACCATCTGAGGACATAATTTCTTCTGTTCAAATAACCTTAAAAAAGCATCAAACTATTTGCCTTCCCATGTATAATTCATTTACCCAAAATCTAAAGGACATAAATGACAAGATGAGCAGTCATTTTTTTTTTCTGAGGGATGGGGGTGGGAGGGCGGAATACACACACTTATTTACACACATATATCCTACACTCTATAAAAAAGCAACTAATGATTATTACATAATTGCTCAACATTCAAATTCATCTGTGATCTCATCAATTTAGGAGTTCCCTCCAAAAACTTGCAATGCAGATTGCAACCCAGCCATGACTGCCCATCCTTTATAACTTCCATCCATGGCCTCCTTTTAAAGGTTCACTAAAGTCAAGTCCTCACTCCATGTGCTGAAAAGCTTCCTTGTTCCCAGACATTATGAGAGTAAGTATTCTTGCTGTCTACCTGTCATCCTTTGTCTCACCACATAACAACTCTATCCTCTCTTTCTGCCATCCAATTCTTTGATGGTATTCATTCATCGATGTTTTTGTTCGGTTACTCACTGGTAACATGCTGTAGCCTGCTCATACCCATCGAGCACCTTTCCACTGCTGTCTCTGTATGACCCCCATCTTTAGTTCCTCAGAGGCAGGGAGTTACAGGTCTTGCTCCCATATGGCAAAGATGAAAAAAACGGACCTTTGTTGTTATCAGAACTTTGAGGTTAGTAAAAATGTTTTGCAATGTTCAAAAAGTAATTCATCCCACTCTCCTCCTCCTATTCTATTGATTCCCCAGATCTACATACTATTGGATAAGGTCTATAAGGTGTCTATTCAGATGTGTGTTAAAATCTGGGCAACAGACATTCTTCATCCACTCTGTCTTTTCAGAGTGTAAAAACAAGTCAAAATCCTTTCACTAATTGCAGATCTCTTCCAAAAAGCTTGAGGCACAGCCAGAAGATCTCATCGCCCATAGGGAATCCCTCCTTGAGCTGAATTCTGAACTGGACCTTGTATGTCACAGAATCAAACATTTTTTGGCAAGTATAATTTTGTTTTATGCCTCTTCTGATGTTTATTATCTATCAGAGTCATTATATAGCATTATTTCTACTGTTAAATCTTTCATGGAATCTTCAATTATCTAGATACGTGGAAGGAAGACAACTTACTGTAAAAGATGGCCTGGTCTCAAAAAAGAATTGTAATGAGGCATTTTCCACTGAGTTGAATTTTTTTTTATAATTAACAAACGATAAGAACAATGGGATCTTATATTCTCTGTAGTTTGATCAACTGTGAAATGGCGAATATGTAACATATTGTTGAATATCATTTTTAAAAGTCTGATTGTTCACTCTAATACCTTCTTTAAGGAGGCCCTCAATTCAGGGACAGATGAGAGAGTAGTTTAGTAGCTGATGTTTTCTAGAGCACTTTTTCTTAGAATCAATAAGGTCTGAAATTTTCTCCATGCTTTTGGTATCTTCCCTTACCTTGTAAATTGGTTTTACAATGCCTTCAGAATTCATCTCCAGCACTGATGTCCTCTATATAGATTTGATCCAATTCAGCTACTTCAATAATCTTCATTCTCCTTAGTGCCATTTATACTTGCTAAGTAAATACCTTAATTACTGTGCTATTGGGATCAAAATGCCATGGTTTCACTATCCTTGCTGTTACTTTTGAGAACCTGGGCTCCCATCTTAAAAAATATTTTAAATTTTCTCTTAAAAAGAGATTGCTTATTTAGATATTTTGCAAAATTTTCTTTAATTGCCTTCACTGCTTCTCTGATTTGAGATGAAATTTCTCATAATTATTTTTCATCCTTCTTTATAAAATTTTGTAGATGAGGGAATATTCTAACCTGACACTGCTTTGACAGTCATCTCTGCATTTGGCAAGTCAAATGATTACTGAATATGGCACTTGATGGATTCTTTTGTTCTCTTTGGCTTAATTTCTAGATGAAATTATTTTATTTGGTGTCAGTGTCATTTCTGTTGTCCAATTCTATATTTTATTTTCAAAAGCTTGCTTAAATAATTGGGTTAGATCCTTTTAACCATATGCAAATATTTTTCTCATACTATATTCTACTGTCTTATTTATTATAAATCCTAATCTTAGTTCTCAGCACAGACAGCTATCTCAGAGCTAATTCTAACATCCATAAAAAGTCTTTTCTGTAAAATGTAGATGATTTCATTCTGTGTGGTGATGTCTAATGCTCACAAATGTTCAGTGCCTACTGGTTCTTTTTCCTTTTTCAATAAATTTGTTATTTATTTTAAATGTCTATTTAAAAAAACTTTTAAGTTCTTAATTTTCTCCCTCCTTCCCCTCCCCCACCCATTGAGAAGGCAAGCAATGTGATATCAGGTTATAGATGTGAAATCATGCAAAACATTTCCATAATAGCCATGTTGCCAAAAAAAAAAATAAATAAAGTGGAAAAAATGCTTCAATGTGCACTCAGACTTCATCAATTCTCTCTCTGGAGGTAGATGGCATTTTTCAATCTAGATCCTTTGGAATCCTTATCGTGGAGTGGCTCATGGTATAGATGCATGTAACCTCTGTATAATCTCTAAGTCTTTGCCTCTCATTTCTTTCTATATTATACTTTCCCTTATATTTCTTCCGATACTCAACTTTTCCCAACTTTGCTTGAAAGTTACCAAGTACCAAAATGCAGGTTGATTCGCTCTGGAAGGTCTAATTAAGTTCTTTGTAGAATTACTTTCCAGTTAATCTTCAGCAGTTGTTGATAGTGTATAAATTGCAATTAATATTATGCTTGTCCTTTTGCAAATAGTAATCATTATTAAGGCAATATGTAATGCTCAAATGTTCCATGAAATAACATTTCTTGTTGCTTTGAGCACTCAATAAAACACACTCCCTCAGCTCATTTATTTGACTTTCCAAGGAGTACCTGTGAGCTCTCCTTTCTTCTGGTTTCATTCGTAACAAGAATGTAAAGACCAATATAACAGCCAATAATAACAGCTACTACTTAGACGTTGCTTCAAGACTTTCAAGATCCTTTACAAATACTGTCTCATTCTATCTTCATGCCAACCCTCAGAGGTAGATCCTATTATTACTCCCATTTTACAGAAGACAAAATAGGCAGACAAGGGTTAAGTGGCTTGACCAGGGTGACATACCTGGTGTCTGCAGTTGGATTGGAACTCAGGTTTTCCTGAGCATAGGTCCAATACTCTATACGCTGAGCCACCCAGGTGCCTCATATGGTATTACATGATTCAGTTTCCACGGCAGTACATAAATCCATCATCAGACAAGGAACTCGTGCTTACAGCACCAAGAGTCAAATTGAAGTTTGTTGGCCAACTAAAAACGGTGATTCTTAGCACCTATGCTTCATTTCCCATACTCTGTCATCAAGGAGTAAGCACAAAGGGGCCACACAGACTAAAGGCTATTTTTAAAAGTTTTTCCTTGTTTCACGGGTTGCCATGAAAGCCAAAAAACTTTCATTAATCAGGTGGCCAGCCTATTAGTGAGGTACCTCTGTGCGTGACAAGCTAGGCTGGTCCTCAGAAAACAGAAGTATTAGCATAAATAACCCAGAGATTCATGCCAGAAAGCAGCTTCCAAAGCATTACAGAGCCAGTATTGGATTTGGCCCCGTCTCTTATATTTACTCTATTTCACAGTAAAGTAATATAACGAAAACTTGATATTCACAATAATGGATCTTAGGTACTACAAGATGCTGAAGTTACGTCTTGAATTGAAAGAGAAAAATGTTTTCAGTGTAGTTTTATAAACATTTTTTATATTCTTGTATTTAAAAACTGATTGTTCATTTATTTGTGTATGCGTATGTAGTTCAATTAAATAACATACCCCATTCCCCAACTATTCTGAATAGAAAATTAGTCAAAATAATAACTTACTATGAGCTTGGTGGAAGTACCATTCTGGCTTCCACAACTAACATGTTTGGAAAGTCAGGTGAGTTTAAAATGAACAAATACATGGAAGACATCTTTTCTAACTTTTTCCCCCCAAATCACAATAAATCACCCACTCCCATTTCTTCATTTACACATGAATAAACTGAGACCTAGAAAGGTAAAATGACTTGCTCAAGTTGCAGAGCTGAGAACTAAACTTGATTTTGGGAATCCAAATCCAATATTCTTTCCACCACACCATGCTACCCTAACCCATTGTTTCAATTATTAATAACTTTTAACCTTGAACTGGCATGAAGCCACATTTCTTTCCATGTAATAAGCACAATAACTAAAAAACCCTCAACATTTATTCTCCTATTAAATCAATAAATGTTGTTTCTTATGTATAAAAGCACACAAATACATTAACTAAAATCTGCTAATGATTCCCAGTTGAAAGCACGTTCTAAGTCTACTGTTCTTTATAATGTATTAGCTTAATGAAAATTCTTTATACTTTTAACATCTTACAAGCATGAAAAGTACAGTATAGGGGCTTGTATGATGAAAGACAATGAACCAATCAGTTGTTTAGAATGATGATTGTGAATAGTCATTTTACAAATATGGAATAACCTTATTAATTTAATTAATCAAGCTTCTTTGTAATAAGGCAGAGTTTCTAAATTGTTAAGCTGTGTATAAACTGAAGGAGCCCACCTGCAGAGACCAGAAGTTTTCAAATTTATTCTTCCATATCTTACTTATGGAATGTGTTGCCACTTGCTTTAAGAACTTTAATCTCTCCGATTTGGGATCCAAATGGGGCTTGTCTGGCTTTTCACTGGAATATGAATTCCATGATTCAAGATTTTAGGTTGTTGAGCACTGTGAGACAACTGATGAACAGAACTATACAAATTTTATAGTATTGTAATTCTCACCTCTCAAAATCTAGGAAAGAGAGGAATCTGTCTCTTCAAGTGCAGAATTTAAATGCTTCTACTTTTCTTCTTTTTTGTATTAAATGTTATCTGTACAAAGTATTTGCAGATTTCCCAAATCCTAAAGATTTCAAAACCACAACAGCCAGTTAAGAGATGCATTAATATTTTCAAATGTACTCCAAATGTACATTTTAAAAATGTTTATTTCCAAGTTGACATTTTTAAAAGCAAAAACAAACTCAACAAAACCACTGCTTATGTATTATGAGGATTTTATGACAATAGCGAGTCTAACAGCGTAAAAATATGATTTCTCATCGCCTGAAGCAATTAGTTTCCCAAGTAAATTTAAAGTTGATTTTCTAAGCTATAACATTACATGCAGAAACAACAGTATATTGTTACAATGTTGTTACAATGCTAAAAAAGAAAAATAGCATTTAATAGAGTCTGATGGGAAAATGCTATTTAAGTAGTAGTTGCCCTGTTTACAGCTGGAGTTTGAAGCCAAAAAACATTTGAAAAATCCAGGGAGAATGGCTGTGATTAGGGCTTGAAATTCTTTAAACTGAACCAACTGGAAACAATTATATATATAGCAATATTTGGGTAATCTCTGACAAGGATTCATTATGTACTTCATAGTAAGATATTAGGCTCTAATATGAATATGTATGTAAAATATTTTGTAAATCTAAAAGTACCATCTATAGAAATGTCTACCATGATTATTACCAGATTTCTTCCTGAAATGACTAATATAAAGCAATTTTAGACATCTAAAATTCTCAATCTTTTTTCTACATTTCCACAGTAAAATATTAGAATCTAAAGCAAAAATATATGTTAGGAGTTTCAAAAACTAAAAATAACGTCTAACTGTCCACTATGATTATTACTAGATTGTTTCCTCAGATGACTTAACATAAAGCAAATTTTAAACATTCTAATTTCTCCTTTTTTCCTAGTTTTAAAAAAATCAAATACTGCTAATTAGCCTTTATGATCAAAGAATATCTTAGAATGAAGCCATATTTTCTCACCTAGATTTTCCCACTTACAACAAGTGAGGAATTTTATTTTGGGAAAAAACTTGAAGGTTGAGATTAGACTGTACAAAATAGCACAACACAAATAAAAACTTGACAGAAAGTAGAAAACATAGTGTACTACTAACAATTTAGTACCTACCTTCCACAATGAACACTTGAACAAGTCAAACAGACCCATGGGCTTTTGTTGGACCGGCACACTATTAAAAGACAAAAAAGAAAAACATACAAATATACCAACTGAAACATGTGTTTTTTAAATTTCTGCCTTATTTATAAAAGTATATTATTCTATGACTGTAGGCAGCTAGATGGTGTAGTGGATTGAGTAGCAGTCCTGCAATCAGGAGGACCTGAGCTCAAATCTAGTCTCTGAAATTTCAAAAGGCCACTTAATTTTACAGTAACATAAAATGGTCACTTAAATTAAGGTATGCTGAAAGGCAAGTCCACTTCAACTACTGAGTAAACGATAAAAGAAATTTTGTTAACATGGTTATAAGTTTAAAAAATTTTAACACTTAGTAGCTCATTCAATTGTTCACTGCAGCAGAGCCCTAAGGACACAATCTTATGTTCCTGATTTTGAGTGGGAGGATCTGAGTTTGAATCTAATTTCAGTGTGACCTTAGTCAAGACAACTGACAGCAAAGAAGCTCACGTTCTTATATGTAAAATAGAGGGGGAGGGGATTCTAATGCCACTCTCAGGTTTAAATCCTATCATCCTAATTCATTATTATTCTATTTGTGATCCATCCCCTTCCCCCCACCTCAACTTTGAATCATTTCCCTTGTAGAAAGTGAGGGGAAAATGCAGTGGGAGGAAAAAGGAAAATTAGAGGTGGAAGGGTAAGAAAAAGGTTGAAAATTTCAGCCCTGTGACTACCAAATACTATTTTCAAAGGTTATTTAAAGGCAGTACTTCACAATGACACAAGCTCTTAGGTAGGCGATTAAGGCACAATGTTAAAGTTATTCCAATTTATTTATCTTTTAAACTGTACACCAAAAAAACATGTAAAATTCTAGATTATATAACTGCTCACAAATTTTGCTAAAAATGTGATCAATGTTAAGATAATCATGGTTTTAGTGAAAGGCAGGGTGAGAAAAAGCTTCTGGAAGTCTATAAAGATTTTTTTCTCAGTGTTCAATTGTTCATTTTAAAAATACCTTAATCTATAGAGGCAGCTGTAAGTGGTGCAGTGGATAGAGCCCTGGGCCTGAAATGAAGAAGACCCGAGTTCAAAGATGACTTCAGACACGTATTAGCTGTGTGACCCTGGGCAAGGCACTTAACCTGTTTGCCTCTGCTCCTTCAGCTGTAAAATGAGGATAATAATAGCACATACCTCCTGTGGCTGTCATGGGGATATTTATCAAGTGCTTAGCAGTGTCTGCCACATAGGAATTACTTAATAGATGCTTATTTCATCCCTTCTTTGTAGAAGGATACTTCAAGACCAAGGATAGAGGCTAAATAGTACAAAATGAGATTCATCCTATTTCTCTTTAAACAAAACTGGCCAAGACCCACCCTTGTCTAGTTCTGCTTGTGCCTAGAAAGTCATCTAGCACTTCTGTTTGTTCATTCTTATAGGAACATATTCACAGATGGAAACAGCCTTCGCATATTTATTTTTAATTGTTATCTTCTACCTTGCCTGCAAATATCTATATTTCCTCAATACATACTAGAGTAATAAAATTTTATAAGACAATGTTGCCAAAGTCACTGCAAAAAATAACTGAAAACTTAGAGAGTGCCCATCGATTTCAGAATATCTAAACGAGGGTATATAAATATAATGGAATATTATTATATTGTAAAAAATAATGAAAGAGGTTCAGATAAATGCAAGAGAACTTTTGAACTAATGTAAAGTATAGTGAGCAGAACCAGAAGAATAATTTATATAATGAATACCATACTATAAAGTAAAACAGCTGAGTGGGATGGTGAAGACCTCTCATAAAATCTAAACCTCAGCCTTTCTGTAAATTGAGTGGGATAAATAAAAGTGAGGACTTTTCAGCATGGCTCAGAGCTTCTGACTGACAGCTAGGCCTAAGTTTTGAGTTATTAAAAATCACCTGACCTGTAGGACCTGTAGGACCTGTAGGAACCTGAAACTTAAGAGTTGCCTGACCCCCTCAGCACTAGCCTCGCCAAATAAGGATACAAGTGTTCTTAAGAGTTGGTATTGGCTAAATTAGCGTTTCCTTGTTCCTTGTACCTGGAGTAGATTTCCATGTTCAGATTGTGAGCCTGAACTCAGAGTAAAGGTCAGTGGTGGGTGGGGGTTGTTTGCATTAGAAGTATATTGCTGGGTTCTGCCCTCTGGGCGCCACCTCTCCCTAACAATTGTCTATCATTTTGGTGATGGACCTTTCCCACAGGATCACAACAAAACTACTTTCTACTTGAGAAGCTTCTGAGTTTAATTTTGGGTGAAGTTCTGTCCCACACACAGTTCTGATGAACGCAATGCACAACCATTCATGACTCTATGAAACTTGCTTCCTACTTCTTGACAGAGAAGTGAGGGACTAAAGAATGAGAAATATATGTTTGGACAGATTTCATGTGTGAATTTGCTTTGCTTGAACTAAGCTTATTATTGAGGGGAGGGGGAGTGCAATGACAGTGAGAAAGATACCAAAAAAAGAAAAGAATATCAACGAAACATTAAAGAAATGCTGACTTCCAGATGGCAGACTGACCATCCATCTTGCCTATCTATTCCAACAAAACCTTAGGGGAGACTGACAAAAAAGCAAGCACCAAAGAAAGGTAGATTCTCAGTGTAACCAAGGCCTGGTCAGAAACACCTGAAGGCTGCAAGACACTGGGTACAGAATCAGTGATAACAGAGTACTCTCCCAAGAAAGCCTCAAGGTGGGGACCTTCAAAGTTTAAGGAAATACCCAATAGAAGCAATGGCAGCAGTGAGAACCAATGTGCTACCTTAGGACTCAGAAAAAATTCTAGACCTAGGGGCTCTGAAGTCCTTAACATGTGGTTCGGAGATGCCAGAGAAGGCCTTAAAGACCTAACACTCTGAACCTCAAAGATCCAGAGGTGTCTAACCCCAGGAGGTAGAGTAGCAGGCAGTAGAGTCCAGTCCTGGCATAAAGCCCCAGTTCACAAAGTAAAGCTGGAGAGATGAGTAAATTAAAGAAAGCATTATGTCAAAAATATTCCCAAGTTAAAAAGCCCCCCCAAAGAAAGAGGGAGTAAAAACATAACAATGCAGAGATTCAAAGGAAAAAATGGATTTTTTTCACAAAAAGTATATGAATACCTAAAGAAAGGAAGCAAAAGATATTTAAAATAACATCAAAGCTCTGGAGGAAAGAATTAGTAGAATAAATAGCTTAGAAGAAAAAGTGGGGGATGGCGACTGGAAAGCAGTAACTGGCGTGAGCTCCCCACCAAGTCCCTCCAAAAACCTATAAAAAAATGGCTCTGAACCAATTCTAGAACTGCAGAACCCACAAAGTGGCAGAGGGAAGCAGGGCTCCAGCCCAG
>CM053624.1:114192692-114211768 GCA_028646595.1 Phalanger gymnotis | reverse complement strand
CAGGCTGTTCACTCCTGCTCTGATCAGCCACTTAATTCCTCCCACCAGGTGGGCCTGGGGCCAGAAGCAACTGCAGCCTAGTTCTAAAGCTGCCCCACCTCCGCTGCCCCAGGGGCAAGTGGCCGGAACCGCAAACTCAGTCACGCAGCTTTTCCCACTAACCTTCTCTGATGTCTTTGCTCTTTGTGGGTTCAGAGGTCTGGTAGATGCCACAGCTCAGTAATTCAGCATGTTAAGGCACTCTCCGCTCGTCTCCTGGTCTGGTAGGTCCGCGTCTGGTCTGTTCGCGCCATGCGCAGTGGGCTCAGCTCTGCTCCCCTCAGCTGGGGGCTGGGCGCTCCGTGTGGGACAGACCTTACCCAGAGACCATCCAGGCTGTCCTGGGCTAGGGCCCTGCTTCCCTCTGCCGCTTCGTGGGTTCTGCAGCTCTAGAATTGGTTCAGAGCCATTGTTTTATAGGTTTTTGGAGGGACTTGGTGGGGAGCTCACGCCAGTCACTGCTTCCCAGCTGCCATCTTGGCTCCGCCCCCTATGTTCATCATTTCTTACAACACAATAATATTATATTATTCTCAAATATACATTTTATTCAGCCGTTCCTCATTCGATGAATATCCATTTTGTTTTCAGTTTTTTTTTCTGCCATGCTTGTTGCTGTATATGGAGCCTTCCATTTTGTTAGTGGCACCCTTGGAATATTCTCAGGAGTGGAATTTCTAGTCAAAGGGTATAGATATTTTACTCACGTTATTTGCATAATTCCAAATTGCTTTCTAGATTGTTTGGACCAATTCAGAGCTGCATCAGCAATGTGTCAGTGTGTCTGTCTTTGCATAATCCCTCCAACATTCATTATTTCCCTATTTTGTTGTTTATGCCAATTTCCTTGGTGTGAGGTGAAACAGCAGTGTTGTTTTGATTTGCATTTCTCTTATTAATAGTGACTTGGAACATTCTTTCATATGTTTGTTAATAGTTTGCAATTTTTTTTTCCCAGAATTGTTTGTTTATATCCTTTGGCTTTGTCTATTAGGGAATGACTTTTCCTGCCTGTCTTACTGGTCCTTTTCAGTCCCCCTTGCTATATTTTCAATCAGGTCAGGTTCATGGACTGTGTGGGTTTACCAAAATACTGTCCTGAGGATACTTTTCTCTTCTTCCTCTTACTATCTCACTTGGGAATTTTATCACCTGTGACTCAGCTATCATCTCTATACAGATAATTCCAGAGTCTCTATTTCCAATTCTAATATCTCTTGAGTTCCATTCCCATAGCAGTAACTGCCTTTTGGATATCTCAAATCAGATGTTCTGTAGGCAAACTTAAGATGTCAGAAGCAAAACTTATTATCTTTGACCCCAACTCCTCCCCTTTCTCCTGCAGGCAGCTAGGTGGCATAGTAGCTAAAGCACTGGGCCTAGAGTCAGGAAGACTTGAATTAAAATGTGACCTCAGACACTTACTACCTGTGTGACCTTGGACAAGTTACTCTGCTTCAGGTTCCTCAGATGTAAAATGGGGAAATAATAGCATCTATCTTGCTGGGGTATTATGAAAATCAAATGGGATTATATTTGTAAAGCGCTTAGCACAGTAGCCGGCACATAGTAGGTACCAAATAAATGCTTGTTAATCCTCCTCTCCCCTCTTCCCAACTTTGGCACATCAGACAAAACTCAACCAGGTTTGCAACTTTACTGTCATCCTTGATACATTCATACTCACCCTGAATATCCAGTCTGTTGTCAAGTCTTGCCATTTCTACCTTGATGACATCTCCCATATATGTTCCTTTCCCAACACTTAACACAACTGCCACCGTGGTGAAAGCTGTAGCCTTCTGGTTGGTCTTCCTACCTCATATCTTTCCCCATCCAATCCATTCTCTGTTTAGCTTCCAGAGTGATTTTTTTCAAAAGCTATTTTCCCCCTGCTCAGAAAATTACCTTTATTTAACCTTCAAGATGAAGTATGAAATCCTCCATTTGTCATTTAAAGCACTTCACAGTCTTTCCCTTTTCTGTCTTCCTAGTCTTATCCTTTGTTCCCTTTCATTTACTCTAGCCACACTGACAATTTGGCTGTTCCTTAGACATGATATTCATTCTCCCTACTCAGAGATTGTTTTTTGTTTGTTGGAGTTTGTTTGTTTGGTTTTTTTTTTACTGGCCATTCCCCATGTTTGGAATGCTCTCCCTTCATCTTTATCATTTCAGTATTAATTTATTTGATTTTCTTCTCCCTTTTAAAAAAATCAGATCTGCTAATGATTTATCAATTTTACTAATTCCCTTCCCCCCCACGCCCCCAGAAACCAGCTCATATATTTGTCAGTTCAGAGGCTCTTTTGCTTTGAAATTTTTAATCTTTTTAAAAAATCTTTTGAATTTCTAATTGGGTATTTCATTGGGATTTTTTTTTATTTGTTGCTTTTCTGGTTTTTTAGTTTCTTACATAATTCATGGATCTCTTTTGATAATGAAAGTCTTTAGAGATATAAAATTTTCCCTTAAGGAATACTTTGATTATATCCCAAAAGTTTTATAATGTTGTTTTATTTTTGCTTATTTTCATCAAATTATCTTTTGTTTCTGTAATTTCTTTGTTGACCAGTCTTTTAGGACTGAATTATTTAATCTCCATTTAAGTTTGAATCTTTGCTTCAAAGCACTTTTTAAATTCTAATTTTTATTGCTGTGGACAGTAAAGGATGTATTCATGTACATATTTACATACATACATATGTATACTATTTCTGCTTTTCTACATTTTTAGAGGTTTGTTTTTTTTTTTAATGTCTTAGCCTGTGGTCAGGTTTTGTCAAGGTCCCATATATACCTGAGAATAGGAATACGCTTTTGTCTTTCCATTCCTTTATCACCAGAGATCATCATATCTAACTTTAATATTCTTTTGGGGTCTTTCTTTCAATTTTTGCCTTTGCACATTTGTCTGCAACATCTCTGTGTCCTAACAAAGGGTCAGTTTCTGTAAAAAGAAAAAAAATTCCATGTGGTACTGAGCAATATACATATTTTAATATTTTCCCCAATTACATGTAAAAACAATTTTTAACATTTGTTTTTTAAAATTTTGAGTTCCAAATTCTTTCTCTACCCCTTTTAGAGAAGGCAAGGAATTTGATAAAAATTATCCGTGTGCAGTCATACAAAACACATTTCCATATTAATCATGTTGTAAAAGAAAACACAGACCACAAAAAGACCCCGAGAAAAATAAAGTTTTAAAAAGTGTGCTTTGATCTGCCTTCAGACTCCATAAGTTCTTTCTCTGGAGGTGGATAGCATTTTTCTTTGTAAGTCCTTTGACTTGGAGCTGAGAATAGCTAAGTCATTTACAGTTGATCATTGTATAATAATAGTGCCTTTACTGTGTATAATGTTCTCCTGGTTCTGCTCATTTCTCTTTGCATCAGTTCATGTGTAAGCTTACCAGGTTTTTCTGAGAACATCCTGCTCATCATTTCTTATAACACAATACTATTCCGTCACAATCATAAACCACAGCTTGTTCAGCCATTCCCCAGTTGATGGGCATCTCTTCTATTTCTAGTTCTTTACCGCCACAAAAAGAACTGCTATAAATATTTTTGTACGTATAGGTCCTTTTCATTTTTGTTTTTTATCTCTTTGGGGATATAAACTTATTGCTGGGTCAAAGGGTATGCACAGTTTTAAAGCCCTTTGGGCATGATTCAAAAATGCCCTCCAGAATAGTTGAATCAGTTCACAACTCCACTCAGCAGTGCATTAGTGTCCCAATTTTTCCACATTCCCTACAACATCTATCAATTTCATTTTTTGTCACATTAGCCAATCTGATAGGTGGGGAGTGGTACCTCAGAGTTTTTTTTAAAATTGCATTTCTTTAGTCAATAGTGATTTAGAGCATTTTTTCATATTACTACAGATAGCCTTAATTTGCTTTGAAAACTACCTGTTCATATCTTTGACCTTTTATCAACTGGGGAATTACTTGTATTCTTATAAATTTGACTCAGTTCTCTTTATAATTGAGAAATGAGGCCTATATCAGAGAAACTTGCTGTAGAAAATTTTTTTCAGTTACGATTACTGTGTATTTCCCTCTATCCTATTTTTCCTGTTTATCCTTCTCTCTCTGTCTCTTTCTATGTCTGTCTGTCTCTCTCCTTTTACCCTGTCCATCCTCAAAAATGTTTTACTTCTGCCTGCAATCTCCCCCAATTCACCCTCCCTTCTATCAGCACCCCCGCTTCTCTTATACCCTTCCTCTGCTACTTACCTGTAGGGTAAGATAGACTTCTATACCCAGCTGAGTATGTATGTTATTCTTTCTTTGAGCTAATTTTGATGTAAGTTTCAAGTGCTTCTCCCCCCCCCCCCCCCGCATCTTCCCCTCCACTGTAAAAGTTCTTTCATGCCTCTTTTATGTGGAATAATGTCCCTGATGTTGGCTTTCCCTTCTTCCTCTTCCTACTGCATCCCACTTTTTCCTCCCTTCATTTTTTTGGAGATCATACCAATGTAATCAATTCATACACGTGCCCTCTGTCCGTGTAAATTCCCTTTACTGCCGTAGTAATTAATGTTCTTAGAAATTACATGTATCTCTACTCCTTTAATGTGGAAGCTGCTAAATCTTGGGTTATCCTGACTGGATGAACTATATTTGAATTGTTTCTTTCTGACTGCTTGAAGAATTTTCTCTTTGACCTGGGAGCTCTGAAATTTGTTTATAATATTTCTGGGAGTTTTCATTTTGAGATCTCTTGCAGGAAGTGATCATTGGATTCTTTCAGTTTCTATTTTACCCTATGATTCTAGGATATCAAGTCAGTTTCCTTGATAATTTCTTGAAAGATGATATTTAGGCTCTTTTTTTGATCATGGCTTTCAGCTGGTCTAATTATTAAATTGTCTCTCCTCACTCTATTTTCCAGTTTAGTTGTTTTTCCAATGAGATAGTTGATGTTTTCTTTTATTTTTTCATTCTTTTGATTTTCTTTTATTGTTTCTTGATGTTTCAAGGAGTCATTAGCTTCCACTTGTCCAATTCTAATTTTTAAGGAATTATTTTATTTTCTTCAGTGAACTTTTGTGTCTTCTTTTCTGTTTGACCAATTCTGCTTTTAAAGGAATTCTTTTCTTCAGTAAATTTTTGTATATCTTTTTCCATTTGGCCAAATCTTCTTTTTAAGGAGTTCTTGTCAGTGAATTTTTGTGCCTCTTTTACTGCTTGACCTAGTCTATTCCTTAAGGTGTTATATTCAGTATTTTTTTTGTGCCTCCTTTGCCAAGTTGTTGATTCTTTTTCATAATTTTCTTGCATCACTCTCATTTTGTTCCCCATTTTTTCTCTACTTCTCTTATTTGGTTTTTCAAATCCTTTTTGAGTTCTAATAGAAATTCTTTTTTTGGACCTGAGAATAATTCACATTTTTATTTGAGTTTTAGATGGAGCAGTTTTGAATTTGTGGTCTTCTTCTGAGTGTGTGTTTTGATCTTGCCTGATAGCATGATTGAATTTCCTGAGTGTTTTGTTTTTTTAATTTACCCGATGTATTGTAAATCTTGTTCTAGCCTCTTTTATTCTGTATATATCTTTTTAGGTGTGTTCCTTATAAGCAACAGATTATGGAGTTTTGTTTCTTTTTCCAATGTTTTTGTTAACTTCTTTAATCCATTCATATTTAAAATTATGAGAGTTAGGTAAAATTTTCCTCCATTCGTCTCTTATAATTTTATGTCTGAATGAGAATTCGGAAATGATGCTACTTCTTTCTCTCTCTCTCTTTCTAACCTACCTTCCCAACTTCATTTCACATTGTTCTCATTCATGTACTTTGTGTTCCAGGCACACTGGACTACTGGCTTTGAACAAGACTTCCTGACTCCTGCCTCTACATTAACACAAGCCACCCCCCAGGACCCATTTTTTTTTTTCATTTCACTGTTTGAAAAAATTTTTTTAAAGTGAGGCTTGATTTTATTTAATATTTTTAGTTTTCAACATTGATTTCCACAAGATTTTGGGTTACAAGTTTTCTCCCCATTTCTACCCTCCTCCTACCCCAAGATGGCATATATTTTGATTGCCCTTTTCCCCAGTCTGTCCTTCCTTCTGTCACCTCACTCCCCTCCCCCATCCCTTTTCCCCTTACTTTCTTGTAGGGCAAGATAGATTTCTATACCCCATTGCTTGTATATCTCATTTCTCAGTAGCATGTAAAAAGAACAATTTTTTTTTGAACATTTGTTTTTAGAACTTTGAGTTCCAAATTTTCTCCCTTTTTCCCTCACCACCCACCCTCCTTGAGAAGGCAAGCAATTCAATATAGGCCACACATGTATCACTATGCAAAACACTTCCATAACAATCATGTTGTGAAATACTAACTATATTTCCCTCTGTACTATCCTGTCCCTCTTTCTTCAGTTTTATCCCCTTGACCCTGGCCCTTTTCAAAAGTGTTTGCTTTTGATTACCTCCTCCCCCAATCTGCCCTTTCTTCTATCATCCTCTCTCATCCCCTTCCCCTCTACTTTCCTGTAGGGTAAGATACACGATTGAGTGTGTATGTTATTCCCTATTTAAGTCAAGTCTGATGAGAGCAAGATTCATTCATTCCCTTTCACCTGCTCCCTCTTCCCTTCCAATAGAATTGCTTTTTCTTGCCACTTTTATGCAAGATAATTTACCCCATTCGATCTCTCCCTTTCTCCTTCTCCCAGTATATTTCTTGCTCACCCTTTAATTGTATTTATTTATTTTTAGATATCATCCCTTCATATTCAACTCACCCTGTGCCCTGTGTCTATACATATACATATATGTATACATATATATGTATGTATGTATGTATATTCCCTCCAACTTCCCTTGTACTTGGAAAGGTTTCCTGAGTTACAAATATCATCTTTCCATGTAGCATTGTAACCAAAACAGTTCAGCTTTAGTAAGTTCCTTATGATTTCTCTTTCCTGTTTACCTTTTCATGCTTCTCTTGATTCTTGTATTTGAAAGTCAAATTTTCTCCTCAGCTCTGGTCTTTTCATGCTTGAAAGTCCTTTATTTTATTGAAAATCCGTATTTTGTCCTGGAGTGTTAATCTCATTTTTGCAGGGTAGGTGATTCTTGGTTTTAATCCTAGCTCCATTGACCTCCTGAATATCATATTCCAAGCCCTTTGATCCCTTAATGTAGAAGCTGCTAGATCTTGTGTTATCCTGATTGTGATTCTACAATAGTCAAATTGTTTCTTTCTGACTGCTTGCAGTATTTTCTCCTTGATCTGGGAGCTCTGGAATTTGGTGACAATATTCCTAGGAGTTTTCTTTTTGGGATCTTTTTGAGGAGGCGATCTGTGGATTCTGTCAATTTCTATTTTACCCTCTGGCTCTAGAATATCAGGGAAGTTCTCCTTGATAATTTCTTGAAAGATGATGTCTAGACTCTTTTTTTGATCTTGGCTTTCAGGTAGTCCAATAATTTTTAAGTTCTGTCTCCTGTATCTGTTCTCCAGGTCAGTGGTTTTTCCAGTGAGATATTTCACATTGTCTTCCATTTTTTCATTCTTTTGGTTATGTTTTATAATTTCTTGACTTCTCATAAAGTCACTAGCTTCCTTCCACTTGCTCTATTCTAATTTTTAAGGTAGTATTTTCTTCAGTGGTCTTTTGGACCTCCTTTTCCATTTGGCTAATTCTGCCTTTCAAGGCATTCTTCTCCTCATTGGCTTTTTGGAGCTCTTTTGCCATTTGAGTTAATCTATTTTTTAAGGTATTATTTTCTTCAGTATTTTTTTGGGTCTCCTTTAGCAAGTCATTGACTTGTTTTTCGTGGTTTTCCCCTATCACTCTCATTTCTCTTCCCAATTTTTCCTTTACTTCTCTTACTTGCCTTTTCAAATTCTTTTTGAGCTTTTCTATGGCCTGAGACCAATTCATATTTTTCTTGGAGGCTTTTGATGTGGGCTCTTTGACTTTGTTGACTTCTTCTGGCTGTATGTTTTGATCTTCTTTGTCACCAAAAAAAAGATGCAGTAGTCTGAGTCTTTTGCTGCTTGCTCATGTTCTCAGCCAACTGCTTGACCCCTGAGGTTTTTGTCAGGGTACGACTGCCTTCAGAATGACGAGTTCTTTATCCCAAACTTCAGGGGTGTTGCATTCCTGTTTTCAGAGCTACTTCTACAGGGCAGGCTCTGCCACACCAGCGCTCCTCCTCACCCAAGAACCACCAACCAGGACCACAACCCAGATCCAAGCAAGGCAAAGGAACAGAACTCTGCCTCTGTACCAGCAAAGTGCTCCCTGCACTCATGCTCCGCTCTGTGGCTTGATTCCTCCCACTGGGCCTGGAGCCGGAAGCAACCGCAGCTAGAGCCCTGGAAGCAGTGGCAGGAGCTTCCTGCCGCTGCAGCCTGTGCTGCACCACCTCTACCACCCCTGGGACTGGGGCCTACCAGGCACTCCTCTTACCCTGTTCTGGCAGTTTTCCCACTGACCTGCTAAGTTGTCTTTGGCATTTGTGGGTTGAGAAGTCTGATAGCTGCCACAGCTCAGTGATTCATGGCCCTAATGCTTGCTATGCCTGATCTCGTCCTAAAAAGTTTTTTTAAAGTTTTACTGACTTTTTTTTTCCCCTAAACATATAACTTCCCATTTTCTCAATTGCCTTTTGACAGACAACTGTCAAGCAAAACATCAACACATTAGCCATACCTGCAAGTATATGCTTCATTTTACCCTTGTTACCTTGCTTTTATATTTATTTGAGACATGCTTCACTCTCACAGTTACAACTGGTTATTGTATTCATCAGTGGTGAAAATGTACTTGTTAATCATCCTGCCTTTAAGAATCCTCATCTTCTTTTGAGGTCCACCTCAGGTAAGCATCTCTTTTGGATTGTTGTATGTGCGTGTATATTCTCCTGTTTCACTCAATAGAATTGTAAAGTCTCCCAGGCAAGAACTCTCATTTTATGGTTCTTTATCAGTACAATTGTTTTGCACAGAGTAGTTGCCTAATAAGTGTTTGAACTGAAGTGTCAAGAATGTTAGTTCAGTTCATAAATTGTGAAGTTAAAAGAGTGAACTGGTTTAGGGGGATATTTGGTGACTATTTTTGTTCACACTGAGTTTAACTGGATGGGAAAATAAGAATACTTTGGAGATTATTTGATATTAAATATATTTTGGCTTTCTAATTTCTCCTATGCTTGTCTCTCTTTTCTATCTAATTATAGTGAACATTGGTACAAAAAAAATAGAGAATTCTTAACATAAACGCAAATAAATTGCCCAGAAGGCCAATCACTTGGCTGTACACTCTGTTTTATCAGTCACATTCAGTGGTTGATTCTAGATCAGTAATAAGCCAGGTTTTTATTAAATCATTAATTCGCCCTAAATCCAACTAGTGGTTCTCTCTGTCAGATGAATGCACGCATTACTACTTCTTCCGTGGAATACAAAGTAGACAGGTGTGCTGTATATGCTTGTTCACCTGCTTGCCAATGTTAATTTTTTGTGGAACCCATAGGATTCTGGTGAATACAATTTGAGAGACATCCATTGTATCACTGCCTTTCATCCATTATGATACTGATGATATAAAACTAGGTCCTAGTCCTAGTTTTTAGTTTAGCCATTATGGATGCAAATATAGAAATATCTAGTCCAAGGATTATTAACAGTTCCAAAGTAACATGCCTAATATTTGCTTTTTGACTACCTGTAGTAAAGGTGGGATGAGGGTCTATTAGGGTGGGGAGGTAGGAGAGTGAGTAAACAACTTTCATTTCTGATTTGGCCTCAAAACATTCTTTATTGACAAACTGCTATGATATGAGGCAGTCTGAACAGTCCTTTGGCAGAGGTATTGGTGGGAGACACCAATATGGTTAGAATGTTCCCAAACTCACTATTTATCATTAAACAGCTTAATTGTCCGTTAGTACTCCTATCAGAGAAGGATTGACAGACTACTAAGAACAGGAATAGAATGAGAGAGAAACACTTGGAAAATAAGAGGACTTGCTGGAGAGATGTTGTCCATAACTGTACCACATAGTCATTCCTCATGCCACTTTTGGTGGTCTATGTTATTTAGGCCAAGCCCCTACTATTCCGTGCACTTTCTCTCCTGTCTTCCCTGGCCCTTTTCCTGGTTTTTATCAGCTTCTTGCCCTAAACTCAGACCTCTGAGACTTCAGGTGTTTGAACAGTAGAAAGACGGAGGTGAGTGGGAAGTTGAGAACAACAATTATAATAATTCATGTGTAGATTTGGCTGTGAAACTTAAGAATTCTTATCATGAGCAATTTAGAGGATGAAGAAATTTAATTGTTCCTGAAGTCTTGTTATCCCCTTCTTAGGTTCATGTTGCTGTTTTAGAATTATGAAGATTTCATGATGAAAAGCAATTTTATAACTTCTATTCATTTGAAGTGCCACTTGAATAACCCTTTAATAAAACATAACTTTATCATTAATCATACCTTTTTAAAACCATGGAGCTATAATATTTAATGTTGATTTCTACCACCATATAGGAAGTCATTTCAAATAAGGTGGTTGTTTGAGTCCTTTTTTGTTACTATCTTTAAGCTTATCCAGTAATTTCTCACTGTTCTTGTTTTACCGTTATTTAAATAATTTACCTGTTTGACTATTGTAGCATGTTTTCTTATTTACAATATTAATATGTAAGACTTCTTGTGTAAGGATATGAAGTCCAAGTGTGGATTTTATGAAAAATTCTTCATTCTAACTGGATAATCCTCCCCTCCCTTAAAAAAAAAAGTTTTAGTATTTTCTGAAGAATTCAGTCCATTTGGAATGGTTTACGTGATTTTCTTGTTCAGGTTTTACCCTTCTCTCTTGATTCTATATTCTAAGTTAGAGTCATAGAGTTTTCGAACTGGAAGGTTCACCTCATCTTTTTCCTTTTTTCTAAAGGCCTCATTTTAGAGGTGAGAGAGAAAACCTGAAACCAAAAGAAGTTTGGGAGCTAATTCAATTAATTAGTGGAAGGTGTAACTAAAACAGTTTTCTGACTACTAATGCAAGACTTTTTCCCCACAGGATTACTAGTCTAGATGAGTGGAAGTGCTCTAATAATGTTTATCCTAGATTTTAGGAAAGTTTTTGATAATGTATTTCATACTATTCTTGTGGAAAAGATGGAGAGATATAGATTAGGTGAGAATTCAGTTAGATTAGATGGACATAGTTGGTTGGATGACCAGAGTGAAAGAGTAATTGTTAATGGTGTAGTGCCAGTTTGGCTTGAGAGCTCTAGTGGAATACCTCAGGGATCTGTGCTTGGCTTGCACTGTTTAACATTTGTATTGATTACTTGAATAAAGGCCTAGAAAGTGTATTTGTCAAATTTAGAGGTGTTTTGTAAGCTCTTGGAAGCAAAAAAATCAGCTTCACAAGTACAAGTTGAAGGAGGCATGGTTAGACAGCAGTTTATCTGAAAAAGATCTGAGGGGTTTATAATGGACTGCAAATTGTAAATCATTCTCTGTGCTTAGATCAGTTGATAGAATTGGGGCCTGGAGGACCTGGGTTCAAATGTGGCCTCCGAGACTTACTAGCTGTGTAACTCTGGACAAGTAACTTAATCCTGTTTGCCTCATTTTCCTCATCAGTAAAATGAGCTGGAAAAGGAAATGGCAAACCATTCCAGTATATTTGTCAAGAAAATGCCCCAAAAGGGGGATTACAAAGAATTGGACACAACTAAAAATGACCAGACAACAAGGAGCTGTGAATCAGCATTGTGTTGTGGTGACCAAAAAAGCTGATGTGCTTTGTAATAGGGTGCATTAAGAGAGAAATAACTTCCAAGAATAGTGAAGTGATAGTCTCACTATACTCTGCCCTCATCACAATTCATCTGGAGTATTATGTAAGACATACATTGATAAGCTGGAGCATATCTGGAGGTGGATAGCTCATGGTGAAGAGCCTTGAGACTGCGTGTGTGTCATAGTTGTTGAAGAGACTGGGAATGTTCAGCCTGGCAAAGGGAAGATTCTGGAGGAATGTGATAGCCGTCTTCAAGTAATCAAAGGGCTTTTATGTGTAAAAGACAGTAGACGTTATGATTTACCACCACTTGTTGATGGAATGCTTGATTGACTTCTCTTCCCCTACCCCCCACCCCCTTGGCCCTAGAGTAAACAGGAACACATGAGTAAAAATTGCAGGGAGGCAAATTTAGGCCTGATATCAGGGAAAGGTGGCTAACATTTAGAGCCGTTCAAAAGTAAGATGGCCCCATGCAGCTTCAATGCTAGCATTCCTTTTTTGTTTTGAAACTGCAACCAGAGCTGCAGCTCCCTTGTGACTGATCAGCAGTGTTCCTCTCCACTCTGGAAATTAGCTGTTGGGACTGAGGGCTGCTATTGTTGCTGCTGCTGCTCTTGGTATTGCTAATGCAACTACCAGATAGTGTATTAAAGTTTTATCTCAAGTGAATCTTCTACCTCTGTCCTAGGCACTAAAGGCATTATTATGCCATTTTGTTTTTTTTTTAATATGTTTTATCAATATCTTTTAACATCAGATCAGTTGTTACTGACCCTCATTTTTTAGACTGAGGAAACTGAAATTTAAGCAAGTTAAGTGACAAGTGTGAAATTTGAATCCAGGTCTTTTTGACTCTTAATACTACAGTTAACCTGTTCTCAAGGGGTTTACAGTCTAGTAGCAGGAAAAAGCTAATACAAAGAACTATGGTGTAAGAAAGATTGTGATAAGTAAAGAGATGCCAGGCGATGCGTTAATGAGAAATTTGAGAAGGGAGAGTTCATATTCAACTTGGGGGAGGGAAGGATCATAGAAGACATGGTATTTCCATTAGATCTTGATAGTAGTAGTAAGGAATTTCAACACAGAAAGGATGGGGGAGAAGAGAAGTCTTTCTGAGGTATGGGCACAACATAACTTTGTCTTATTAATAATGTTTTTATGAGTTTTTATTGGTATTTTATTTTTCTTACATCACTATAGCATCCCATGTATCACTTCCATGCTCTCTCCCAGAGAGCAGTGCCATATGACAAATGCTATTTTTTTTTAGCTAACACGACTGATAGGTTGAAAAAGTCCAAAAACATGTGCAATGTGTATCACTTGTGGACTTCCCACCTCCACAGAAAGGTAGATTAAAAACTTTTTTTCTTATCTCTTCATTCAAATCCACTTGATTTTCATAATTCTGTAACATTTACTTTTAATTTTTTCGTGATTTTGTTGTCCTTTCCATATCCGTTGTTGTAGTTTCTATGTATATTACTTTCTTGGCTCTGCTTACTTCACTCTGCATCATTTCATATAGATCTTTCCAGGCTTTTCTATATTCATAACACGCATCATTTTTTTTTAAACAAGAAGTCAGAGCAGAATTTATTATGCTTCAAGCAAACTCAGAAAAGCCAGGATAGCAATCATGATCTCAGTCAAAGTAACAGTAAACACAGGTATGATTAAATGCAATAAACAGGAAAATTACAAAGTGCTTAATGGCACCATAGACAATGAAATAACTTAAATACTTAATATATGTGTCCCAAATAGTATAGCATCTATGTTCTTAAAGGAAGAATTAACATAATTACAGGGGAAAATAAGACACCAAAATTATAATAGTTGGAGACCTCAAGATACCCCTTTTAGATATAGACAAATGTAATGAAAAAAGACAAATGAGAAAGAAGGTCCTTAATAGAACTTCAGAAAAATTAGATGTGATAGATCTCTGCTGATATGGGAATATGGGGATATAATGGGAATAGAAAGGTGTGTGTATATATATAGGGATATAATGGGAATAGAAAGGTGTGTATGTGTATATATACATATATATATGTATATATATATATAAATATTCCTTAACTATGCATGGCACTTTTAGAAAAAATTGATTTTGAATCTCCCAAACAAATGTAGAAAAGCAGAAAAATTAAGCATCCTTTACGCAAATACAATAATAATTATAATTGATGAAGGACCTCTGAAGAAAGAACCCAAATTCAAATGGAAACTAAATAATTTAATCTTAAAGAATTGATGAGTCGTACAAGAAATTACAGAAACAATAGATTGTATTACCAAAGAAAATAACAACAATGAGACAACATACGCAAACTTTGGGGATGTGGCCAAAGTAATTGTTAGGGGAAAATTAATACCTCTAACCACTTTCATCAACAAAAGAGAGAACAAAAATCTAAGCAATAAATTGGACTCGCAACTTAAAAAAAAAACGAGAAAAGCAACAAATGAAGATAAACACAAAAATAGAAATTCTAAAAAATCTAAGAAGAGATGAACAAATTGAAAATTTTAAAAAACCTCACTGCATTGATAAATAAAAGTAGCTTTTTTTGGGGAAAAAACCTTTCAAAAATAAATACTTAATTTGATTTTTTTACATGTTAGTTGTCTTTATTATTAATAATAATATAATTTGAATAAGCATTTATCAAGCACCTACTATATACTTAGATGTTGGACATAGAAGAAAAAAAAGGAAATGCCTTTATCCTCAGGGAGCTGACATTCTAACTAGGAAAGCAGTAAGTAGTTTACCTGGGACTTGAGCCCACATTCTCTCCCACCAAATTCCATTTTCTTGCCTCTATATCACACTGTCTCCAATACTATTTCTCTCCCTAGATGCTTGGGGTGGGGAGAGGCACATATATATGGTACAATGGACAGAGTGCTGATTCTGGAGTCAGGAAGACCTGACTTCAAATCTGGCCTCAGACACTTGCTGTGTGCCCCTGGGCAAGTCACTTAACCCTGTTTGCCTTAGTTTCTTCATCTGGAGAAGGAAATGGCAAACCACTCCAGTATTTTTGCCAAGAAAACACCAAATGGGCTCAAGGAGAGTCAGACATAACTGAACAACAACAACAAACTAGTTTTAGCCTTCATACCCAGTTATTGGCATTATCACTAAAGTTCTTTTTCCTTCCATTCTTTATTATTTGATATTTTTTAGTTTTCAGCATTGATTTCTACAAGATTTTGAGTTACAAATTTTCTCCCCATTTCTACCCCCCCCCCCACTCCAAGGTGGCATATATTCTGATTGTCCCATTCCCCAGTCACCTCTCCCTTCTGTCTCCCCTCTCCCTCTCCAACTTATCTCTTTTCCCCTTACTTTCTTGTATGGCAAGATAGATTTATATGCCACATTGCTTGTATATCTTATTTCCCGGTTGCATGCAAAAACAACTTTAAAAAAAAATCATCGCTTTTAAAACTTTGAGTTCCAAATTCTCTCCCCTCTTCCCTCTCCACTTACCCTCCCTAAGAAGGCAAGCAATTCACCATAGGCCACGCATGTATCATTTTGCAAAACACTCTCATAAATAGTCATGTTATGAAAGACTAAGTATATTTCCCTCCCTCCTATCCTGTCCTCCTTTATTCCATTTTCTCCCTTGACCCCATCCCTTTTCAAAAGTGTTTGCTTTTGATTACTTCTTCCCCCTATCTGCCCTCCCTTACATAATCCCCCCCTTTTTATCCCTTCCCCCTACTTTCATGTAGGGTAAGATACCCAATTGAGTGTGTATGGTATTCCCTCCTCAGGTAAAATCTGATGAGAGCAATATTCGCTTTATTCACCCTCACCTGCCCCCACTTCCCTTCTAATGAACTACTTTTTCTTGCCACTTTTATGTGAGATAATTTACCTCATTCTATCTATCTCTATCCCCCTCTCTCAATATATTCCTCTCTCATCCCTTAATTTTATTTCATTATTTTGTTTAGATATCATCCCTTCGTATTAACTCACCCTGTGTCCTCTTTCTCTATATATGTGTATTCCCTTCAACTATCCTAATACTAAGAAAGGTCTCATGAACTACACAAATCATCTTTCCATGTAGGAATGTAAACAAAACAGTTCCACTTTAGTAACTCCCTTATGATTTCTCTTTCTTGTTTACCTTTTCATGCTTCTCTTGATTCTTGTGTTTGAAAGTCACCTTTTCTATTCAGCTCTGGTCTTTTCACTGAGAAAGCTTGGAAGTCCTCTATTTTATTGCAAGTCAATATTTTGCCTTGGAGTATTATACTCAGTTTTGTTGGGTAGGTGATTCTTGGTTTTAATTCTAACTCCTTTGACCTCTGGAATATCATATTCCAAGCCCTTCAATCCCTTAATGTGGAAGCTGCTAGATCTTGTGTTATCCTGATTGTGTTTCCACAATACTCAAATTGTTTCTTTCTGGCTGCTTGCAGTATTTTCTCCTTTACCTGGGGGCTCTGGAATTTGGCAATAATATTCCTAGGAGTTTTCTTTTTGGGATCTTTTTCAAGAGGTGATCAGTGGATTCTTTCAATTTCAATAGAAATAGAATATTACCCTCTGGTTCTAGAATATCAGGGCTGTTTTCCTTGACAATATCTTGAAAGATGATGTCTTGGCTCTTTTTTTGATCATGGCTTTCAGGTAGTCCAGTAATTTTTAAATTATCTCTCCTGGATCTATTTTCCAGGTCAGTGGTTTTTCCAGTGAGATATTTCATATTGTCTTCCATTTTTTCATTCTTTTGGTTCTGTTTTGTAATTTCTTGATTTCGCATAAAGTTACAGGCTTCCATTTGCTCCAGTCTAATTTTTAAGGCGGTATTTTCTTCAGTGGTCTTTTGGACCTCCTTTTCTATTTGGCTAATTCTGCCTTTCAAGGCATTCTTCTCCTCATTGGCTTTTTGGAGCTCTTTTGCCATTTGAGTTAGTCTATTTTTTTAAGGAGTAATTTTCTTCAGTATTTTTTTGGGTCCCCTTTAGCAAGTCATTGACTTGTTTTTCACGGTTTTCTTGCATCACTCTCATTTCTCTTCCCAATTTATCCTTTACTTCTCTTACTTGCTTTTCCAAATCCTTTTTGAACTCTTCCATGGCCTGAGACCAATTCATATTTTTCTTGGAGGCTTTTGATGTGGGCTCTTTGACTTTGTTGACTTCTGGCTGTATGTTTTACTCTTCTTTGTCACCAAAAAGATTCCAAAGACTGAGTCTGAATCTGGGTCTGCGTCCTTTTTCACTGCCTGGCCATGTTCAAGACAACTACTTGACCCTTGAGCTTTTTGTCAGTGTATGACTCCTTGTACAGTACAGAGTACTCTGTCCCAAGCTTTAGGGGCCAAGCACTGCTGTTTTCAGAGCTACTTCTACACAGCAAACTCTGCCACAGCAGCATTCCTCCTCCCCCAAGAACCGCTAACCCGGATTACAACCCAGATCCAAGCAGGCTCTGCACTCCAGCTCTGTTCCGGCACTTAATTCCTCCCACCAGGTGGGCCTGGGTCCAGAAGCAACCAGAGCTGATGCTCTGTAAGCAGCCCCAGACTGCACCACTTCTGCGCCCCAGGGAGTGCACTATTTTTACTCCTTTCCGGTAGTCTTTCCACTAACCTGTACTGTTGTCATTGGCGTTTGTGGGTTGAGAAGTCTGGTAACTGCCACAGGTCACTGATTCAGGGCGCTATGCCCTGTTCTGCCTGGCTCCTGGTCTGGTTGGTTCTGGCCCAGCCCAAACTGGTCTCTGCTCTGCTCTCAATTCCTTGCGATAGACCCTCCCCAGCGACCATTCAGGCTTTCCTGGGTTACAGCCCTGCTTCCCTCTGCTATTTCATGGGTTCTGCAGCTCTAGAATTTATTCAGAACCATTTTTTACAGGTGTTTGGAGGGATCTCTTGGGGCTAGCTTAAGCAAGTCCCTGCTTTCCAACTGCCATCTTGGCTCTGCCCCCACACATCATTTATTATAGCATAATTATATTCCATTACATTCATGTAAACAACTAATAATTTTTTATCAGAAAAAGCTATGTATTCCTTTGTGACTTTTTTCAAAAGGTTTTACTGCATTCTTTAACCACAAGATTTAATAAAAATTATGTTGTTTTTTTTCTGGTAGGACTATCAATCCACTTAATTAATGAAAGTTAATGGGAAAATACACATTTTGGAATAATTTGCTTTTTGTCAGCTTTATTTTTCAAGAATACACCAATTCTTCCTATTGTCTATAATTTACTTCTGGCCCCTAAAATCACTTGTTTGATCTGAAGAACCTAAGTAAGTGTTTGATTGCATAGGCGTTACTTAAAGAGGGTTATTTTGTAAAAAATAAAAAATAAAAAATGCCCATATCGGTTTCTTCATTAGTTTGAGTGTCAGTCATCTCCTTCAAGACACAGCACCAAAGCTTCTTTCTTGGTTGTCCATGACTGTATCTCCTTTATTCCATTAGCACTTTTGTCTTTGTTTCTTTTGAAGCATTTTTATACCTGCTTTGTCAACATACAAAGCAAGAACTTTACAATGGTCAATCAGTTGTAGGTAACTATGTATTTGTTTTCTTCAACCGGACTTGAACCCTTGAAAACATTAAAGTTACTCTAAATTCTTTCTTTAAAACACACAGTACCAGATAAGATGGTCTACATAGTATTGTTACATGATCTAAGGTAGATCACAAAAGAGCTAATAATCAAGAAAATTTTAATTTAGTTTTAAAACTATTTTATTTAGAATAACAGTGGTAGAAATGAATCCAAGCTTAAGTATTTAAATACCTGGAAGATCAGAAAACATTAAATATTTACCATATAGTTTAAAGTTTTCTAAACCAAAAGAGTCCAACTCAACTCACAGATTAAAATTTAATTAGGAAATGTTTAACAAAGTAAACATAATACAATATAAATGTTACTTTGTGATTTTCTAAGTCAATATGTAGCCTACAAAGATGTGTTTCTATTTGAGTTTGGCACCACTGGCTCAAACCACATGGTGTTTGCAGCATATAATTAAAATATTTTATAAATATCTAAATGTGATGTAAGTCTAAGTTGTGTTATTACAAAAAATGTAAATTTTTAAGTCTTTTTTTTTGTTTTTTTTTTTTACTTTTCCAATCTCAATTTTTATTTTTTTATTTTTTTTTACCTTCTTTTTTTTTATTAACATCTTTAGTTTTCAGCATTAATTTTCACATGCGTTTGAATTACAGATTTTTCTCCCCATTTCC
>CM053624.1:114173647-114192192 GCA_028646595.1 Phalanger gymnotis | reverse complement strand
TTGGAACTCAAAGTTTTAAAAAATAGATGTTCAAAAACAAAAACAAAAAAGTTTTTGCAGGCAACAAGAAAATAAGATACACAGGCAATGGGGCATAGAAATTTGTCTTGCCCTACAAGAAAGGAAGGGAAAAGGGGATGGGAGAGTAGTGGGGTGACAGATAGGAGGGCAGACTGGGGAACAGGGCAACCAGAATATACGCCATCTTGGAGTGGGGGGGAGGGTAGAAATGGGGAGAAAATTTGTAATTCAAACTCCTGTGAAAATCAATGCTAAAACTAAATATATTAAATAAAATTTATAAGAAAAACAAAAAACAAAAAACCCTGCTGTGCAAGCTCTTTCTCTGTAATATTTTTGGATGTACTTGGTAATTTGCTCAAATTCCCAACTCTTTTCTTTAGTTACAGAGTTTTGCAAGAAAGTTCTTCTTCTGGGTCAACTTCCTGACTTTCCTGATACTGAGGTCCTCAGGTGTCTTTTACAGGATGATAGCAACATCTAAATTTAGCAGCAGAACTAACTCTTCATCCAAATGGTCCACAGCTGGCTGTAGTGGGGAATGATTTTCTGACAAACCTCCAAAGAGCACATCCTGGGTCCTTGGTCAGGTAGAAAACCTGAAGGCAAAGGACAACTGGCAGGGCCAGAGTTCTTCACAAAGAAGGACCACCTCGTTCCACACCCTTGCCATCTACCATTTTCTTCAGTTTTAACTATGGGAACTCTAAAAGAGGCATAGCCTAAATTGACTCAGCAGCCACCTTTATCTAGAATGAAAGAGGCAGTTCTTGAAAAGCTCAGACCAATGACTAAAGTCCACAGTTAGATCAGACATTAAAGACTCCAAGATCACTGAATGTCTCCTGGGTCATCACCAGTTGTCTTGACTTTTGTCCTGCCACTGGACTTCAATGAGTCAGGATGAGAGAGTAAAGTTAACTAGTTAGTGCAACTCTGCCTCACTTAAATCCAATTCATATACAAGTCAAGACATCACCTGTGATGTCAGTGGTCCTCTTTGAAAATGAAAGACAAAACAACAGATCAGTGGGGTCAATCAAAAACAAATGGAAACCGGAGCCCCTAATCCATACAAGAGCATCCTATAAGTTTTGTATTGTTGCAAAATGTAAAATTATTGTAAAAAAAAGTTGCAAAATGCAATGGTATCTAATGATACCATTTTTATTTACTTCATTAAATATTTCCCAATCAAATTTTTAATCTGGTTCAGCCCCACTAACACTTGGTGTGCTAGATACCTATGGTTTAGAACCTTCATTACCCTCACTGTTTTTCCTCTTCACAAAAAAACTGCGAGGAGTCACCTACAAAGGTAAGCAGGGCAATTTCACTCACATTGATTTTCCACCTTCAATTTCTGCTTCTTTGTCCATATCTTGATATCCCTCCATCCCAGTTGGAGATGATGTTCCTAAGCCTCAGTTTTCTCATCTTTAAAATGAGGTGATTAATTTAAAAAAATAAATAAAATGAAGTGATTAAGACTATAGAATCTCTAAGGTATCTTCCAGTTCAAAATTTATGATGCTATAATTTTCCTCTTATAGTCACTTCCCTATGCATTATAGTCTTCACAGGTTTCTGAATCACTGTCTTCCATTTGGCATTTAAAGCTTTTCACAAAAAGTGGGGCCCATCTACTTTTTATGCCTTATTATACATCGCTTCCTTTCACAAATTCTTCCCTCCAGCTGAGTTAGACTTCTTACTGTTCCTTATACTTTATATTCCATCCCCCTTCTCTGAGCCTTTGCAATGACTGTTCCTTATGCCCAGAATCAATTCTCTCACTTCTGCCTCTTAGAATCTGTAGCTTCCTTCAAGGCTCAGCTCCAGCACAGGACTTTTTTTACATGAAGCCTTTCCTGAGCTCTCTAGCTACTACTGGCTTACAGTCAAATTATTTCCCATCTACTTTGTATAAAACTGCAGATGTTCATGTTGTCCTCCTTAATAAATAGAGTATAAATTCCTTGAAAGCATAGAATGTTTAATTTCGTTTACACGTCTCTGTATTCTCAGCCCCTGGCACAAAGCAGTTAATTAATAAGTATTTATTTATTGATTCTTCTCCTCATGGTTAACTATTTTTCAAGTGCTTACTCCATAAAGTGGGCTCGATTTTTAGCTCTGCATAGCACTGCTAGCTCTTTAGCTCAGTTGTTAAAATTATTTTTCATCTGTTGATTCAAATTTTACTTTTATAGAGACTGGTTATTCCTCCCGGGGGTTTCTCCATGTGCCAATAACAAACATCTTGTTGGCTGTCGCTGCTGCCATCACTCTACTTTTAACTCAGCCACCTTTCCCACCCATCTGATACCAGGATGAGATGGCCAGTGCAACCCTCATTGCCTCAAGCCCTTCCTCCAAACGCTCAGTCACTACAGCAGCCCAGCCCTCCGAAGGAGGAGGAGGTTGCAAATGGACTCTATGCATCCCAGCTCCTCCATGGCTCCCATGGTGGCTTTGCCTTGCTTACTTCCAGTGTTCTTGCTGGATGCTGCCACAATCCCTAGTTCATCTATCCTTGCTCCCAGAAGTGCCAGGCTTTTGAAGGGAGACAGGGAAAATGAACTAGCAGTTGTAACAGAGCTACCAGCAGCAGCAACCTATTGTGTTGGAAGTAGGGGTTATTTTCTTCCCACACCCCCACAGTTGCACAGTCCCCATGATAGAGACCAGTTCTGTACGTAGTCAGCCAATCTAATATGTTGTTATCAAGAAATGCTGAGCATCTCACATTCTCATGCCCACTTAGTAGCAAATGCCCAGAAGTCACCTATCACTTGATAGATAAGGTCTATAGAAGGGAGATACAAAATTACATCCCTATAGTAGAGTGGAGAATATCACCAAAACAATAGCTATGCCTTCTATAAAAGCACCCAACAGTGTTATGGGGCCTACAAAGTGCTCCAAAATGGTTCAGGGGCTTTTTTTCCCTATTAATAATCATCCATTCCTACTGCAACTCCAAATTCAATTTCTACTGTAGACAGAATCATTAGCATTCACTGAAAGTGTTTAATCGCACTAAAACTAAAGAAAAGTTGGAAAGCAGTATCAGTAACAGCCATGTCTGATGTAAGAAACTGGGGAGTATGCTTAGGTTACTAAGAATGCCTCTGAATTTGAGGTGCTTAGAGATTCACCTCCTTGAAATGAGCCTTAATCTGAAAACGCATGATCAAGTATCCCTTGGTAATCTTCAACTAAATGAGCTCTTAAGGACACACACAGCCACACTCATGCTAGACTCCTTCAAGAATTACTATGAAGTAGTCACTTTCAGCAGTCCTAAGTAAATTTATGTAGAATTGGGTAGAAGGGGAAGTAGGAGTACACAAGCAGAGAGACTAAAATATTAAACACTGCTATAATGATTATTCAGATATTTATGATATTACACAGAATTTTAACTTTTTTCCTTAAAGTTGTTCAATTTAAAAAAAATTAATTTACTTCAGCATAGGTCAAGCAGTTCAAAAAACCTAGCACTAGGTTAGCTATGTTTTTGGAAGATGAACTAAAGAGGAACCATTCCGGTTAAAAAAAAAAAAGTTACAACACATTAGTTGCAGCCATCCAAATGACCTTATAACTATGTTTCTTTCATTCACATGCATACAAATCCTATTCAATTGCCCTCTTGTGGTTTGGCTCACAGAGCTGAGTCAGACCCCCTTGGCGTGTTTCCTTTCTGTTTACTCTGATAACAGTAACAATATTTTGCTCTGTTCGTCAGAGAAGCTGAATCTGAGTAAGAATTTTTATTCCAGTAGTTTGATGCAAACAAGGCTCCAGTGATGGTGAATCGAATCTTTCAATAGAAGCAATAAAGTCCATTTTGGAGGGCGCAGATATTCTATTGCAAAACATGGTGTCCTAAAATCTAGTACAGAGCTAAATTTTTAGGATTTAAATCCTAATCTATTTAAACTGCTATGATTTTCATAAGAAAAAACAGAGCTAAAAGATTTGTTCATGAATTATTAACAGTTAATTCAAGTAAACTTATTTTAAAAATCTAAATTCCATTGTATGTATTCCCCTATAATTTTTAAAATTTTAATATTCTGGGCTAAGTACCTACCCATTCTTCGATCTCTATATGCAAGGAAATTAATTCTACAGAGTGACTAACGTTTCTTTTTTGGCAAACAAACTTTGGAAGCTAGTCATTTTAAAATAAATCAAAAAGCTTGAATGGCTTATGGCCCAAAATGTGTCATCATGTAGAACACAGCAAGTTCAAATGCCTACAGAGCAAGAAAGAGGGGGCATCTGGCCCTGTTGGCTTCCCACATGGTCATAGATTTCAGTCCATGAGGTCTCCTATTGGGATATGTTATTTTATTTTAAAATGTGAATAAAGCAGTTTCTTCCCTCCTCCCTGAAAAATAAAAAAGTCCACCTGTCAATATTAAGAAATCTGACTCTTTAGTTACAGCTCAGGTATCATACAAGAGCTTGGTAGGCAAGACAAGAGGAAGTTAAAGGTATCTATATATTCCACTGCTTCTACCAAATAAATTGTGCTTAGTAGTAAAGTTAGGCTTACAAAAGAAATCAGACTGCAAATATACAAGGGAGCTATAAAAATCTAATTTTACTCATTTCCTTACCTTAGTGATGAAACAATATCCCTATTCCTTTAGCTTTAGTGTGATTAAACACCTGCAATAAATCCTAATGATTTTTTTTTCAACTCCAGAAATTGAACATAGAGCTGCAGTAGAAATGATTATTACTAAGATAAAAAAGATTTTGGAGCACCCTATTCTAAAGGTCCCATATCATTGCTGGGCATTACGGAAGGCACAGTTACTATTTTGGCAGTGTTCTCCATTTAAGCAAGACTTAGCCAGCTTGGAATTAAGATATGATTATTTCTGCTATCCTCTTCCCTTTAGGAGACTAGTCATAGAGTCACAAGTAAATGGAAAAATGGCCAGAAGTTTTAACAATTCTCAAGATTTCAAAAATTGTTCCTCTACTTACTCATAACATTGTACTTCCTGTCTCCATGGCTTTGCCCAGACCATCTCCCATACCTGGAATGTACTCCCTCCTCACCTCCAGCTCTTAGAATTCTTAAGTACCTCTTTCTATATGAAGCACCTCTCCTGATCTCCTAAGATGCTAGTACCTTCCCCCCTCCCCAATAACATTAGATTCCTTCAGTATATACCATGTTTTCTCCCTAAAAAAATTTAAGCTCCTTGGGGGCAGGACCATTTCATTTTTGTATTCCAGCACATAACACAGTATCTGACACACAGTGGGCGCTTAATAAAATTCTTGTTGACTGTTTCACCACCCATCACAAATAAAATGAATAAAGGAATAAAGGTCTAATTGTACTAACAGATAGAAAAAGGAAAGTGGAGGATACAGTGGGAGAAAATGGATCACTTTTAAAATGCATTTTCTTTGCAATAATGCCAGCATCAAATATGACCGACCTCCCCCCTGCTGAGATAGTACAGGATATAAAGACAAAATACACCATATCTTTAATACTTCAAAGTAATAACTGAGCACACAGTAAACAAAAAAAATAGTATTAAAGAAGTACTCAAATTTCACCAACATATTTTGCCAAAATATTTCATTAACATACAATGTAATTTAAACAAAGTCAGTACACATCCATTAAGCCAAAGGATATTTTACTGTATAAAATAAAAATGAAAATAGGTCAAATAACTAAGAAAATATACTAGTTTCTTATTTACATGTTTTTTTTAAAAGAATGTCACTACGAATAGCAATCACCTATTATAAAACTAAAACTTTTTTAAAAAAGGATTAATACATGATGAGTACTTTTAAAACCAAAGTAAAACCTTAATGCATGATATTCAATGAAATCCAGGGTAGAATTTCTAAATTCTTAGAAATCCCTTTATATATATTAAGACTTAAGACTCCCCAACCCAAACAATCAGAAATATACAAAGGAAAAGAAACAAGCATATACGATGAAAAAAGATACAATATTAGCTATGAATAGATTATGAAAAATACTGAAGAAAGCTAAATCAACATAAAAATATTTCATATTTATATACAGACCTTTAGTTTTACGAAGCAGCATTTTCCTCACAAGAGCCCTGTGAGGATGATTGTTTAAATATCATATTCATTTTGGAAATAAGTTCACTGAGCCTCATTCCTCAAGTTAGTTGCACATAGTCATACAACTATTAACTAGCAGAGCCAAGATTCAAATCCAAGGCTGCTGAGTGTAAGTCCACTGTAGTTACCACTAAATGATGCTACCTCTCCAAAACAGATATCATGCATCTTGAAACTAATTTCAAGTACATATCTTACCCTTTTCTCAGTAAGAAATTCAATAAATGAACTGTCTTTAGTACTTAACTAGCATTAATTGTCAAACAAATATCTACAAAAACATGCTAAAAGACAAAACAAAGACCCTAGAGAAAATGTATTAGGCTATAGCATTTTAAAAACATATACATACCAATCCATCTTAAAAATTGACTTTTAATTACTCACCTCAAATGGATCTTGTAAAATTTAACTAAAATCCAGGAAGTCTGTGTCTAGTTCAGAGACAAAGAATTAAGACACAGCTCAAGTGAATTTTTCAATGACTAATTTTCAGCTTAATATTTTTCAAATTCTAAAATGAGCATACATACTCTAAATTTTAGTGTAAATAACACATTACAACAAATCATTTTTATTGCATCATATAAAATGTTGTTTTATGCTTTACTAAGTACTACAAGGAACTATTACAGGAAATACAACTGTAATAACTACACAAAAGCAGAGTGTCTTCTAAAAGGCAAGGATTCAAAAGAGATTCTGAATTGCTGTGGGCAAAAGCCAAATTTCTCCCTTTTTAGTGTCAGGACTCGTTTAAGGGGAGAATCCTATCCATGAGGAAGAAGTTACCAGATGAAAGACTTCACAGCACAAAGAAAGAATTCAACTTTTTTAATGGAAGCCAAAGAAAAAAAAAGCTGACTAAACTCTATGCACTTACACAGGTGAGGAACCCAAGGTATCATGTGTAAGCTACACTTGCCTACAAGTCACCATATACAAATAAAATATACCTGAGATGATGGGGTATTTAAAAAAATTATTTATATAATGTTTCTACAGCACCTACATTTCATAATACATTTCATCTCTTACCTCTCCCAGAGTCCCCTATAACAAACAAAAAAGAGCAAGGGAAAAAAATAGTTCAGCAAACCTAAGAAACACAAAAGCCAAGTCTGAAATCATATGCAATATTCAATATGGATAGGCTTCCCCAGCCCCGCAAAAGAGGGAGGAGGTGCATTTTCATCTCTCTTCTTTGAAGCCAAGGTTGGTCACTAACTCCATAACAAGTTTTCATTTTATTGTTTTGTTGTTCTTTCCATTTAAAATTTTGATGTCCTTGGATATATTGTTTTCCTAGCTCGATTTTGTTTCATTTTGTATCAGTTTATAAAAAGCTTCCTATACTTTGCTATATTCATCATATTCATCTTTCATTGCAATCAAAAAGCCAACAAATATTTAAGTGTTTCCTATGTGCTAAGAGAAAACGGTATCTGACCTCAAGGAGTTTACATTCTAAAGATAATATATACAAAAGTAAGTACATGGCAAGATTCAAGTAAGTACAAGTCAATATAAGGCAAGCATAGAAGAGAGGTCACTATCAGCTATAAGGGAAGTGGATGAGTAAAGGCATTCTGTAGAAAAAGATGCAACTTAAATTAAATCCTAAAGGAAGCCTGGAAATTTCAAGAAGCGAGAAGAGAAGTGCATTTTAGGCATGGAAGACAGCCTGTACAAAAGCACAGAGACAGGAGACAGAGCATCATGTGCAAGAAACAGCAAGTAAGATTATAGCTAGAGAGCTGGAAGGTACCTCAGAGGCCATCTACTTCAACCCCCTCATTTTACAGAGGAGGTAAAGATAACTGAGGGAGGCCTGCATAGCTTGACCAGAGAGTACACTGGAGGAGAAATAAGCAAGAAAACTGGAAATGCAGGAAGAAGCCAGGTTGTGAAGAGTTTTAAATACCAGAGGGTTTTATATTTAATCCCAGAGGCAATGAGGAGCCAATGGAGTTTCCTTAGTCAAGGAGTGACTAGGGTAGAACTCTGCTTTAGGAAAATCACTTTGGAAGCTGTGTGGAAAATGGAATGGGGAAAGCTTAGAGAGAGAAAGTACAATAAAAACATTATGGCAATAGTCAAGGGGTGAAATGATGAGGACCTGAACTATAGTGGTGACTGTATTAATGGAGAGAAATGGACTATAGGAAAGACATTGTGAAGGTAGAAATGACAAGATTTGGCAAGCAACTAGACATAAAGGGTGAATGGGAGTGAGAACTCAAGGGTGACACAGAGACTGCAAATATGGATGACTGGAAGAATGGTGATGTCCTAGACAGTAACAGGAAAGGTCTAAAGAGAGATTGGTTTGGGAAAGATGAGTTCTGGTTTGGTCATGTTAAGTTTAAGATTCCTGTGAAATACCCAGTTCAGTTTGGAATGTCCATTAGTCAGCTGGTGATGCAGGAATAATAGTCCACAATATTTACGTGCCACAATTTGCTTAGCCATAACCAATGAAATGGGGCATCGACTCTGTTCCCAATTCTTTACTACTATACAATGATGCTGAAAATAATTTGGTGCACTGTATATGAGACCTTATTTTTGTCAATGACTTTCTTTGAGATATTATGCAAAGCAGTGAAATCTCTGAGTCAAAGGCTGTGGTTATTTGTGATTTTCTTAGCTTAATTCCAAATTGCTTTCCAAAATGGCTGGACCATTTTAAAGCTCCACCAACAGACAATTTTTGTGCCTGTCTTTCTACAGCTCCTCCAAACATTAACTATTTCCATCTTTTGTCAAATTTGGCAGTTTGCTGGGTGTGAGGTGAAATCTCAGAGTTGTTTTGATTTGCATGTCTCTAATTTATGATTTGGGAAAAAAAAAACTTTCATGTGGTTGCTAACAATATCCAATTCATTTGAGAACTACTTATTCATATGCTTTGACCTCTATCGGAATAGCTTTTGGTCTAATATATTTCAGTTAGTTATCTACATTATCTTGGTTATCAGAAGCTTAGTAGCTAGCATTTATATAGAGTAAGGTTCACAAAGCTTTACATGTTATCTCATTTGATCTTTATCAAAGAGATATGATACAAAGATCCCCCCCCCATAACTGCTTCCTCTTTTACAATGTGGATTTTGTTTATGCAAATCTTTTCATTTCACATGACTGTAGTTACCTATTTTATCTTTTGTGGTGATGTCTATCCCTGGTCTGGTTAAGGATTTGTCTCCACAGCTGTGAGAGCATCATTTTTAACATTTGGGCATGTATCCATTCGGGGTTTATTGTAGTATATGCAATAAGATGTTGGTATAAGCCAGTAGTATTTAACCTTTTTTGTGTGTCGTGGACCCCTTTAGAAGTCTGGTGAAGCTTACAGATCCATTCTAAGACTAATGTTCTGTAGAGCTTATTGAAAATAAAGATATAAATTTTTTTCCATCCAAATTCACAGACCCCTCCCCCAAATCCATCAGATCTCAGATTGAGAGCCCCTGGCTTAAGCCTAACTTTTCCCCAAACGATTTCCATTTTTTCCAGTAACTACTGTCAAACAGAAAGTTCTTTTGTGAAACAAATATAGTCCTAAAACTTAAACTAGGAAAGGATAAAGCAAAAAAAAAGAAATTATACATCAATTAATGGAAATCAATTTTAAAATTTAAAACAAAATCTTGGCAAAAATACTATATACAGTCTATCCAAAAATAGACTGTATATAAAAAGATTTATACCATGGATTCAAGTATTATTCAACATTAGGATGAAAGTTAACAACTATTTTAAAAACATTCAAAACCATATGGTTGTAATAGATGCAGAAAAAGCTTCCACCAAAATACTAAAAATCTTACATAGGCAGAAGACTTTTTAAAAAATATAATAAAATATATTATCTAAAAAAAGTCTCCTACAATATGCAATTTGGAAGCACAACAATTTTTCCTAATAATATGACAGTAAAAGCAAGGATGCCTCCTTTCCTCAAAGTTATCTAACACAGTACTAGAATACGAGCAGTAGCAATCAAGACAAGGAGAGGGAAGGATAAGCAAAAAGGAGACAAAACTATCCCTATTCATTGATGCTGTGTTGAATTAACTTAAAATCCTAACGAATTAGGAAATAATTGAGATGATATCTTCAATAAAGTTAACAGGGTAAAGAAAAAAAACAATTGCATTCCTGTAAATCAATAACAAAATCTAGAAAGAAGCAATAGAAAGGAAAGCCCCATTAAAAATAATCTTGTAATTATATGCCAAAAACATCTGAGTGTCAAACATAAGACATACTCAAAACTTGTATAGATACAACTATAAAACTCTCTAAAAAAATAAGAAACAAATTAGAGAAAAATATAGGCTCATGTCCAGGCTACGCCAATACAATAAAAATGAAAACACTACCTAAATTTAGGGATTTAATGCTATTTCAAATTATCAAGAGTTATGGAGTTAAACAACAACAAAATTCAGTTGGATGAACAAGAGATCTAGCCTATCAATGAAAATGACATGAATAAAGTAGAAATAATGAATAGAGCTTACAAGTATCCAACATAAAGCAGTAATGATCACAAATATTTTGTAATGGTTAAAAAATTGGTAGTAATGGAATGTTATACAAAAGCTAGAAAGCCAACCTTGAAGCCAGCAAGCCTTGGCTCTGTGATCCTGGGCCAACTCACACTTATCTTTTTAACGTTCTAGACAGAGACTACAAATTTTGGAGAAGGTGCTGACCTCTATTGGTAAAGGGAGTTTTCTCACCTGAGAATTCCCTACCAATGAAAACACTAGGTCTGGTCTATTTAAAAATAGAAAAGTGTATCAGTGAAACAGAACAGATGAGAAATCAGAAACAACTGAACTGAATAAACTGGAAAGCAAAGTATTTTTAAACAAATTACTTTTTGAAGCAGTGGTGTCAAACTCAAATAGGAGATCTACAAATCAATTCAGAAAACCACAAATTAACTTTATGTTGTAACTGTATTTTTATTTATTTTGTTAAACATTTTCCAATTGCATTTTAATATGGTTTAGGGTGCACTCCTGAGTTTTGGAGATGCTTGCTGCAGAAACCTGCAAGTGTGATACCTGTTTTAAAGTGTTAAAAGTTAAGTGTTTGATATAATCATTTGCATTAGGTTCTTTTTATTCACCACCACATTACCTAAACTATACAATCTTTAACTGTAGCTTGTACTATCTTGACCTACTTTTGAGAGCAGGAACTGGTTTTTGGGCTTTCTTTGTATTCCCAGCATTTAGCACAGTGTCTGGCACATAGCAGGTACTTAATATGTGCTTATTCACGTAACTATAACTTGTCCATTTTAGCCTGTATGATATTCCATCTTAAAAATTAACCTCTACTGTTATTAATCAATAAAATGAGAGGGGGACTACAAAAAATGAGAGAATTGAAAAACTCTACAATAAGTGACTTCAAAGGTATTTTTTCTGTATGATTCCAAATACAGTATTTTAAATTCATAAAAAGGACAAGCATTGTTATTAAATGGATAAAGATTATTTTCCTTAAAATCCCATAAAACTATGATTAAAATGAAATTATAAGTTAAGACTCAAGAGTTTAAACCTTTAATTACTATCACTGCCTAGGAAGTTTGGATAAATTATTTGACCTTTGTCTCAGTTTCACAATCTATAAAACAAGAAAGACTACAAGGGCAATAGTTAACTACATTACAGGGCTTTGAAGTTTTATGTTTTCCTCAGTTTTCCTCCTAACCTGTAAAACACCTTAACTTGAATAAGAAAAGCAATAAATATTGTAGATATCTGTATGTACAGAATCTAATCAGTTGAAAGATGGATGGTCGTCATCTTTTTTTGGTAGTAAGCCAAAGTTCATACCATGTCCCAGAATTGAAAGATTCCAGAATTCAAATGAAATAGATTTTATTGCTCTGGGCTAAAATGACATTTAAAACAAACACAAATGTTGTCAAATGGCACTGTTTATTGCCATCTCAGAGCAACCTGAATGATCTGAACATAAGCCAACCTAAAGGTAAGATGAACAAACTGTTACTACTAGTTTTTAAAGGCAGAGTTTCAGCATTCTAAACTATAAATCAAAGTACATGTCACTAATCTAAGAGAAACTCCAAAGCTATCAGTCCCTGCTTGAGGGCCTAAAGTACTTCCTTCTAAGCTATCAAAATGTATTGTACCTCAAACAGCTACTTGATTCCAAAGTCCATCCTTCTGACAAAATGGAGTACAATACCTCAAAAGAAAAGCAATAAATTTATCAAAGGGGGCTAATAAAAATAAGGAGAATGTAAAGAAAAGCTCAAAAAAACACAAGAGGATTGGAAATGAGTATGTATTTAAAATAAATTGAAATTACTGACATTTGCTCTTCCTCAATAATATAAACATCAGGAAAAAGGAAAAATCTCTCTCAAACAAGTCAATTAACCCCTCTCTCTAAGTTTCCTGAGCAAGTCAGTTTTTTATCTGTAAAATGATGAGGATGATTTTAAACACTCCTTCCTGCTCCAAATATTATGATTATAATATTACTTATCAAGACCCATTTATAACGCCCTTATAATAATTTATATAACAGCAGAATATGACATTTTGTTAATTTTAGTCTCATTCATGTGGCAATGGCTAAATTAATTACGTGGCACGTGAACATAACAGATTATTATTATGCTGTAAGAATGAAGAGAAGCATAGGAAAATTAACACGTACTCATCCAAAAAAAACTAAGCAGAACCATCAAAACAATACAGAAAGAACAAAACCAAACCAGAATGGACACTGTATAATTATGATGATTATGTCTGGCCCCCCAAAACAGAAAACTCAAGTCTCTCCCTTCTTTGGGAAAAGGAAGGGAAGAGGATAAGCATGATAGTTCCTACTATGTGCCAGGTACTGTGCTAAGTGCTTTTTACAAATATTATCTCATTTAATCCTCACAACAGTTTAACCCTTACAGTTAGGAGCTGTTATCATCATCTCCATTTTACAGTAGAAGAAAACTGAAGCATAGCTTAAGTGACTTGCCCAGGGTTACATAGCTAATAAATGTCTGAGGCCACATTTGACCTCAGGTTTTACTGACTCTAGGCCCATCCCTCTATTCACTACATCACCTAACTGCCTCTTTGGAGAGGCAACTATCTGTCCACAGGTATGGAAAATTGCATAAAATGTCAGATTTTTTTTCAATGTATTGATTGATTTTGCTTATTTTTGTTCTCCTCTTTAAAAATTTTTTTTTGTTATAAGGGATGGGTCTCTGGGATGGGCATGGTAAGGGATACAGGAAGATATCTAGGTAATTTTTTTAAAAATCATTTAAAAATCTTCCTAATTAGTTTCCTAATCTGTAAAATGGGGCTAATAATACTCGTACTACTTACCTCACAAGGATGTTGAAAGAAAAAAAGTTTCATGAACCTTAATGTGTTATATAAATCCAAGTTACTACTCTTCCTCTGGAGAATTAAAAAAAAACACACACAGAGAAAATGTATTCACTGATTTTTTTTTAAAAAAAAGTTACTAGCTTTCTGGTACTTTTTCTGCTTAGACTATATTGAACCAGTTTTCAATAGCTTTTTAAAACAACAGAAACATAGGCCAGGTACCTATTGTTGTTCAGTCATTGCAGTTGTGTCTGACTTTTTGTGATCCGTTTGGGATTTTCTTGGCAAAGATCCTATAGTGGTTTGCCATTTCCTTCTCTAGCTCTTTTTATATAGTGAGGAACTCAGGCAAACAGGGTAAAGTGACTTGCCACAGGTCACTTGGCTAGTCACAGAGGTAGTACATGTCTGAGGCCAGATTTGAACCCACAAAGGTGAGTCTTCCTGATGCCAAGAGCAGGGCTCTATCCACTAAACCACCTAGCTGCCTTAGTACCTATGTTTTCTTCAAGAAGAAATAGGGTATTTTGAAGGTAAGTTGCATGAGGCTATTTAAGATGAACAAAAATACGAATAGTTTTGATATAAAGCAAAAAAGACAATATTTAAGTTTGATTTTTTAAAAATTTTATATAAAGCAGGTCTCCAAAAATGATCACCCATCTAGTTTTCCTTGTCTCCATTCATATTTACCACATTTGTCTATGAAACCCTATCAACCCCCTTCATACTGCTGCATATAATAATGCATCAAATAAAAACAAAACATCTGACTTTACCAGGTCCAAAATGAATATATTTCATGCAAATGCCATAAATAGGTAAAAGAAACAATTTATTAAATTCCTTTCATACTCATTATATCTTTTCAGCTCTAGGCAGGTGTGATTTGACTGGTGTTAACAGCTTTGCAGATGGTCACTTGCTCACTGGCATGTCAGAGAGTTCTAATTTACTTTACTCTTTATAGTACTGGCAATGTCACCCTGGGGGAAGAGACAGGTGAAATATTTTGCAAGGAATTAATTCTTTTGCAATTACTTGCAAGATAATGTCAATGTCAGTTCCAGAGGCAGTGATTCTGAACAACAGACTTGGAATTGGTCAATGTCACAACTAGCTGGGTGACCTTAAACATGTCATTTAACTTCAATGTAGCCCAGTTTTCTCATTAGTAAAAGTGTGACAATAATACCTTAAGTGGAAAGACTTGGATCTACGTTCTGATTCCTGCACAACTCTATACTGCCTGAGGAATCTTAGGCAAGTCACTTCCTCTAATCTTGCCCGGATCAGAAGATTTCTCAATCTCTCGTCTAAATCCCATGACGCTATTATGTAAGGTATTATTATTCCACCCAAAGTCTAGAATCCTCAACATAAATATGGTTGGTTTAAAATTAGAGCAAGACAGGGACATTTCATCTATGATGCATAAATAATTAATCCCACCATTTAGGATAGCAAGTAGGAAAAAAAAATTCTACCCTGCCTTCTGGAAGACTGGAAAACAGATGCTTTTCAACAGATTAAGTACTAAAATCTGAGGGGCAAATATAAACAAAAATAATCCATTATTCCATCTAGGTGATTTCTCATTTTGGTAATATAAACTTATTCTTGCTACCACCAATAAAAGCAATACTTGGCACTATTTCTTCACATGAATGTCCATTTTCAACACTGGCCACCAAAAAAAATAAAAATTACAGAATCTAAAGAATATACCTGATCGAAAGATGTCCCCAAAATCTAAAATTCAAGGAGAATAAAAAACCACAAGTATACTATATCACATCTTCTAACATTCATCTTAAAAGTTATCTCTGTCAGGATACTTTAAAGTTCCTATATTATAAAAAGTCCCCTCAGTTTTAACAGTCTTCATGACTTTCATATTTCAAAAGCTTTGCAAATTTCTATAAAGATACTATTGATATTAGCTACCAGTCTCAGAACTTTGAAGATTTCTCTGGGTCAGATGTCTGATAAAAGGAAATTAAGTGTCCTTCAAATGATAAAAAGAAAAATATTGCATAATTACAGTCTAGTTCAGTGTTTTACAGTGTGGCAAAATGAATAATCCCTGATACTGAAGTATACACCATAAAGATAATTACTATTTATATCATCCAACCCCGCAGAATTCGACATAAAGTAGGTCTTTGGCCCTATTTAAACTCTAAGAGGACATTTTTGAAAGATAGTTTCCTTTATGAGACACTTCTGCTGCATCAACTCCAAAGGTAATTTAATCGTAACACTCTAGTATAATATTACCTCTTATTGTTCCCATTCTAAAAAAGGATTTTTCTTTCAATAAAGACATAATTAGACACTCATCTAGCAATGGTACCTCAAGGCATCAGGCACCATGCACTCTACTCTCTCACCCTGAAAGCTTACCAATCAGAGAAATTCAAGATTTCTTATATACAAATACAGTATCAAGATCTATCTTGAAATAGCGAGATGGTTAGGAATCCTATGATTCTATCTCCTGAATTTAATTATTAATTTAATTGCTAATCACTGAAACTGGAGGGCTCTTGTTAAAACAACCAGATCAAGCTATAGCACCACTCTAGAACAACTAAAAGACAGAGTGTTTGGATGGGGAGACTTAATTTATTATTATAAAGTAGAATCATCCTTATCAAGTATGAGAAGCCATTTTTAAGGATAAAACATTTCACAGATCCTCATACAATATTCACTGCTTATATACTTTTCCTCAGTGACAAAAACTATGATAATTTCAATTAATTTGTTTTTAAACATAACAGCTAAATACACATTTGGAAATGAATATATACAATTTTTTTTTTTACAATCCTGCTATTTAGTCTAGAGATGATGTGTTTATTTTATAGATTTTCATACGTTTTGTATTAAGTCCAGGGGCCTAATGGCTGAGGAAAAAAATCCTAAAGTAATAACCTGCCATGTTAGTTCTCCGGATCCAAGTAACTAGCAACGCCATCCAGTTTTTAAAGCAGATGGAAGCAAATCCTGAGGCAAGAAGAAAAGATGCTGTCCTACCTAGTGGCTAGAAATTACCCTTACTGCTAAATATCTACCAAATATTACAAGTTTATTCTTGTTTCAGCAAAAGAATACTTCAATTGAAAAATTCCCTAAAGTTACACAACTACAGTATTTTATTTTGATTTTGTTAATTTCTCAAGAGAGGCTGTATTTTCTGTACCTCTTTTCTATTAACAAATTGAAATTTGACTGTTGAGATGAATTGATTCACATGGCATTATCTGTTCACTTCTATAACGGTTCCCTTTTTTAAACTAGGTATATATTAAAATCTATTACTCATCCTAACATTTGGTATGATTTTCTTTGGGAAAAGATAACAAGTGTGAAAATTTCATCACTTTGGACTAAAACTAGTTTAGTAAACATTAGTATTGGGAATTTTACTATTCCTCAGGTTTGAATTCCCAGATTGGCGGTGTGATGTAGTGAAGAGAGTGCTGGATTTGGTGTCAGGAAGACCCGAGTGTAAGTTCTGCCCCAGACACTCACTGTATGCCCCGGGGAAACAAGTCATATCATATCTCTGGGCCTCAATTTCCTCATTTGTAAAACGAGAGGGCCGCACTCAAGGACCTCAAGAGGTTCCTTCTAGCCCTAAATGTAAGATCCTATGAGCCCCATAGATTTTAAGCCTAAATTTACACATAGAAAATAATTTATTTACATTTGTTCCCTTTTGCAAAAGAACTGCAACACCCAACCGTAAAATAAACTAACCTGTAATCTTTATGGAGAAAAAAAATCTGGTAACAAAAGCAAGCATAATAGTACACCTCTGCTCCAACAAACTTCAGATTTCAGTTAAACAATAGGTTTCCTTAGACTATGATGGATTTCTCTTTGTGCGATGTGAATTTTTTTTAAAGAAAGTCAGCATTTTAAAAATATAGTGTTTTGACAAGAAAAAAAAACTTTATAAAGGATTCTAAATCCTTTATTACCCTGTCTCCAGTCTGAAATAAGAAAATAACTCAATTTAAGCTTTATAGTTTTTCCTGTAACCCACGACTTTCCCATAACACGATACTTAGGTTTTTTTTATTTTAAATTCATGTTTTTTTTAAAAATGCAAACAACCACGGATAATCTCGAAGATGACACACAAAGGCTGAAGCGGCATCACCAGTGCCCTCTACCAGGAAGTAATCAGAGCAGATTCAATGGTGCAAACTACAGACAATAAGAAGGTACTACCGTCGACCCAAGTGGCCCCAAATCTTAAGCTACACGATTTTTAAAAGTCTAGGAACAAACGTTCTGGCATTTCTGTAACACCTGTGCTAAAGAATTCATTAACACCGTGTCCCTTCTTGGGTTCTCCATACGTTACATAAAGATCCCCTTCCTCAGAAAGAGAGAATACATATGATCTTACCACCCCTCCAAGAAAAGAAAAAAAAAAGCACTTTTTGTTTTCTCTTTCAAAAGCAGCCTCCTTGTTTTTAAAACTTCATGAACCGTGGCTCGGGGAAAGAATCCAATCCCCCATCGCCCTGAACTTTATTAATAATGACTCAAAGGGTCCCTGGGCTGCCCCCCTCGCCCTGGAGAGGGGGCCAGGGACGCCCGAGCTTCACAGGCCAGTCGGAGGAAGAGTTGATCTCGGGGAGAAGAGGGTCACTGGCGAGCCCCACCCCCCCATATACCGGACAAGAACCGTGCTAGGGGCCACCGCCAAGAAAGGCAGAGACAAAGCTGGGCTGGAGGGAGGGGAAGGGGAGAGAGCCGCAGACTCTTCCTGCCCCGGGTCCGAGGAGAGGATGACCAACCACGGGAAGCAGCGCACGTGTGATCCTCCAGCGGGGTGCGGGGAGAAAGAGGGGGCGGGAGGAGCCTGACGGACGCGGGGGGGGGGGGGGGGGGGGCGCACAAATACAAAGGCGGGGGGGGGGGAGTCTGACACACACACGCGCGCACACAAAC
>CM053624.1:114161747-114173547 GCA_028646595.1 Phalanger gymnotis | reverse complement strand
CCCACGCACCCACTTCCCCCCACCCCCCGCGCGGGCCAGGCCCGGCGGAGCCGCGGCCTCGGGTGAAGGGAGAGCGAGCGGCCCGGGACCGGCGGGGCGGCACTCACCGCTGCAGCACCAGGACGAGGGGGAACCGTTGGGGAACTTGGCCGAGTCCGGGACGATGCAGACGCTGGAGCTGAGGTGAGGGCACTCCATGGCCAGGGGAGGGAGTTTGGGGGAGGAAGCGGAGGCTCCGGGAGCTGGAGGGCCGGGGGCGGGGGAGGGGGCAGCGGCAGCAGTTCGGTCTCTGTTCCCTCTCCGCCCGGCGCTCTGGAGGCGGAGGCGGTGGCGGTTGCGTCCCACAGCTCTCCGCGTCAAAGACAACTACGCGATCCGGCGCCGGGTTTTTCCACGCGCCCCGCTTGTCTTTCCGACAGTCCGTTCCGGAGGACGGGAAATTCCGAGCTCCGGGTTCTGTGAGTCGCTCCCACGGGGGCGGGGGCGGACGTGGACAACGGGGCGGGCAAGGGGCCTCCACCCACTCGGCCCCGCCCTCCCTCCACCCCACCCAGCTCCGCCCTCCCTCCACCTCACCCAGCTCCTCCCCTGCCCTGGCGTGGGAGCCAGAGCGCCAGAGGGAGGGGCTTGAGAGTGCTGCGGAAAAGTTAGCCCCACAAGTGCCTCATTTCCCCAGTTCAGGTCTCCTGGACCAGAGGGGTCTCACGGCACAATGTAACCCCTTAATTCGTGAGCTTCTCTTTCTCCCTTTTGCCTAGGAAGCTGGGAGTTCTGGCTTTGTAGTAATATCTGCATCAAGGGAAATGACTGAATCAGGGCACAGCCTCCCTCACAATCATGTCATGACAATATTAAGATCAGATATCAAAATCCTCTGATGTTCAAAGCCCTTCATGACTTGTCCCCTGCCTACCTGCCCAGGCTTCTTACTCCGTATTGTCTCCCCTTGGACTCTGATCTAGTGACACGGTCGTCCTTGCCTCTCTTCCTGGCATTTCCACTGGCTGTCCTTCTCTATCTGGAATGGTCTCCCTCCTTGCCACCTCCTGACTACTTTTAAGACTAGGCTAAAATCCTACCTTCAACAGAAAGCTTTCCTGATCCCCCTTAATTCTAGTGCCTTCCCTTTATCGTTTATTTTCAAATTCATCCCGTATCTTTTTTTGTACATATTCGTTTTCGTGTTGTCTCCCTCCCAAGAATAGGAACTGTCCTTCTTTGCATCTCCCACAATATATAGTGGGCACTAAATAAAAGTTTAGTGATTGAAGGAAGATCAGGACTTGAAGGGACCTTAGGAATCATCTTCCTTGTTTCACAGATAATAGGATATCTGCCAAAGATGGTGCTTGCAAACCACAGCCTTACCTAGAAATTTCACCATTTGGGCATCTGATCATAAAAGTGGGTGACAGATTGATGATATATGGAAATGCATATTATGATAATTGCTCATTATAACCCATCACTGCACTGAAAAAACATAGCCTTAAATCTGTCAAGGCCAACACCCTTCTGCAAATATGTGACCCACAACATTAATCCTGAAGAAGCAGTACTGTAGGTGTCATCTGGGCAAACTTCACTTAGAAATGCTCAGGACCCTTCAAGTGGAGAAGGGGATCAACAAGGCCTCTTACACATTGTCTGGCTCCACTGGATCAGATTTGCCACAATACTTAGGTCTACCAGTCTTGGTTATGAAGTTAGTTTGTCCCAGGATCTCCTTGGATACAAATAAAGAACACTATTAAATGATTCTCTTCAAACTCTCTTTAAATATAAATCATGGCTCAAGTCTGTGGTAGACTCTGGTAACAGAGACAGAAAATACCCGACCTTGAGGGTCTTAAAATCCAGCAAGTGCCAAGCTACCAAAATGAGCAGAAGAGACTGAATGCCAGCTCTGCTCCTTATGACCTCTAGGACCTTGGATAACTCACTCTTTCTGGTCTTGTTTCCTCATCTATGGGCCCTTCCAGATACAAAACTGTGAGAGTAAGTTCACTATAAGTTAACAAGATAAATTGGGCCATGATGTGGATAAGAAGAAAAGAAGAGGTAGGGTATGGTTTAGGGGAGGGAGGGGCAGTTAAAAAGAGTTTGAATGAGGGTAATCCAATGACTGTAGCTTCTGTTACAGGGATCTGTGGTTTACAAAATGCTTTCCTCACAGAATTTCCGAGGGTAGGTTAGGCAGCTGTGAATACTCATGTATTGCTGGTGAAAAAACTGAGGCCCAGAGAAATGACCTGCTTGTGGTCAAATGGTCAATTTAAAACATTTATTAATCATTTACTATGCTAAGCACTGTGATGGGTGGAAATGACATTGGAGCTAAGATTTGTTGGTAACTGGGAATTCTCTCTGGCAGAAGTAAGTGGGGAATGTATTTCAGGCACGAGGAGAAAGGCTGTGCAAAGATAGAGAGAAGGAACTTTCCGTGAAGAACAGCAAGAAGTCTGGTTTAGCTGGGCAGTAGAATGCACGAAGATTGATAAGTAATAAGTTTGGAAAAGTTACGCTGGAGAAAGGTAAGGAAAGGCTTTAAATGCCCAATAAAAGAGTTTGCATTTGAGTGCCAGAACAATGTGGAAACAGCCAGGGGAACTTATCTGACTGGAGAGCTTTAGGAATATGCACATGGGCTGCAGTGTAGAGGACAGATTGAAAAGAGAGAAACTGGAGGCATGAAAACCAATTAAAAAGTGGTGGAAAAGGAATTCAAAGCTTTGTACGCTGATTCCAAGTCTAGTTGGTACACTTTCTACACAGTGGCAGTGTTTAAATTCTAGGCCAAGTCAAATTCTAAGGGTATCATTGTACACAATGAGGCTGGGCCCTCTGGGAGTGGTTATCAAAGTAGGAAGCTAATCCCATGATGGCTTCTTGGACAGCGCCAGAAATGTAGCTACTTTGGGTAAGTAGTACATTTTAAAAAATACATCATTATCCTTTTTTGACTCAAAGACATGGCTCATTGTAAAAATGAGATTGACACATGAAGCTAGAAGGAGGAGGGAGCAGATTGGGTGAAGAGGGAGAGGGTGGTGGACTGGGTTGGTTGATTTACTGACTGATGTTGAAATCCTTTGGGTAAAAGAAGAGGAAGAAAGGACAGGAAATGATTAACTAGAAGGGGGCTGTATAGTAGTTAGAGTTGGGAATCTCCTTGGGGCCACTGTTCCTGACTGCTCTTGACCTCTGAGCTGTGACTTCCTCTATCCCCACCCCACTATGACTTGCTTTATGCCCCTTTCCTTCACTCCCACCCTCTGATGAACATGGTGTGTGGTGTTGATCCACTCTCACATTTTTATGACTGTTATTCGCCTCCCTCTCCTCCCCCTCCCCCTCCCCCTAAGTTCCTTGGGTTCTGAAAGTTAACCATATCTACTCAATAACTTGCCAGATTTTATCTGCTTGTTAGAGGAAGTCATGGTTCTGTAGTAATAATGACAGAAAGTGAATGACCCAGTACAGAGGGGAGAAGGGAGAGGGGAAGAAAGTAATACAATATTTGGCCTTTGCTGCCAATGTAGCGTTCCCAAACCAACCTCCCTCACAGAGTGATCTCATGTACTCTGAATTCCTATTGCATATTTTACCCCCCAAATATTCACAGAATTTTAGAGTTGAAAGAGACCTCAGAGGACACAACATCTAACCTATATTTGAAATCTACAATGTACCCCAACAAGGCATCATTTAGTCTTAGCCTGAAGACTTCCAATGAGTAGGAACCATCTACTTCCAGAATTAGCTCATCTACTCTAGGATAGCGCTAATTGTTAGGAAAAAAACAAAATTCACCTCTTTACAGCATCTATTCCTTTTGCCCTCTGGGACTAAGCAAATCAACCCTAATTTTTCCATATAAGAGCCCTTCATATACTTGGATAGCTATTATTCCCCCCCCTGTTCCCCCCCCCCAGTCTTTTCTAGGTAAATAACCCCAGTTCTTTCGACTGGTTCTCATATGGTAAGAACTCGAGCTTCCTTTCCATCCTACTTGCCCTTTCTTTTAGATCCTCTCCAGTTTATCAATATCCTTTTTCAAAGTTGGTGCCTGAGACTCGGGTCTTCTGCAAAAAGATTCACTTTCCTGTAATGCTGGGGACCCACAGTGACTTTGCAAAAAGTACAAATTCTGAAAGGATGAACCATGTGGAGGACAAGGGAGCTTCCAGGGAGGTAGCAGAAAAGAGGTAGGTGAGTCAGCTGCAACAGTTGGAGGCCACTCAAGACTCCTGGCCAGAAGTGCCTGAGGCAAGCTGGAAGCAATAGAATGGCCTAAACCCTGGGGAGGGGACAATGGGCAGCTCAGACAGCTTGGGGTGACCCAGAAGCAGTGAATGCACTTGGGTAACTAGAGCTTTCCTTGTTGGTGTTGTGAATCTCATGAAGGGACTATGACCCAATCCACAGAGGAAGTGGTGGGAATGATGGGATGCTCCACATAAGAGGTATTACTTGTAGCCATTCCCTTTCTCTATTCTCTTTAAGTTTGGATGCGTTGGTATCCTCTGTTGCTTGTAGACAGTAAATTGAAAACTCCTAGGGGAGAGCAAAAATGAGCCAAATTCAGATGTTCTGACAAATGACTGCTGGGTTGGGGGGTAGGGGAGTGCCTTAAAGAGTAATAATTATTGAGAAATCTCCAAGATTGAACTCAGGTCCTTATGAATCCAGAGCTGTTTTCCCAGTGATATGGACCATAGGTCTATCTACATATTCTCCTATAAGAGTAAAAGTTCCATGAGGAAACAGGGAATGTATCTTAATAATTATTTTTAATCTCCTTCAACATTTAACACAATGTTTTATCCACATCAAGATGCCATTTGTTGAGGATATTGAATGAATATTACTTTCCACACCATTTGATGGTTAATGCTGGGTATTGCTTTGTGACATCTCTTCAATTGAATTGTTATGTAACTTTTTTATGTTCACAGAATCATCTATTTAAAACCAGAAGGGACCTCAAGACTAAGCTAGTACATCCCCTTCATTTTTTACATGAAGAAAATGAGACCTCATGAGCTGAAGGGACTTCTTTAAATCATTGCTATTAAGTAGAAGAGCCAAGAGTTAATCCATAGCCTCGGACTCTCAATCTGGCATACTTCCTCTTTTGCTGTCTTGTTTTACCAAGTGGGTTAGAAAATCCTCAAAGTCAGAACCAGATGTATTCGCCTTGGTACCCCATAAAACTAGAGCAATGCTTTATATTAATAGTTTAAATGTCTATTTTTGATTGGTTGTTCCTCCAAAAAGCAGGTCAGCAGGTAGAAAAGAGACTCTTGTGCCTTTCCTCCCTTATTCACCACCCCCCTAAAAAGAGGCTTTAGAGATAGATTACACATTGTCATAAGAAAGGCTTAGGACTGCATTAAGAGAAGAATTCATTAGAACAATGGGTGAGCAAAAGTGTAAAACCAGAGGTAGGCCGGGCAAGAGTACTCGGGAAATCCTTTTTTTCAGTGAGTAGTTTCTTTGGCTGAGTTTAATCCAATGTTCAGTTTGTTGTTCTTGGTCCAAATCCCTTTGGCCCTGAGAATTGCTAGCAAACATTGCAATGCTCTCTGGTGGTGAGGAGTCAACCTCAAACTAAGTATAATGAAACTACATAGCAGAAATGATTGACTCATCATGCCTAGGGGAAGAGTCTTGGAACACATAGCCTATCATTTACTACTGTGGAGGGGGAGGAGAGGAGGAATGGTTCTTGGATTCAGACCTTGGCAGGGGTTGTTGGGTTTGTCTGTTTGTTTTAGTGGTTGGGTTGCACGGGTTGAGAGGGAAGGAATATGCATTTTAAACAAACAAACAAAAAAAAAGGGGGCTTTCTATCCTAAAGCATTTTAAGAATTTGGGGTAAGCCCTGTGTAGTAGGTGAGGGTGGAGAGAAGGATAATGATGAAAAAGGGAGGCCTGGAGTTTTCTGTTTCCTCTCTGCGCTCCTTGGCTTGCAGGTGTGTAGCCTCAAACTCTAGGGGTTTGACCTTGTTCAGGTTGAGGGGGAAACTGAGTCACAGCTCATGTAAGATTGATTGGTGTTGCAAGCCAATTAAATCATTCTCAGTGAGAAATCTCTCTTCCCAACAGAGAAGCCAGTTGGAAAAACAGCATTCAGTTTTGGCACCTAACTCAGTGCCTGGCACAAAGTAATCAATCAATAATCTTCTCCATTGTGCCAAGCACCATGCTGGGGGCGGGGGAGGGGATGCAAAGACAACAAATACAACTATCCTTACCAGAAAAAAAACTTACATTCTGGCAGGGGAGATGACAAGGAGGCATTTATTAAATGTCTATTGAATCAAAGCACAGAGCAGATTGGTGAGTATATATCACTGGAGAGGTCTGATCACATCCCTCTCAGGTGCTCCTGACATCCGTCTAAGTGCTCTCTACCTTCAGCCAGTGCTGGAAACAGATGGAACCAAAATTATCTTCAAATTCCCAATTTTTAGTGGTCAGTATTTATATCCAAAGATCCTTGATGACTTTGGGGATTTGCTTTGAATTACCAGATGCCTGAGCACCTTGGCCTAATCTACTAGAAAATACCCTACACTTAGAGCAATCCCTCTTTGCTCTTTTCACATGGCCTTAATTTTTAATCCAGAATCGAATCAGACACATCAGGTGGTGGTGGTGATTTTTACCGGGCTGTACTTTGATACCTGAAGAGCACAGGGGCCCAGTAATGATCTGGGAATGATTTCTGAAGTATCAAAGAAATAATCCATTATGGTTAGTGTTGGTCAATTTTTCTTTAAAGGTTCGCTTGCATACAAACAATCTCATTTGATCCTCAGCAATTCTGTGAGGTTGGTAGAACAGATATTATTTCCCTGTTTTACTGACTGAAAAACAGTAGCTCAGGGAACTCATGAGAAGCAGTGTTACATAGTGACAAGAACACTGTTCTCACAGGGAGCTTCCGGAGTGATGACTTTCTGACTTTCAACAGGCTCTTTACCCAGTTCATAGGCGAGACAGTGGATAGAGAACTGGGCCTAGAGTCTGGAAGACCTAAATTTAAATCTGGTCTCAGACATTTACTAGCTGTGTGACCCTAGGCAAGTCGCTTAACCTTGTTTGCCTCAGTTTCCCCATCTGTCAAATGAGCTGGAGAAGGAAATGGCAAACCGCTTCAGTATCTTGGCCAAGAAAACTCCAAATGGGGTCATGAAGTGTCGAACACAACTGAAAACAACTGAATACCAACAAACAGGCAGATACCATTTTACTTCCTACTCTAGTTATCTTCTCACTAACTGCCTTCCTGGTACTTTCTAAAGCAACACCCTTACCTCGCTTCCAATTCTGGAACCATAGTCAAATTCATTCCATTGTTGCTCCTCGAAAGGATGTCATTCTAATCACTTATAACTCCACACAACATCCCTGTAACTTCCCAAGTCGAAATACCCCTCTCTGGCCACCACTCCCTTGTATATGTCATCTCCCTATATTAAAATGGAAGTGCCTCTTTGCTCTTGTATTTCATCCTCAGAACTTATCATCATGATTGGCATGCAGTAAGCACTTAATAAATGCTTTTTGCTTTATTTTGTTCATTGATTCATCATAGATTAGAGTTCGGAGGAACCTTAGAGGTCATCTAAATCCTCATTCTACAGATGAGGCAACTGAGGTCCAAAAAAGGGTTCCTAAGATCCCTTGGCTAAGATCCACCACCACCACCTGATGACTCTAATTGGATTCTGGATTAAAAATTAAGGCCATGTGAAAAGGGAGAAGAGGGATTGCTCTGAGTATAGGGTATTTTCTATTAAATTAGGCTAAGATCAAACAGGTAATGTGTGACAGAGCTAAAATCTGAACTGAGCTCCCCTTAACTCCAGACATCTCATTTTACACATGAGGAAACTGGGGCCCAAAGATTAAGTGACTTGTCCAGGTCATACAGTTACTAAACAGCCAAACTAAAATTCAAACCCACGTCCTCTAATTCCAAATTCCATGCTCTTTCTTCGGTCTCTAACAGGAGGGGTTTGATGAGATGACTTCCTAGGTCTCTTCCAGCCCCAAAGACTCATTATCCTTTGAGTCTCTGACTCCCTAAGTTTACTCAGTGGTAAGTAATGGGACAGCTGAAACTAGAACCTAAGTCTCCTGAGTTCCCAGATATACCTGAGACTCTAAGCCTCATCTGTGGGACAGTCAGAAGAATTGCCTTCGAAGTCCCAGCTCTCCCCCTTACTGGGCTTATGCAGAGCACTTTGTAGTATGAATGTGAGCCTCCTTTCTGGGTGCTACAAAGGATCTGGCCAGGGGCCAATGCTCAGGCTTCTCTAATTGGAACTATGCCAGGGAACCTTTATGTTTATTCCCAGGGCTTTCACCTCTCACTAAATTTCCCTCATGACTCAACTCCATAGAGTTCAGGGTATGTTGAAGAAGCAGACACTAGCATGAGTAAGAAGTTATGGCAACATGACTAATATGGAAATAGGTTTTACATGATTGCACACATATAACCTATATCAAATTGCTTACTGTTGGGGGGGGGAAGAGAAAATTTGGAATTCAAAATTTTTGTATAAAAATGTTAAAAATTGTCTTTACATGTAATTGGAAAAAATAAAATAAAAGAAGAAGAGGTTATATGGCAGTAGCAGCAACAAGAGGAGAAAGGGAGTAAGTGCTTCAGACTTTGGAACCTGGGGAGCCTCCTGTTCTTGGCCCCTGAACCAATTGATTCCCCAGGCTCAGAGTTGGAGCACCCAGCCCCTGCCTATCCTTCCTCCTTTCTACTGCAGTAGCAACGTTTACCAAATGAACAAGTTCTTCCTTTCTCTTCATCCTTGCCTACATACTAGACCTCCAAAAGTACCTTTTCTAGGGTTTATAGGGACTGGACTTGTAATTTCATTGATATAGGAAATTCCCTGGATGAAAAAACCCCCTTCACCAATGCAGGCTGGCACCCTCTCCACAACTTAGGGCCTGTACTCTGGGCCCTAGAGGACTGAGAAGTTAAGTAACTTGCCCAGGGCCACGCAGCCAGTGTCAGAGTCAAGAATGGAATCGTGGTTTCCCTGGCACAGAGGCCAGCTCTCTATCTACTGTGTTAGGTTGGAGGAAGAAGAAAGGATGTAGAGACAAGAAAGAAGAGTTTACAAGGGAAAAAGAATATTAAAATTCAGAAATAATCCATTAGTATTAAAAAGCAGCATGTTAAAGTAGATAAAGAGCTGGCCAGGAAGCCAGGAAGAGCTGGGTTCAAGACCTACCTCTGATACGAAAGAACTGTGTGATCCTGGCTAAGTCCCTTACCTTTTTAGTGCTCTAGGTAACTCTCAATCTAAGGCTATAGGTTGCAGAGAAGGTGCTGACCTGCATTGGTAGAGGGAGTTTCCTTACCTGGGAGATCTCTATACAATGAAATCATAGGGCCATGTTCTGTCCTTATCCCTACAGTAAATAAAGTTGCAAGAAACCACTTAATCCCCAAACTGCATGGTATCAAATCTGACTACTCACCTCCTTAGTTTCCTTTATGTCCCAATTAAAATCTCACCTTTTAGAGGAAGCCTTATCCAAAACCACTCTTAATTCATGTACCTTACCTCTATTAATTCATATTTATCCTGCATATAGCTTGCATTATGCATACTTGTTTGCATTTTCTCTCCCCCATTAGATTGTAGGAACCTTGAGGGCAAGGACTTTTGTCTTTTGCCTCTTTTTGTACCCCCTGCACTTATCACAGTACCTGGCACATAATGGGCACTTAATAAATGTTTATGGAATTGAATATTGAATCAACTTCTAAATCATTCTTTCAAACTATAGTTTCTCAGGCTTAGTGTGCCTATCATGATTTTGTACCTGGAACCTAACTGAGCTTAACCAAATCTTATAGCTCATTGGTCGATTTTTACAATCCCCATCCTTAGACTATTGAGAAGCCTGACTATATGCATATAGAAAAATTGCAATTTGACCCAAGGGCAAGGATCCTTAATTTTTTATGTGTCACGGATCCCTTTGGCAGCCTAGTAAAGCCTCAAGACCCTTTCTCAGAATAATATTTTTTTTTTAATCTAGACCATCGTAATTAAATACTAAACTCCAGTTAGAGGGTAGTGAATATAAATAAAGATGGAATTTTTTTTCCATTCAAGTCCCTTGGGGTTCCATGGACTGCATGTTAAGAATATCTGTCCCAGAGGGACTTTTGAGGCCCAAGAGAGATTTTTTAGAAAACGGGTGTTTTGCCAAGCTTTTAGATCTATGGAAAGTGTAAACAGGTGAGAAGTATACCTATTGGATGTTGTAGAACAGAGAACACGAGACTAGATTTACCCTGACCCTACTTGGTGTCATTAACACAGATTTGCCTGAAGATGAGAGGAATAGATTTTTGTCCCTGGATCTTAGGCAAACTTTTATGTGAGGCCAGAAGTTCATGGGAACTATACTGTAAATACGAGGCTTCAGAGTGGAGGCAACACAGGGAAATTGAACTATCCATCTCTGCCCTGCCCAGACTGGCCCCATGTCAGAAGAGAAACTTTTCCACCAGAAAAAGGGCTAGCCACATCACCTGGAAGCTGTGGGAAACTGCAGGCAGAGGCTAACCATAGGAGTTACATGGCTGGAAAACATCATCTGGAAGATGGGCCACAGAGATGGCAGGGAGCTCCAGGGGGAGCGATAGCCACCACCCTTGCTACAGGTGATACAAAAGGCACCAACTGCTGGCAGCCCTACCTAATGTAGGATTATAAATGACTGAAGTTAGACAGGTCTCTGAGGAAAAGTTGTTCTTGGGCAGGTTGCAGTGTTTTCCATGATCTCTATTAGGATTTTTGTTTATTTCTTTGGCCTGTAAGATAAATCATATTCCTCCTTGAATTTTGTGCATTGTAGCCTTGCAAGTGGAGCTAGTGACAACATACTGGTTAATATCATTTACTGAAGTTCTCAGATTTTCTAGATAGGGATAATAAGGTGAGAAATCCCTTCCAGGGTGCTGGGGCCCTTCATATCACATGAAAGCCTCTAGCACAAGGAGTGTGTTTGGCAGGTTTGGACTATCCCCATCATCAGATAAGCTATCTAGATAGCTTCCTTCACTTTCCCCAAAGTGGGGGAAGAAATAAAAAGAAATATCACATATAATTAAAGTCTAAAGGGTAGCACAGGATAGAGACCCACTTTGGAGGGAGAAAGACCTTCTGCCTCTGGTTCTTACTACAAAACACTTCATCTCCCTGGGCCTCAGTTTCCTCATGTGTAAAATGGCTAAACTAAAAGAACTGAGTCAGCCCTAGGTAAGTCATTCCCCAATTGATAAATGATTGTTAGAGGATATGAACAGGCAGTTTTTAGAAGAAGCAATCAAAGCTATCTATAGTCATCTAAAGTCATCTATAGTCACCTATAGTGAAAAAATGCTCTAAATCACTATTGATTAGAGAAATACAAATTAAAACAACTCTGAGGTACCACCTCACACCCATCAGATTGTCTAATATAATAGAAAAGGAAAATGACAAATGTTGGAGGGGATGTAGGAAAATTGGGACACTAATGCACTGTTTGTGGAGTTGTGAATGGATCCAGCCACTCTGGAGAGCAATTTGAAACTATGCCTAAAGGGCTATAAAACTGTAACACACACACCTTGTGATCTAGAAATACCACTACTAGGTCTGTATCCCAAAGAGACTTTAAAAAAAGGAAAAAGGACCTACATTTACAAAAATATTAATAGCACCTCTTTTTGTGGTGGCAAAAAAATTAGAAATTGAGG
>CM053624.1:114123845-114154130 GCA_028646595.1 Phalanger gymnotis | reverse complement strand
AATTGGCCCCTTTTAAGTCTTTAATCTACGCCCACAGGGGTTTCACACCTGATAGGGCTTTGGGCCTGGGGCTTAGCGTTTAACAGGTGAAAGTACTTTCACCATAAACAAAAGCCAAACTCCTTAAGCACACCCGTTAAACTAAGCCCATTTTGCCTTACTGGCACACCTGTAAAGTGTGCAGTAAATTTGGAGCACAGAAAGCCATTGTCTATCTTTACTCCCAGAATCTCAGACTAATTGAGATCTAGCCTGGAAATCAGGACAAAGGTCTTGCTGGCTCCCCTCTTGATTCTTAGACGCTTCCAGGGTTTTGGATCCCAGTGCCTGGAAGGCACAGAATGTAGAGGTGGTAGCACTCAGCAGTCTAACCTTGGGGACAAGGTTGGTTGGGAACACATTGATTGCCAGAGAAAATGAATAGGTATAATAAGACTCTTATGATCTTGGATTCAGTCCCAGGCTGCTTGGCATCGAAAAGCAGGTACCCCCCATGAGTGTTTGTCCCCTAGTTACCGTCCCCCCCATTACTTCCATAATTAATGGTGATTCACAGGCATGTGGATAGAGCTCAAGCTCTTATCCTTTCAAAATCCCTTTGTTTCTGGGTCCAGTCAAAGGCTCTGTGTTAGGAAATGAGGATACAAAAAAAAAAAAATGATACAGTTCCTTCTCTCAAGGAGTTTACAGTCTAATAGAAAAAAAAGTCACAGACTTACAAATAAGCATGATACAAGGTATAGCAATAGTAGCAAAAGGGAGATACAGAAGGGAAGGGTGGGGGGGAGAAAACCTTTGTTAAAGCCTTACATGTGCCCACACTGGGCTAACTGCTTTACCAATATTATTTCATTTGACCCAGTCAATGCATCTGGAGGAAATTTGAGGAATGGGGGATGACTTTTAACTGGAGAGATCAGGGAAGACTTCATGTAAGAGAAAGCACGTGAGCTGGACATTCAAAGCAGAGAATTTCAATATGCAGAGAGTGAGAGGGATAACCTAATCCTAGGCAAATGCATGGAGACATGGAGATGAGGGAATGCGAGAAAAAATGGAGAAACAGCTAGTGTGTGTGTGTGTGTGTGTGTGTGTGTGTGTGTGTGTGTGTGTGTGTGTGTGTGCGTGCACTTGTAAGACCTTAAATTCCAGTCTAGGGAGTTTGTATCTTATCCAGTAGTTAATAAGGACCCATTGAAGTTTTTTGAACAATGGAGTGACGTCATCAAATCTATTCATTGTAAGGACTATTTTGGCACTGATGTGAAGATTATATTAGAGAGGGGGAAGAATGGAGGTGGGGAGGCTACTTAGGAAGCTGTTGCTATAGTCTAGGCCAGAGATGATGAAGGCCTGATCTGGAATGGTATCAATGAGAATGAAGAGGAAAGAGAGAGGGGAAAGAAAGACATGAGTAGAGAAAAGGAAGGGGAGGACATTTTAGCTATCAGTCCTATATCACCTCTATCCTGTAACAATCAAGAAGATATACCTTAAGAGTCATACAGTTCATGTGACATCCTTGTTTGAATAAAATGACACTAGATTTTACAACATAGGTGTCAAAGGTTGATTTGGGACATTGGAAGTTTAGGGGTGAGGTGGGATATCATGTTTTCAGAATGGACTGAAATCATCTTACCATTTTTATATAGAATTGTTTTAAAAGTTTATGCCTTTGGACAATTCATTTTGTTTTTCATTTCTTCAAATGAAATGACAAATACCATGACACTTTTTTCTCCAGGCACTGAGCACACCTAGAATGCTTTCTTCCCCTCTTCTTTGTAGTCAAGTCCCACCCCACCACCCAGTGCTCTGTGGAATGGCACTTTCCTTACTTTTTCTCCTTCTTCTTCAAGAAGACCACAGTCAGTGTCGCAAGCAAAACAATTTATTGACACACATCCTATGATGATTCCCACAATGAGTCCTGTTGGAGGAAAGAAAGCATAATCAGTAGAAGGTGGCATAAACTTGATTACTCTTTGGTCTTTCAAGGGGTTGGGTCAGAATAGCTGGTTCTGGCTTCCTGAGGGAGTAGCTCTATTGATACTGCTGTTTACCAATTCTCAGATTGCAATTAAGCAAACCTGCCAGATTCAGAAGCATTGTGGGAGTGTTTGGTCTAAATTAGCAAGGAATGATAAAGTGTGTCTTTAAAGAAATGAAACTGTAGTATTTTCAAAGCACATATTACAATGACTCTAATTAGGCTAATGAAGCATTATTTTGCGAAGGTCTTTTTGCAACTCATGTTGATGAATAGCCTATTATGGCCCCATTTCTCTGAGTTTCATTTCCTTCTCTATAATATGAGGGGAGGAGGTGAAATTAAATGATATCTAAGGTCCCTCCTAGTTCCAATGTCCAAGATGTTTTTGTAATTTGCATGCTGATAGCTTTATTTCAGTGGCTACCTGAAGCAACTGAATTGGATTTGATCTACAAGGTTCTTTTCAGCTCCAGATACCTTTAACCTTTATAACCTTTAGAGCAGGAAGGGACTTTAGAAATCATCAATACAACTACCTGGGTATCAAAAGATAGAGGTGATTATTACAGATAATGATAAAAGCATGGAATTCTGAGCCACAGAAGCTCAGAGTTGAAAGAGACCTTAGATCCCATCTTGTCTAACCTCTATCTAGACAAGAATCTCTAATATGCCAGAGAAGACAAGTGTTCATCCAGTTCTTGCTTGAAAACCTCTGGTAAATGGAACCCCCAAACCTCCCCAAGCAGCCCATTCCACTTTGGATTCTAATTAAGGCATTTTCTTTCCATCAAGCGTAAGTTTACCTCTTTGTACCTTCCACCCACTGCTCCAACTTCTGCCCAACAAAACAAGTCAACCTGCACTTTGCAAAACCTGAATGCATGCCTCTTCCTAAGATTTTTTTTCCCTAGGCTAAGCGTCCCTAGTGCCTTTAGCCAATACTCATTTGACATGAAATTGTGACCCTGTGTCAGCCTCATTGCCCTCCTCTAGGATGCTATCCAGCTTATATCAACCTTCTTCCTAAAATGTGGTACCTAGAACTGAGCTCAAGACCCAGGTGTGGTCTGACCAGAGAAGAATACAACCAGATTATCACCTCCCTAATGCTGACAATATGGCTCTTCCATGCAGCCTAGGGTTTCATTAGCTTTTTCAACTCATCAGATCAATCGTGTAATTATGCAGACCTGCCTATTTTATTGTTGATACAGAAGAAAACGTACTTGAAGTCCTTGGACAGTGAACCACTTTTAATTCAACAGGTTAATTATGGATTCTTTTGATACTAAACTAGAACAAAAATCCTTCACCAAAATAATATTTAAATTATTTTACAAAACTAGGCAGTTTGTGTAGTCTGTTTTTCTTCAGTCAATATATATATATACATATATATATATATAATTGTTTATAAATAATTGGGTCTTCTACCTTTTGAATGATCTATGAACATACTGTATCACACAGTAGACCATAATACTTTGAGATGTTCCTCCTCCTTTTCTAGCTCAAAGCTTTATTCTTCATTAGTTATTCCTGGGGTAATACTAACTTTCCCTTCTTTCAGCTCAATTTCTGGTCTTCTTATTCCCCAAAAATCCAGAATTTCCTTCTTCATAAGCCCTTTTCCTTTTCTACTTTTCCTGTACAACCTCATCAGAAGGCAGTTGTTTTCTAGAGGAAGGGAGTATGACTTGCCCAAAGTCTATTTGTGAGTTAGTAACAGAAGGAGAACTTAAACCCAGATCTTCTGGCTCCAAGTCCATCACTATATTGTGAGGCCACATTTAAAGTTAATTCTTCTTTGCCTCCATTTCCTCAGTCCTCATTTCTCAACCCCGAGGAACCTGACTTCTTAGTCCGCAACTGTGTTTTAACTATTTTATCTTTTAAATAGACCACACTCCTCTCCCTCAGGTTTCATGCTGCATTCTTCATTGACCCAGACTAAAACTTTTAAAATAGTAATATGATACATTTCACCTTCCTTTGTCTTTCTCTTGCCCTTTAGCCATCTTTTGTTCTCTGGGAAATAGCTATTGGTACGGGGAAAGGAAGGAAATGAAAAAGTTATACTTCCTTACTGGTGTTAATTTCCTCATCTTCATCCCAGAACAGGTTGTTGTCACCTGAAAGCAGAGACAAGGGCATATTAGTTTGGGCTTTACAATAAGTGTCTCAATTTTTTGTTTGCTTGCTCCTTTGGGGAGACAGTAAAGCTTTAAATGAGAACAATCTAAAAAGACTGAGATTCCTGAATCTAGAAAGGCTAAGAGGCTAAGAAAGGTCAAGACTGAACCATCTAGGCAGTGGGGTGCAGGGGAAAGACTGCTGGATTTGGAGCCCAAAGAATGTAATTTCAAAGTTCAGCTCTGTTACCTATTTCCTTGTGTGACTGTGGAAAAGTCTAATCTCTTGGAGGCCTCAGTTTTGTCATCTCTAGAATAAAGGAGTTGGACTAGATCCTTGGTGCTAAACTCAAATAGAAGTGGGGGCCACTAACCCACATATAAGGATCCCTCTGGGATGCATATTGACTTAGTTTAAAATATAATATCATCTATATTTTATTGTATTTTTATTTATTTTGTTAAATACTTCCCAATCACATTTTAATCTGGCTCAGGTACTATTCAGGAGTGTTGTATGTGTTTGACATCTCTGGACTTCATAACCTCCTACGGTCCTGTGAACGGTCAGGCTAAAGTGAACCCAGGCTTGTTTAGCATTCACCCAGAGAAACCTGTTGAAACTTGTAAGTTCCATAAAAAGAAGTAATTCACACTCCCACCCCCCACACCCACTCCCAGAAGAAACTTATGGAACCAATTACCCATAAGAGTTGGTAGAGGTGAGAAATGTCAAAAAAAAAATTCAACAAACAATGCATTTACTATGTGCAAGATACTTTGCTAGACCTAGGGATACAAAAATACAAAGACAACAACAGTGTCTGGGTTCCAAAAGGGTTTGGACCAATTTATCAATGAGAGTCATAAATGGCTCCTAAAAGAAGTTGGGGGTATAGTGACCTTTGTGATTGAGTTCAAGGAGGACTGTTGTGCCCTCCCACAGTGTGGACTTTCAGGCTTCTGGTGGCAACAGGATCCTGGACTGGAAGGGGTGTTTGATTGGCCTTCCTACATCAAAACTCTTTCTACCACAATCCCTATTGCCATTTAAAGCTCTTCAAAACCTGGCCCCATCCTACCTTTCCAGTCTTCTTACACGTGATTTCTCTTCACATTCCTTATCATCCAGCTACATTGGCCTACTTACTATTGATCATACATGACACTCAACCTCCTTAGTCCTTTTACACTGGCTGTCTCTCAAGCCTGGAATCCCCTGCCTCCACCCTTCCTCATTCTTGCTTCTCTGGCCTCCTTCCTACCTTCTGCAAGAGAACTTTCCTTCTCGCCCGCCCCCACCTCCCTTCTGACATTAACTTCCATTTACACTGTATGTATTTTATATCTATATTGCCCCATGATAATAATTAGCTTGTTTTAAGCCTACAGAGAACATAATGACCCTTAAGGTCCACACGGTTGTCTCCCCTGAAGCTTTAAGTAGTTTTAGGTGAAAAGTTGTAAGTTCAACCACAATCACTCTGAGCCCCTAGTTAGGAAAATTCCCAATTTTTAGGCAGAAGATAGGTTCTCTGTCTAAACTGACATTTATTTCTATATCTTGTTAACCTCAGGCCTCTTTATGGTTGAGGTGAAATTCAAATTACTGATATCTTTTGTTTTTATATCTTTTGATATTTATCAATAATTTTATATTAAATAATAATTTTATATTAGAGTGTTTTTGTTCACACACTCACACACACACACACACACACACACACACACACACATATTTTTTGATAGACACCAGGAGGGAAAGTTGAGGAAAGAGCAGACCTTTTTTTTTTTTCAAGTATTTCTCTCAGTCTCTGCATTGGTTGGTAGCATCATCCCAAGTCTTCTGCTTCCATATACTTATTGAGCTAATGAATCCTCCTTGGTATCTCCTTTCTCTGCATAGCTCAGTCCTACCTTCATTTTCTTTTTTTATTGGTTGCCCCAGGGCTACTGGTTCTTGGCTCAGCTCTATATGATCCTGTTCCATCCTCTTCATTTCTAGTTCTTAGAATCTCTATCAGGTTCTGAGATACCACCTTCCTTTTGTACAAATACCTTAGGGCACAATGGACGTGAATACAAAGATGCAAGAGAAGACTTGTGAACTGATGCAAAGTGATGTAAGCAGAAGCAGAAAAACAGTATACATAATAGCTCAAACAATGTAAATGGAAAGGATAAATATAACAGTCAATCAGCAGGTATCAATTAGCTTCTACAGTTATCCCTTCCACATCTTGACTTTGCCCATTTCCCCATTGAAGTTTTGATATGTCAAGAGTTGGCAAAAGAAATTAAGTCAGAATTTGGGGGGATTTTGTGGAAGCCACAGATGACATGTGAAGGCCAGCAGATGACACAGAACTTATGACCAAATACTTAACCCAAATTTTAAAATAAGGTCCTGTGGTCCTTAACCACATAAACACCCCATAAAACACCCCATAAAAGAAAAAAAAGAAAAAAAATTAGACTTCTCAGATAAGAGGGAGGGCCAAAAATTTTAATGAGGATTTTCCAGATCATGGGGTACAGTGGCACATCCCTAGCCCCTGAGATATGGAAAGGATAACTGTATTATGTGTCGAGTACTGGACATGCAAATATAATTTAGGAAACAACCCCTGCTCCCAAGGAACAAAACAATCAAAAATACAAACCAAATACTTCAAAGTTATAATGAAGGGAGGGGAGAAAAGGACAAGGATTTATTAAGTGTCTACTATGTGCCAGGCTCTGTGCTAAGCACTTACCAAATCTTATCTCATTTGGCCAAGCTTGGTTCCAAAGAAGGAATAACAGAAAACACCCCTTTTCCCCAAATCCTTTGCAGAAGTGAGGAGACTATGGGCATGAAACTGTTTTGTTTCTCTTTTGTGTTACTATATGGGCACTCTGAGAAGGGAGAATGAACGACACATTGGGAAATGTAGGTGATATAAAATCAAAAGATATCAATAAAAGAATAGATACAAGAAATGGATAGGACATTTCTGAGGGGGATAATGACATGAACAAAGGTATAGAAGTATGTTCAGGGGAACAAAGAGTTATGAGGTTTTTAAAAAATTTTCATCTATCTTATACAATTAACTGGGCTGTTTAATTTATTCTAATTACAAGATTTTCACATTCTCACATGGGCATTGGGCCAAAAATTACCCAGAATGGCTGTTAATCCTTTTGCACATGAATATGTAAATTTTTGTATCCTCATTGGCAATTATTCAAGAGGCATCCAATTGTGTCTGTTATGTATATATGTGCATATATGTGTGTATATATGGACATATATGTGTATATATACATATACACATTATACATCTGATATATATTTGTATTTCTAGATTTATCACACACCACAGCTCAGGCACATCACCTGCTTATTTGTGAATAACACCATAGGTTTCTTATCTACAGTGGTTTCCTGTAGAAGAGATATATTTTATAGGCCCATAAAACACTGTCGTAAGACTCTGCCCTTTACTTCCTGATTCCCTTTGTTCTGACTTTGGTTTACCTAAAGCCTACAGGCAAGAAAAAGAGATAGTGAATAATAGAGAAGAAAAATCAAATGGGCTTTATTTATTATTGAAAATTTGCTGAATTTTTTAAGAAAAGTATAGTTTTGAGAGTACTTGAAATATGTTATTTGATTTTGAAAGAGCTATTATTTTAGAAAGATCTAATGATGTTTTAGGACCAAGAAGAAATAAAAGGCTCCTTGAATTAAATATGGTAGAAGTTTCATTGAGGAGAGAGCATGGCATGGATGAAAGTGTACTGAATCTGGGGTCAAGAGTCCAGGGTTCAAAAATCTATTTGTTACACTTGTTAGCCCAGTGATCATGGGCAAGTCACTTCATGATAATAACTAGCATGTGTATAGTGTTTTAAAGTTCACAAAACACTTTATATATGTTATCTCATTTACTTAGTACAAGGTAAAATAAGCACTAATATTATCCTCATTTTATAGATAGAGAAACTGAGGGTGAGAGATAGAAAATGACTTGCCTATGATCAAATAGCCAGGAAAAGACTTAGGCAAGATTTAGACTCGGAACTTAAAACGTCCAACACTCTAATTGCCCTATCTAGTGTCTTAAAGCATCATTTTCCTTATTTGTTAAGTGGAGATGACTCATACTACCTACCTCACAGTGTTATTTGAAAACCTTAAAACTTACAAATGTGAACTACATTTATGATAGGGTTCATAGTCATATGAGTTTAGATAGGCATTGGATCGCATCCTGTGCCTTTAAATGTAACTATATATGGTAAAAACCTTTCCTCAACATGGTTACTTTACCAGATGGGTTGAAGTCCCATTATCCACACCAGCAGGCAATTTGTTGGTTTCTTATTTCAACTGATTTAAAGAGGTCCCACTTTAGATAAAAAGTACAACTTCAATAAATAAAGATGAGATTTCTCAAGTGACATTATTTAAAAACATATGCCCTATTTATATTTTAATAAATAATACTAATAGCTGACATTTATTTAGCCCTTGTTTTCTTTGGTATAGATTCCCAAAATGCATAGCTTTGGGGAAAAGTATAGAAGCAGTGTGTGTGTGTGTGTGTGTGTGTGTGTGTGTGTGGAGGGAGAGAGGGAGGGAGAGAGAGAGAGAGAGAGATTAAAATTGAGATCGTTTTGTGGAATGTTCTAGGAAGGAGAAGGAAGATGGAAGAGAGGGGCACAAAGTTGGAGAAGAGCAGATTTGTTCTCTATCTTGAGGGAGAGAAATTTGAGGCAACCTGTTTCCTCCTCAGAACTCGTATTCACAGAGACTGTGAGAAACACTGGCAACTACAAGAGGTAGCCCCGCATGCTACAGACTGAACCTGGCTCAGGTGAGGTGCCCCTCAGAAAGCTTCTTTGTCCTCCAGGGCTGAACAGAGGAGCAGGCACTGATGAACTACCACTGTTTGGCATTTGAGCAGGAAACCCCTCCCTGCTCCTGGCAGTCAGGATGTGCCTGGCTACTGGGATTGCCCTATTTGTAATGATCAACTCTTCCTCCCCACTGAGGGTTTTGTTTATTTCCTTCTTCTGTTTTGGTTCTCTCCCTGATACATTAAAAGAAAAAAAAAACTATTTAGTGAACTATCTTGGGTAAATGATCATTTGAGGAGTACTGGAGATGGGATGGAGAGGCAAAGCTGGCCTGGAATAAATGCAATAGACTCACCTAGTGCTCTGTTTGGGAAATAACCCCTGAAGAAGCTGGGCTAAAAGATGATCTGGGGAAGGGCACTCACCCCCAGGGCCACAGCCAGTGGTAGGATTCAGCTTATTTGGACCGGTTTAGCAGAACCAGTACCTAATTTTAGGTTGAGTTCAGTGAGCCGGTTGTTAGAGGGGGCGGGGCCTGCACTCGCCACATCAATGGCCCCGATGGCGGTGGAGCTTTGGCTTGGTTCCATGGAGAACCGATTTTTAATTTATTTGAATCCTACCAGTGGCCAGAGCCCATAGGGTTTTAAGCTGGCACAAGGTAGAAGTAGGAGAAATACAACCAAAGAAAAACATAACTGAAACAATGACCTAGAGAGTAATATAATCATACACCCCATGACAGAACATGAGTGACTGATAACTATACGGATGCAGTGATTGGCAGCAAATTACCCAGTAAAACGTAAACTCCTTTATTCCACTCTGGGCTCCACTTCTGCCTCTCAGACTTCCCTCTCCACCATTCCCCACCAGCCTTCTCACCCCAGAGATCCCTCTGTCCCTGTGTCTCCTTCTTCTGGTCAGTTCCTCCTGGCACCTCTATTTTAAGGAAGGACCCAGGCCAGCCACGGTCATTCCTTCATTTCTCTTCAGGCTCAGCTCCTGACTCTCTGGACTTTTTTTCTTTCCACCATGCCCCTCCCAGCCCAACAAGTTACCTCCTCCTCCATCCTTTTTAGGTTCTTTCTTCCTCCATTAGGGTGTAAGCTACTGAAGGGAAGGGGCTATCTTTTTGCTCCAGTTTATATTTTGGCACTTAGCTCAGGCCTAGTACATTTTAAGTGCTTAATTAATGCTTGGGGCTTACTGATTTGATTAAACTCCTTAGAGAAAGGGACTTTATTTTTGTTTGTTTGTTTGTTGTTATTATTAGGGCCTTAGAAACAGCTATGGAAGAGTGGGTAGAAAACAGAGTTCCTGGTCTGGAAGTTCTGAGTTCAAAGAGTCATCCGGAGCAAGTCACTTTAACCATTATGTGCTTCAGGCAACTTCCTAAGATTTGTCCACCAGGTCACAGAAGAGCTATTGACTTGTGCTGGAGAGCGAATTCCAATATCTTATATTTACTCCTCCTGTGAATTCAGAGATCTTTTAAAAATTCCTATATCCCAATGCCTTAAACCCAGGAGGCCCTTAAGTAAAACATGTTTAATTGAATCAAATTGAAATGGAGGAGTCCTTTGGTGTCCAGGTATTGGAATGAAGCCTGTGGTTTTCTAATTTAGAATCTCATAAAACAGATTTAGAAGGCATATGGAGAAGCAGGCAAGGGCCAGATCCCAAATTTTTTTGTTGTTGTTCAGCCATTCAAGAGATGCGGTCTGGCTCTCTGAGATCCCATGGACCGTAGTATGGTAGGTTCTTCTATCCTCTATCATCTCCCAAAGTTTGTCCAAAGTTATGTTCATTGTTTCTATGATGCTATCTATCCATCTCATCCTCTGCTATCCTCTTTTCCTTTTGCCTTCAATCTTTCCCAATATCGGGGTTTTTTTCTAATGAGTCTCATCTTCCCATGTGGCCAAAGTATTTAAGCTTCATCTTCAGGGTCTGACCTTCCAGCGAGTCTGAATTAATTTCTGATTGGATTTCCCTGCTGTCCAAGGGATTCTCAAAAGTCTTCTCCAGCACCACAATTCAGAAGCATTGATTCTGTATTGCTCAGCTTTCCTTATAGTCCAGCTCTCACAGCCACACATTGCTACTGGAAAAACTCATATAGACCTTTGTCAACAAGGTGATGTCTCTGCTTTTTAGCATGCTGTTCAGATTTGTCCTAACTTTCCTTCCAAAGAAGAAGCGTCTCTTAATTTCATGGCTGCAGTCTCCATCTGCAGTGATCTTTGAGCCCAAGAATATAAAATCTGACACTGCTTCCTTTTCTCTTCCATTTGCCAGGAAGTGATGGGACCAGCTGCCAAGATCTTTTCAAGACTCATAGAAGAAATGGAGGGTCGGGAGAAGCAAAATGTTACTAATCAACATTTAGTTAGGGTAAATTCCATTTATCTAGAATTTCTTCATGTTTAAAATGCCTGGAACACTGCCATGCATCTGAGTGAGTGGGCATAGTAAATGTCAGCTGGGGAAGACGATGCATTTGGGTAATCAAGCTACATATGGCCATTCCAGCTGTAATCTTTAAAATACCATTGGGGCAGCACATTATGTTACTTATCCCCTAGTAACAACCATATTAAGCTGAAAATATGTTTTAGAATAAAATTAACTTCTCGTGTTTTATTTAAATTGAATTTGTGGTTGTACTTGGGATTTTTTTGTTAGTTTTTTGTGGTTGGAGTGGGGTGGAGTGATGCAGATGTGACAGCTTATATGTTTTTGTATTCCATCTACCCTCAGACCGTGAAGCTAAACTAATTACTCTCATTTAAAAATTAATAATTTAATTTTTAAAATGTATTATTAAATACTAATACAACCAACTAAATCAGCTTATAAGTATTTAAATTTAAGTTAATTAATTTCAACACATAAAATATCATCCTGGCCATGTTCTTGTCATCTACCTTGCCAACCTAGGAGCTATCTGTCTTGATTGGTAGGTAAATTTACATAGCCCATTAAATCTACCCAACCCAGCCCAGCCCAGCCTAGAGCAGACTTTTTCACCCTACAATGTCATTCCACTTGTGTAGCCCTTTCTAGACTATCGGACAGTACCTTCCACAACTTCCATTTTAAGGAAGCCAGCCATATTCACTCCTTCATGCCCCTCAGGACTCTGCTCCTGACTCTCTAGACTCCTTTCCCCACTATGTCCCTGAAGGTGCCTCTTTACAACCTCTTCCCCAAAGGGGCTCCCTGCCCCTGCCCCCAGGTGGTACAGTAAATAAAGTGCCCAGGCCCGGAGTTAGGAAGAGCTGGGTTAAAATTTGACCTCAGACAGTAGCTGTATGACCCTGGGCAAGTCACTTAACCTCTGTTTCCCTCAGTATCCTCATCTGTAAACAAGGGAAAATAAGAACACCTACCTCCCAGGGTTGCTGTGAGGATCAAGTGAGATAACAATTATAAAGCACTTAGTTCTTGGAACATAGTAAGCATCACATAACTGCTAACTATTCTTTTTCTTCCTATTTTCAGCTTCCCTTTATGTGTTATCTTCCCTCAGAATGTAAGCCTCTTGAGGGCAAGGGCTATCTTTTTACTTGTATTTGTATTTCCAGTGCTCAGCATAATAATAGCTATTAATAACTAACATTAAACACTTTACAATTACGATTGCTTTTGTTCCTCCGGACTCTAGGAGGTAGGTAATATTATTATCTCCCTTTTACTGATGAGGCAACTGAGCTAAACAGAGGTTAAGTGCCCAGGGTCACACAGTTAGTAAGTGTCCGAGGCTGGATTTGAACTCAGGTCTTCCTGAGCACTCAATACCTCCTAGGTGCCCTGGCATATAGTAATTAATAAATGCTTGTTGACTTAACTTGACTGTGCTTTTGTGATAGTCATCTTCTTGCCATTCTACCTGTATACCATATTCCTGCCCCCAATTTTTCTTCCTCTTACTCTGGGAACCATAATTATCCCCTAGCTCCTGCTCTCCTATATGTATTGCCTCCCCTTATTAAAATATAATTGCCTGGAGACATAGTCTCACTTTTAAATTCATATTGCCAGTGCTTAGCAAAGGACTTGGGGCATATAGCAAATGCTTCATAAATGGTTTTTCATATATTCATTTATTCCCAACAACTTCTCAGTCATTCCCTTTTAAGTCCCTATGAGGATTCCTTATGCATTCATTGTCATGCTCTCTTTCTCCTAGGTCTAATTATCCCAGTCTTCCTCTTTCACAAAGGTTCTTCCAGATTTTGTTTTCCTCATAGATCTGCTTGTTTGTAATATCATTAGACTGTTATTTTACTTTACATCAATGCACGCACCTATTGTTGGTCATTTAGGTTTCCAGTCCTTTTTAAAATTATATGTATAATTTTTATTATTTTATTATTTAATATAATTATATTAATAATTATTATAACATTATATATTATAATTATTAAATAATATAATAATAAATAATTGATATCACATAGCATTATTTAATATTTTATTATGATATATATATATATATAATTTTCACTCTATGTGAAAATCTTGGCACAGGTAACCTCTTTATTTTTCTTCATAATGTTTTCAGTGTACATTCCTAGTAGTGGAGTTATTGGGTTAAAGGATATAGTTATTTTTGTTTATAACTTTTACTGCTTAAGATCATAGATCTAGAGCTGAAAGGGAAATTAGGGGCCATATAGGCTAACCCTCTGGGCAGCTATGTAGGGCAGTGTATAGAGGGTTAGAATCAGGAACACACATGAAGTAAAATCCAGCCTCAGACATTTACTAGCTATGTGCCCTGGGCAGGTCACTTTAACCCTGTTTGTCTCAGTTTCCTCATCTGTAAAATGAGCTAGAGAAGGAGATGACAAAGCACTCCAGTATCTCTACCAAGAAAACCCCAAATTGGGTCACAGTGAGTCAGATATAACTAAAACAACTCAACAGTGATACACTCCTCTGAGGAAAGAACATTAAGACAGTTGGTAAATGCCCTTCATTTCATGAGATGGATAGCTCCTGCATTATCTCTCACTAAATTCTCCCATCTCTAGTATGTAGCCTCTTATTCTACAAGATAAGGGACATCTTTAAAAAAAATTTTTTAAAGCTTAGAATATATCCTTGCTCTTTTATTTTTCTAGCTTTGTGGTAAGATCTTATTGAAGGAGTATGGCACAGACATAGAATGTTGTACAGGAAGTCTGTAAGAAGTGGGTTCCAATAATCCCGCCCCTGACTCTTATTAGCTGTATGACTGTGACCAAATTACTTAACCTTTCTGAGCCTCAGATAACACTCTTAAAACAAACTCTTGACTTTTCTGTGTTATGGAGCCCTTTGGCAGTCAGATGAAACCAATGGATCCCCCCCGCCTTTCAGGACCATGTTCTTAAGTGCACAAAATAAACTACATAGGACCACGAAGGAAGCCAATTATATAGAAATACAGATCAAAATAACATGTTTAAAAGGAAAACAAAAATTCCCTGGCTTAAGCACCCCTGTTCTAGGATCCTGCTATGTCATAGGTAGGTTGTGGCCTGTAGGGAGAAAGTGTCCCCACACTGAAAAGACCATAGAGAGCCTTAAAGAGCTCTAATGGATAAATCTCACTTTTAGTCTTACTCAGCGGCGATAGTCACAGGTTCTGTTCTCTCAGCACAGTCCCATGCTCTTCTTCCCTGGATGGCTCCCCTGAGGAGTTGCTTCAGTCATCTGCCTTAAGCATTAGAAGAGGCAATAGAATCTATAGTTATCACGCTTGAAGGAAGCAGGGAGACCACCACCTTCTGTTGCCAAAAAAAAAAATTATCTGGATGACAGATGGGACAAAACAATGCCAACCTTGCCATTTGTGAAGCCTGTAAAATATTTGAGAGGGGAGTCAAGTTATTGACACAGATAAGGAAATAATCTGAGCAAAAGTGCATTCATAATAACTGGGGAGGGCGGAAATGAAAGAAGTATCAGTGACCTCTGTCTTGCCTCAGTCACTTATCAGCTCTGAGACCCTGGGCAAGTCATGTAACTCTCTGAACCTCTGTTTCCTCATTAATAAAATGAGGAGATTGGATTTGATGGCCTTTTAAGCCCCTTCTAGCTCCGAAGCTATGATTCTATTATCCTTAGCATAGTATAATCTTCAAGGATGGAGAAACCATATCCAAACATAGCAAGTGTATGCCTGTCTTTCTTTAGTCTGGCCACATCAGGTTAGGCTCAACATGTCATGTCCCCTGTGTGAGGGACAGCCCTGAGGTAGATGAAAAGAAAGATCATTTCTGCCTGGTGAAAACCTACAAGGGATGAAGATGCGGGAGTTTTTGCCAAACAAGACACATTAAAAAAAAATCTTTAGTGGGCTTGAAAAATAGGTTTCAGAAAAAAAAAAAGCCTAGCAGGGGGAAAAAAAAAGCAAAACTAACAAGAAAAAAAAGCCTAGCAGAAAAAAAAAAACAAAAAGCAAAACTAGAACTTTGTAGAAAAAGGAAGCCTTGATAAGTATTTTAATAAATCCTGTCAAGTGAGGATTATGACAGCACAGTTTGAGGTCTGGCATGTGTTTGGAATTTTGAACAGGGCACATGTTTGATGTCTGTTCTCGGGCTAGAGAAAAGACATTAGCATTGTGCATTATTAAAGCACAGCGAGTCACAGTCATTTTGCATATTTTCATTGTTTAACAAAGCTCACTGGAAAGTGAGACAGCCTCCCAGTCAGGAAGACCTGGGTTCAAATCTTGGCTGCCCAGCCCTGGGTGAGTCGACTTACGTATTGGCTGCCTGATCCTGGGCAAGACATTTAGTTTCCTAGTGCCCTGCCCAAGATAACTCTTAGTTGTGGAACAGTTCCTCATCTGTATAAATGCAGGGAGTTTCCCCATGGAGAGATTCTTATACCAATAAAATCACAGTTCTGGACCAACCCCACCCCCCCAGAACTAATACCCCCCCAAACAAACAAACAAAACCCAACCCACCTTCACAAACAAAAACTATCAAGAGATGCAGCATATTACATAGGAGAAGGAGATTAAATGACTTGGTCAAAGATCAGAAAAGAAAAAGGGCCAATCATTGATCAAGGCTTGGCTCCAGATGGTCAGTCTACTACTCCATTGGTACCCACGTAATATCGAGAGATTGAGAAGATCCCTGGCATATAAGGCGGATCCCCGTGTAGCTTTTTTTAGAAGGACATGGACAGGGGTCTTAGATAATGAAGTGCAAATGAGGTAGGGGCAACTAGGTGGATAGAACGCTGGACCTGGAGTCCTAAGGACCTGAGTTCAAATCCAGCCTAAGACACTTACTGGCTGAGTGACTCTGAGCAAATCATTTCTCTTTGCCTCAGTTTTCTCATCTGTAGAATGGGAGTAATAATAGTACCTACCTCCCAAGGTCAGGGTGAGGCTCAAGTGAGATAATAATTTTAAAGGACCTACCATGTAGTAAGTGCTATACAAACACTGAAAGTCACACAATTTTAGAGCCAGAAGGAACTTGACAGATTCTCTAGGGCTAGGGTGTAAAACACATGGTGGAGTGCAGCCTACAACACTCCTGAGTGCTGACCAAACCAGATTAAAATGTAACCAGGAAATAGCTTACAAAATAAATAAAAATGCAATACAACATAGATAATGTTAATATGTGGTTTTCTAAGTCAATCTGCGGCCTGCAGGACTCCCTATGTACTGTTTACTAGTCCCTGTTTCTATCTGAGTTTGACGCCACTGCTCCAGCACATCCACTTCATTTTATAGATGTGTAAACTGAGGCCCATATGGGTGAAATAGAATATTGATTTCTAAAATTCTGGTTCAGTGCTGTGCTTATTATGATCACCTCCTTGCTCCAATGCCACGAGAATCTCATGTTACATCGATACACATAGTAAGAGCTTAATAAATGTTTGTCGAATTGAATTGGATCCTGGATAAATCTAACTGTAAGCATCAAGTGACATTTTTTGTTTTTACAGTCACCTCTGTTAACTAATCTCCTATTTCTTTTTTCCTTAAATCATGTTGCTTTTTTCCCCCTACAAAGCAGAAACTAATTCACTCCAAAAAGAAACAGAAAATTAATTTAAAATTATCTGGAAAATAGAGTCTATTGTGCATGCCCTTTGGCCCAGGGATAGTATTGTTAGGCCTATACCCCCAACAGATCAAAGAAAGAGGGAAGGCCCTGTATGTATAAAAATATTTGTAGCAGTTCTTTTTGTGGTGGCAAAAAAAAAGGAAACTAAGGCGGGGTAACATCATTTGGAGAAAGGCAGAACAAATTATGGTACATGGATGGAATGGAGTTCTGTTATGCTGTGAGAAATATGAACCAGCTTCAGAGAGACTCAGGAAGACTTGTATGAATGAATGAAGGAAGATTGCAGTGAGCAGAACCAGAACAACTATACTATAACATCAATATTGTAAAAACAAACATTTCTAAGAATTTAAGGCCTGAGAAACACAACGATTAACCAGGCTTCCAGAGGAGCGATGAAGGAGAACATTGACCACTCATGACTCAGAGATGACAGACTAACACATAAAGTGAGAAATGCATTTTGTAATGTGCCAATGTAGTAATTTTCTTGACCCTCCCCTAACTAATCTCCTGGTGATAATGAAGCTATAGTCACACATCCTATGTAGGAGTTGTAAATATATCACTTGTTTTTAATGCACTGAGTGGGGGAAAACCATTTTCAAGTGCTTGGATTCCCAGGAGGAAAGAGAATAACATTCACTTCACTAGTTATATTCTTCTTTATCAAAAGAACCCATACTCCTTTCATGTATCTGGTATATACTTGGGGTAAAACAGGCACACCTTTTGACAAAAGGTAATTTTTTTAAGCGTATAAAAGAAAAAAAAAACCCTTGAACTTTAGAATAAAGCAAAAATTCAAGTATTGTGTAACTGTTTAAGTCAGCTGGTTTCCAAATAGATGAGTTAAGGCTGTCTTTTGATTAAGAAAAGCTTTAATAAATAGAAGACTTGTCTTCTTTACCTAGATGATAGAGAATTGCACAGATTATCATTTTCTTCAAGGCCAGCGATACTTGAAATGACAGATGGTTTCATTTTTAATTTGTGGTCCAAAGAGAGGGTTGAGCTGTGCCAGAATAGCAGTCATCCAAAAGAAATAATAATAAACCACACAAGTTACCAGCATGGTAGTGATGCTACAATTGGGACCAAGATGCCACTGACTCACTCTCTTACCCTCCACTCCCTAGAACATGTTAGTTCATGCAAGGATGAGCACCATGAGGCTCAGGAGGGGTCACTACAATGCATCTTCCCTGGCCTGGCATCACTTACCAATCTTACTGCTGTTTCTTTTAATTCTTCAGACCTTTTTTTTTATTCTAATGTTAAGCACATCTATGCCGTCCTTTTATTTGCTGAATTGAATAAAAAAGTCATTTCTCCTCCCTGACTCATCTATTTTAATGTGAAGCTCTCCACATCCTTCCTACTTACCTGATTCTGGAGCACATCTCTGATAACATTCCCTTCTGGTGAGAAATCTGTTTCCATTTCCTACACATCCTCCATACAAGAACTTGAGGCATTTCTTCTCCAGGGGATCAAAGTACCACATTGTATAGGATGCCCTGCAGGATCCAGGATCCTTTTCCATTAGGCAAGCTCTTTCTGTGTGAAGAAAAAAAAATAGTATGTTAGACGTTAGTCCATGTGAAAATGAGGAAATTTAGAATCATAGATTTAGAACTGGCAGACACTATGGAGGTTTTCTAGTCTAATCCTGTTATTTTACAGATTAAAAAAAATCAAAGCCCAGAAATGAAGTAACTTACCCAGGGTCACATGGGGAATGAGAGAGCCAGGATTTGGACTCAAGCCCTCTGACTTTTTTTTTTATTGTGTGGCAATTGGGGTTAAGTGACTTGCCCGGGGTTACACAGCTAGTAGGTATATGAGGTCATATTTGAACTCAGGTCCTCCTGACTCCAGGACCAGTGCTTTACCCACAGTACCGCCTGGCTACCCTAAACATAAATTTTCAGGTTAGTGTACTATGAGGAAGAGTAGGAGATAGGTAGGGATGGAGTGAGGGATGGTCCAGGACCATCTGGCCAAAATTGCTAAGTGAGTATTGGTTGATTTTGGAGGTATGTCAATCCTTTTGAAATCACTTAACTTTCTCTTGCAGCACTCCTACCCATGCCCAAGGGGTCTATGCCACCATAAATTGTATAACTCCCCTCTTCCATACGCATTTTCTAACCCTTCCATTGAAATGCTCCCACTCAAGCCTGTCTTCCTCAGTTGTCACCCATACTTTCTAATCTTCCATTCCGCTTTTAAATACCAAATAGTTACTGTTTCTCTTTTGGCCAGGAACCCGGAGGGTCTTCCCCTCCCAGTTTGATTTTTTTTTTTGAGTTTTGATTAAAGGATACATCCCTTGATTAACTTTTTAAAGAGGCCTATTCACCAAATGGGCGTTCCCTCACTCAAAGTGAGAACCTCAAAAGATCTTAGCCTAAAAGGGCCAGGGTCTCCCAACGCATCCTGGGCCATCTCCAGTTGTCCTGGCAAATATCAGGCCACTGGACCCAGATGACTCTGGAAGAGAAAGTGAGGCAGGTGACCTTGCACTGCCCTTCCTCACTCAAATCACTGCAAGTCATGTCATCATTTCCATGATGTCATGGCCCTCTTTGAGAAGGAAGGACACAAACAAAACGTACCTCTCCTGCCACCTCTGTTCTCATAGGGTCCTGTTAGATGTTTGGCTACTTTGACGGACTAAATTTGCGATAGAGGAATAGGGATCATTAACAATGTCATAGTTACCTTGCCCAGTTAATTAGACTACATTTTGAAAAGGAGCTTTTATGCTTTAACCCCAAAGTGGAATTTTAATGATAAGAATTTGAGTCATTGTGGCAAATCTGGATGGTGGATAATTTGGGGCAGAGGTCATAACAAATAGTCCACTACCTACTGCTAATTGTGGCTATCGCTACTTCTTCCTGAGGCCATGGCAAGGCTGTATTTATGAATGTATCCTGACATGAATCAGACATGCATCTGCCCTCATGATTTCCCCCAAATCACCTGTGACACTAAAATACTTTCATCAACAGAACTTAAAAGTGAAATCCAAGGATACCCTTCAAAAGACTAAGCCCTGAGGTGTGACTCCCTTTTTCTTTTCTCTTCAATTCTGAGAGATGGAGATGGTAACAAATAATACAACTTTAGGAATAGTGACATTTGAAAAATTTCCTTAGAAAAAGTATATTGGCTTGATGGATTCCTCAAGCTGTTTGATATCCTCTGACTAGGAAATTCTGTCCAGATGAGAGGGCTAGGATGTAGAGAGCTTCCCCACACCAGGCCTGTGCTAATGCTAAAACATTTAATATATATCTTATAGGAGAATCTTCTTATACCTTCCTTACTCTCCTCACCACCTCCCTGCCATATTCATTGATCCAGGGACAATGGCCTCCTAGCTGTTCCTTGAACAAAATGCTCCATTTCAGACTCCAGGCATTTTCACTGACTGTCTTCCATCTTCCAGAAGAATGTTCTTTCTCCTCAACTCTGCTTCCTGACTTCCCTCTGTCTTCAAGTCACAGTTAAAATTCCAGGAAGCCTTTCCCAATCTCTTTTAATCCTAGTGCCTTCCCTTTATTTATTTGTTTACTGTTTATCATGTATATATCTTATTTGTACATAGTTATTTGCATGTTGTCTCTACCTTTGGGTTGTGAGTTCCTTAAAGACAGGGACTGTCTTTTCCCTTTATTTGTACCCCCTGGACATAGCACAGTGACAGGCATACAGTAGACACTTAATGAATGTTTATTGACTGATTAGAAAGGGACTAGATAAGCTAAGAAGGCTGGGACACTGGTGTTATATTAAAAGTAGCTTCCTGATATTAAAACACTATTGGTTCTTTTCCTTTTTCCCTAATCATCTTTAGAAATAGACATAGTAGTGGTTAGGATGGGGTGCGGAGGGAGCAGAGGGAAAGGGAGAAAAAAAGAGAGAAATTTACATGATAACTTTATTATGTATTTAAAAGGAATAGCAAGTTGTACATAATAGATTTGCAGTTTCATGTGCAATCATCTTTTTTATTATACTATATTATAGAAATATTTGTTTTTTTTCCATAATTTAAATTTTAAAAAACCCCATTATTGGTGGAGCTATGAGTTGGTTCACCCATTTTGGAAAAATTTTGAACAATACTAGAAAAGTCACTAAATTCTATATACCTTTTGACCCAGCGAAATCAGTGGTGGGCATAGGTCTCAAGGACATCAAAGACAGGGGGGAAGGAGTATGTAAATATATATATATATGTATGTATATGTATATATATAACACAACACTTTTAATAGTAGCAAAGAACTGGAAGGAAACTGGTGCCCATTGATTGGGGAAATGGCTGAGCAAGCTTTGGCATATGAATGTAATAGGATATAATGGCACTGAAAGAAATCACAAGTATGAAGCATTCAGTTCTATGAAGACACTATGAAAGGCTTTTATGATAAAGTGCGGCAGTGTGAAGTAAGCCAAACCAAGACAACAATGCGCACAATGACCACAATAATGTTTAAAGAAAGCAATGTTGAGAAAGTGTAACTATGATCAATGCAATGACCAATCTTGACTTCAGAGGACTAGAAACAAAGCATGCTCCTGTCTTCTTGTTGTGGAGGTGACAGCCAGTAAAATATGGAATGAGGCGCTTGTTGTCAGACATGGAAGATGTATTTTTTTGTTTTTTGTTTTTGCTTAACTGTACTTTTTTACCAAAAGGGAGGATTTTGGGAGGTGTTTGATTATTGGGAAATTACAGTGATTTAAAAAAAAAGTATCTATTATGGAACTGGTGTGAGCATAGAGGGCCTCTGAAAGTATCTCTCCACTGAGAGAGCTGGAGAACATGCTTCCAGGAGAGCAGTGATGATATATAGTGGAAGGACCCTGGAGAGACTTGAGTTTGTGTGGCAGGGAGTCTATAATTGGTCCCGGCCCATTAACCTTGTGATTAGAGAAACCATTTTCCAATTGGCTATTGAGTCATTCAAAGAAGCACTAGCAACTAGAACTTTGGCTCTGTCAAAACAGGCCTCAGTCTTTCTCCTTCACCATTTTTTTTTCTTTTCAGTTTTAAGTGAAAGAGACTAATCTGGATAATATGAGTTTCAAAAGGTCAGAAGAATGAGCCTCTGACATCCCAGTGTCCGGGCATCTTGTCAGGCAGTGATGGACGCTGCATCTGGATGCAAACTTGGTGGGATCAGTGCTATGTAGGAACCATGCTAAGAGTCAAATCTATTCTCTCCCTGCCCCCACCAACTCCCCACCTCACACCCCACATCCCACTGAGATTGATGTGGGACAAGGGAAAGTGGGTCCCTGAAGTGTCAGAGGGAGGGGGAAATGTACTTTTGCTCTTGCTTTATCTTTGAAATAAATGTCCCTGGGTAGAAGCTAATTCTAGTTAAGTTTACAAACGAATGCAACACTAGGCATACAGGGACACACAACCTGTGGAGACTTGAGCCAGTGTAGTTAGGGAAGTGATACCCCCAGACCTCAATGTAGCAGCTTGGATCTAGGATAGTAGGCCAGAAAGTGCTTACTTCATGTCAATGAGGTATTTATTTAAAGAAAAGAAAAAAAGAAAGATTCCCTATTGTGTTTGTTCCATAGACAACACTGAGACGATGAAAAAAGCTAATGTTTAGCAACAAGGTTATTAAAATATTCTTTCACTTCCTCAATAGATGATACAAAAGAGGAATGGATGTGTCTATGATGACTGGACCACTTAGATTCAAATTTCAAGAACCTTATGACCAAAATGACCAGACAAAAGATGAAGGTAAATCTTTGCCTGTGGCTGGGGATGAGAAGTAAGTTGAACTTGGATGTTCACTGGAGGCTCAGTAGTGATTATTGTTACAAGTAAAAAGACAATGAAACCCAGAAAAGATGGATAGTCAGAGAACTGGTCTGCTTGGTCCTGGGACCAATAGTGAAATTGGCTAGGCAAGTAGACATTGAAGAAATAGCCTAATTTTCCATTACTCTCCTGTATATTTTCTATATGACTAATTGGACTTTGAACTGTTCTCTGAATTCAATATGCTCCCTTCTGTTTCGATGCACTTATAAAATTTTCCTCCATGCCTAGAAGACATTGCTGCACATTTGCTTCTTAAATTCCTTATCTTTCTTAAAGGCTTAGTTTTAGGGGTCACCTCCTTAACCCTCCCACTTTTTAGTATTCTCTCCCTTTTCAAATATTCCTTGAGCACTCTGTCTTGTCTCTTCTTTACCTCTTTCATGTCTTATCTCTCAGGGTTGTTATGAGAATAAAATGAGATAATGTTATGTGTGGTGCTTTGTAAACCTTAAAGGCTATATACATGCTAGATATTATTGCTGTTGTAATCTTGGGGTTTGGGAGTGTATGTGACTGGCCAATGAGAATCCAGTCCTGAGAGCATGCTCAGATTCACCCTTCCTGGTGGGTTATATAAAGCATTCATAGATATTTCTTGCTTGATTCCAATCCCATATATGGAATTTTGGGGAGCCTGTTTCTGGCCATGAGTGACTGAGGGCCAAGAGGGCCTGGTACTGTGTTATGGCAAAGGTTGACTGAAGAGCTGGAAGAACAGATGACACAGGAACTAGAGTGTGTATACAAAAAATTTAAGCAATCTATCTTTCACCCTCTTCCCTGGAGGCTTTCAATTAGGGCTGACTTCTGTGAGCAACAAGGTCACTAGGTGACCAATGAGTTCAGGATGGCCTAAAGCCCATCAGAGTTTACACTGGTGGTAAGAGCTGAATGGTGGCCCAAGAGTCCCTCAGAGCTTCCAAGACAGAGTCTACAGTGGGATGTAGGTCTCCAAGAACAAATAGTGGAAGGATAGATAGTACTGAGGAAAGTGGAGGCTTCAGGGATCATGATCTTTCATGTTGGAGAGAAATTCTGGCTATGGACTCTAAAATGGTACTAATCTACCAAACCCAACAGAAAGTTACACCTAGAGGGAAGAACCTCATGAGGATTCCACAAATGGGGAGAAGGAATTCTGGCTCAGGAGTCTGGAGGTGCCCTTGGCTACACATATGCTTCACTACCATTGGACTTTAGGTTTGAGTCCATTTTTCCCAGGGACCTTGAATGTTCAAGGAAAGAATGCACCCCCAGTTTGGTTTTGTAATGTTTTGTAACTTCTGTCTTTGCTATGGTTTCTCAGTAAATATCCATTTTGTAAAAACTGATCGATGCCAATTGGTTGATTGATACTGAGGAAGGCACCACATAAGGGAGCAAGAGCTACAGTGTTAGAAATCAGAACTGCCAAAGTTATGTCTCTAGGGAGGAATAGTATCTGCCAATCTAGGGACCCAACGTGACAGTTCAAGCGAAAGTTGGATGAGTAGCTCAAGAAGTGGTACTGAATTATTTTTGTTTTTGAACCTCTGTTTTTAAAACTTTGAGTTCCAAATTCTCTCCCCTCTTCCCTTCCCACCCACCCTCCCTCCCTAAGAAGTCAAGCAATTCAACATGGGCCACATGCGTATCATTATGTATAACCCTTCCACAATACTCATGTTGTGAAAGACTAACTATATTTTGCTTCTTCCTAACCAATCCCCCTTTATTGATTTTTCTCCCTTGACCCTGTCCCTTTTCGAAAGCATTTGTTTTTGATTACCTCCACCCCCATCTGCCCTCCTTTCTATCATCTCCCCCTTTTTTAAATCTTCTTTTTCCTTCTTTCCTGTGGGGTAAGATACCCAATTGAGTATGTATGGTATTCCCTCCTCAGGTCAAATCTGATGAGAGCAAGATTCACTCATTCCCGCCCCCCCACAACCTGCCTTCTCTTCTCTTCCTACAGATCTGCTTTTTCTTGCCACTTTTATGTGAGATAATTTGCCCCATTCTCTCTCCCTATCTCCCTCTCTCAATACATTCCTCTCTCGTCCCTTAATTTGATTTTATTTCTTTTAAATATCTTCCCTTTGTCTTCAACTCAAGTGGTACTGAATTATTATTCTTCGTCATGCCATAGCCTGCCAGTGAAATCTATGCTCCTTGAAGACAGACAATATTCAGGTTTGTTTGTTTTTATGTCCTTGTATTTCCAGTGTCTAATAAAGTGTCCTGTACCTAGTAGGTGCTCAACAAATGTTTGTAGAAATAAATTTAATGGAAAGGTTGTGGAGCAAGTAAAATCTTAGATTTGCAGCTTGAAGAGACCTTTGAGGTCCAACTCTTATTTTGCAGTTGAGAAAACAGAGGCCTAGAGAGGCTAAACAACTTACTAAGCAGATGGTGGCAGAACCAAGATTTGAATTCAGGGCCTCTGACTCCAAATCGAGCATTCTTTGATTCTCTCTGGCTGACTTGTCTTTGTCTCTGTCTCTGTCCTCATTTCCCAAGGGAAAGGGAGAAAAATGATCAGGAAGAAAGAAGGGAAACAGGACACAGCAGTGAAGAACATTATATTGAGGAACATTTGAGAAGGAACGTGTTGCAGGGTTAATGCAGGATGTCTGGTCACCTTATACCAAACAGATAATTTCTTTCTCCTTTGCAATATTTTATCAATCATTTAACATCTTATGCTGCTGCATTCCCAACCAGCCAGAATGAATTTTACCTACTCAGAAAGTAAGTCTTTTGTAGAATGTTCTGGATATACTTTAAAATTCTATTATTTTTATGAATAGATGAAAAAATGAAAAAATTATTAAGCACTATGTGCCAAGTGCTTTGCTAAACACTTGAGATATATGTAGAAAAAGAAGACTGTCCTTGTTCTCAGATAGGTCACACTCTAAAAGGGGAGAGACAACACATTCAGCCACATTGTGAGTGGCAAGGCTCAGGAATCCTAAGGATGCATAATGTTGTCTGACCACAGAAATGACCCACCACCACTGGGAAGAGGAGGAGTAGAGTTAAGGGTCATAGTGGAAAGGAGATTCTGGGTTCCCTTTGTAGGAGGTAAGGTAAATAGGGATCAGTGTTCAGCCAGGAGGGGAAAAGGGGAAGGGGCATTGACCAGAAGGTCGAGGGTAGGTTGTGGGATATGGAAGGGGAAAGGTGACAGACACCCTTATTATTATGCTATTATGCTGTTCACTGACCTGAATCTTTTCATAAAACCAAATGCTTCAGAAAGAAAGAAGAGGCTTTCTCAGCCAAGAAACATGGCTATTTCAAGTTGATTAAAGGCTCCCTAAGTTATTTATACATTCTGGGACATCATCTCACCTCTGAATGCTTTTCATTTAGAGAAAGAAAGGTGAAAGGGAAAAAAGAAGCCACAAGAGTGACTCAAAGTTTACGGAAGCAACAACAGGTATCTTTTTTAAAGACATAAACAGGGGGCCCATTGTGAACCTGTTCTCCCTAGTGATCTACCTCCAGGAGGCACCCTGACATAACATACCGTGCCGTTTTCCTAAAGGCCTGTGGGAGGCCAGTTGTTCACAACTCAGAGACTGATAGAACTAGTAGAGTTGGAAGCACCCTTAGAAATCTAATCCAGCAGCCTTATTTTCCAGATAAGAAAACTGAAGCCCAGAGAGGTTAGATGACTTTTCCAAGGTCATATCACTTGCTAGGAAAGCACTCAGGCTGTGTACTGTCCCCAGATTCTATCCTGAGGCTTTCTTATTTGCTCTCCAGTTGGCACTCCCAGTTCTGGGGAAAACTTTGGAGAAGCATGGGCAGGATCTGCCCTTGGCTGCCATTCTGTTTCTAACTTCCTTACTTCTAACCAGGTGTATGTTCTCACATATTCTCACCCATAGGCTCTATACCGTCCATGCCCTGAAGTTGTTTTCTGTCCTAGCAGGAAGCATATAAAAGACTCCTAAGTGGCTTAGACTCTTGTCTCAGAATCAAAATCTTGGTTGCTGGTGTCTCAATTTTCTCCCTTACCTTGCTCTGTGACTTTATTTTCTATGAATCTCTTATTTCATGATCACCTGCCTGACCTTTTGACTTGTCTTTCACTTCATTATTCATGTCCACTACTTCAGCATGAATAACTGGTACCTTACTAACTGCTTTTCCTCGAACTCCAATATTAGAGGCACCCTGACTTGTTTGGCCTATCAGTTTCTCACTTGTTCCTTTGCCCAGTTTTGTGAGTGAAGCTTTACTAATTCAATCTCACTGCCGTGTCTCAGTCTCAGATGTTTACCCCATATTTACTCCTTATCCTCCCTGCCCCCAACCCAGGGCTGACACCTATACCTTTTAGTGTTTTTAAAAATTGTTTTTGACTACAAATCTCAGAGGCAGGACCAATGGTTAGGAAACCCATTTGGCCTATATACCAAAGCAGACCACCGCCATCATCGATGGACCCCTTTATATTTAGCTAACAGGAGCATGTAAATATACCAAATAAAAAATGGGGGTGGTCACTAAAGGCTACTATGCTCATTTTTGTCTCTAAACCTGTTTTGTGCTCTTATTCCCTTCCTACTTGGAATAGCTCTGTTACTTTTACTTACCTAAAATCTACTCATCTTTCATAATTCAGACCAAGTTTCACCTTCATTGTGAAACCTACCCTGTGAAAAAAAACTTTGGATGGGGACTCAGAACATCTACTTTAGTTTTCCCTCTGCCATTAACTAGCTTTGTGACCTTGGGTGAGTCATTTAAACCTTATGGGTTTCAGTTTCCTCACTTCCTCCAGTAAAGAGAATCCTGGCCAAGATTAGAAATCCACTTATTGTGTCTAGACATTGCTTTCTGAAATGCAACCAAGGGAGGGCTAGTTTTCCTATTAATCCGTAGGATAACAGGATCTTAGAACCCAAAGAGAGCTTAGAGAAAATGGCCTTTGGGGGGTCAAACCCTAGGTTAGGAACTGGTCAACTTGATCCCAGGACCTCTGTGGGGGCTAGGGCCCCAGGTCATACACAGGTGAACAACATGAGGCTCAGAGAGATGAAGGGACTTAGACAAGGTTACTGAGTTAGTAAATAGCAGAGACAGGATTCAAACCCAGTTCTTTTGATCCTAGATCCTGTGCTCTTTCTCCTCTACCATCTAAGACCTCAGACATCCCTGAAACTTTTTGAGAGGACAGGCCATTTCAGTTTCATTAGAGGGAATGTCAACTATGAAATCTCTGACTTCATAAGGGAAGGCAAGGAGCAGGGGACTAACAATAGAAGCTTTGAGTAAAACAGGGAAGAAGTCAAATCTTCTACCTGATTGGAATCCTGACAAACCACAAAGAGGGGAATGAGGCAAAGGGAGGTTCCATGTGGTGACTGCATCTGACTTGGCAATTTAGCAGGCAAAGGCTTAGGATATACTAGCACACCCTGATCCACTGGTTAATCTTTTCTGCATTTGGTTTAAGAGCCAAACAACTCTCAGGCAGGGTAGGGTACTGTGTCAGCTTTAATTGTTAGACTTAATTTGGCATTTTAAATCATGTTCAACTATTAGCTACATTGGACAGACCCTGAAATTGAGGGAGGAGAAAAATTAGAATTGTTGAAACTGCGTATCTCAATGTCTACAGTTGCTAAATGACAAGAGAGAGAGAGCGCGCGCTGCGTGTGTTTAGTGGATAGGATTTTGTACTTGGAGTCAGAAGATCTTAGTACAAATCATACCTGCAACATTAACTAGCTTCATTACCCTGGATGTGTCATTTAACCTCTTTGAGACTCAGTTTCTTCATCTGTAAAATGGGGATAATAATTCATTTGGCACCTATCTCACAGGGTTGTTGTGAGACTCAAATAATACAATGTATATGAAAAGCCCTTTGTAAATTTTATAGTGCTAAAAATATCAACTATTATGATGATTATGGTGCAAACAGGATATAATATCATGAATGAACTTTGGAGTAGAGGAGTAAAAGATGTCATTAAAGAATTACATGATAGGAAGAGAAGATAGACTGATCCCATGGCAAGAAGGACAGGTGGTGGACAACCACAGGGCTCCACTATCTCTCTAGGGATGGAAAGCAAAGAAAGCATCCAGTATGGTGGGCAGATCCATCAGAGGGAGAAGTATGGGAGGACCTGGGCAAGAGTTATATAGCATGAGACAGGCATAAATGAATTACAACCTACATCAATGGAAGAAACTCCTAAATCTCACCATGAGATCGCACATCTATTTGAGTAATTGAGGATGAGGATGAGGATACAATAGACTAAGTATTAATATATTAAGTATTATATCATATATATGACATGTGTATATGATAGTTCCTTCCTTGGTCCCCCTGCACAGATGAAAGCTATCCACTTAGGCTGCTGTTTGGCCATGGGTCCAGATGTTGACAGATGTCCATGACATGTGACACAGTGGTTCCAAAGAAGCTTCCAGGGACAATATGAGGAAGTGGGGAGAAAAAGCAGTGCAGAGAAAGTTAAAAGGAAGGAGGGAAATTTTAAGGGGAAAATATTCCCAAGTAATAAAAAATACAAATTAGTGTAGTTTTGATTTATGATTCAAACATATGACAAGTTAAGCAAGGCTGGTCATCAGGCTAATTACAGGGTGATGGACTTTTTTGGCCCCAGATAAACGTCAAGACCATTGAATAAGTTACAGAGCTTTCTCCATCTTATTGGTGGAAGAAGCACCTTTTGCTGACAAAATTACAAATTCTTAAAGTGCTGAAGTATATTTGTTTCATTACTAACCTTACCATGCTAAAATGGAAAAAGACACTGACACTGAAATTAAAGGACCTGGGTTCGAATCTTGGCTGCCTGTGTGATCTTGGGCCACTTCACCTTCCTTAGCTTCAGTTTCCACATGTATAAAATGGAGAGGTTGGATTAGACAACCTCTTAAGTCCCTGGCTTCAGGCTCTGCCACCAACAACCTGAGAGGAATGATAGAGCATGATGGGACAAACTGATGGTGTTGTCCCTGCCCTTAGAAATTGGTCCAAAGCAGCAGTAGCCAAACTATGATAATGAAGGGTTCCTTATAGAACAATTGTTGTTTGTTTTTTTAATTACACAACTCTCCCATACACTTCTCATCTGTACTTCTTTTTTTTTAATTTATTTTTTATTTTACAACACTCAGTTCCAAATTTTCTCTCCCTCCCACTCCTCCCTCCAACCCCCCAAGACGGCATGTAATCCAATGTAGGTTCTCCAAATAATTTCACATTGAACTTATTTACATAATAGTCCACTTGTAATGAAGAATTATAACCAGTGGCATGAATCATGAGAAAGAAGAAACGAAACCAAAAAAAAAAAA
>CM053624.1:114084926-114123345 GCA_028646595.1 Phalanger gymnotis | reverse complement strand
CCCCCCCCCCCCCCCCCCCCCCCCGGTCCTGTCTTCTAGTCAGAGCCCTTCTGAGGGGTACAGGTAATAGAGGCAACAATCTTCATCTGGTACTAAAAATAAAGATTTAAAAATTTCAACAAAGGCAAAATCACGTTTAAGTGTTTGGGAGCAGTGACCCATTTGGAGATGCCTGAGTATGAGCTTGGTAATCTTATCATCACAAAGATGTTTAGCAGCTTGATAGCTGTTGGGGGCAGGTGTTCATTACTACAAAATTCCCACATGTAGCTCTGTTTATTTCATTTTTTAAAATTTCATTTTTTCTTCTGTTTTTACGTTATCTTCATTTCACCACATATCTCTCTTGTTCCTCTCTCACGGAGGTATCTCTTATAACAAAGAATTTAAAAAGGAGCGGGAAAATAAACAGTCCAGCAAAACTATCTGACAAGTCAGCTAAGTGCACCATTACATGTTGTGTTCCACACTCCTAGTTCCCTACCTTCGAAAAAAAGTGGAGGAAGTACATTCTCATATATCTTCCTTCTGGCCAAGCTTAGTCACTATAATCTCAAAGCATTTTGTTTCAATTTTGTTGTTGTTCCTTCTAGTGTAGACATTCTGTAGACTGTTTTCCTCATTCTGCATACTTTGTTTTATATCAGTTCATTTAGATCTTTCCATACTTCTTTGTATTCTTCATATTCATTATTTCTTAGTGGAGTAACTTTCCATTACATTCATGTGACAACTTGTTTAATCATTTCCAAATCAATGAGCATCTCTACTTTGTCTATATGACAAAAAGACCTACTACAGGTATCTTGGTATATATGAGACCTTTATTTTTTAAAATAAATTTTTATTGATATATTTTGTTTTACATCACCTCAATTTCCTCCTTTATCCCTCTTCTTCGCCTTTCCCAGAGAGCTATCCCATATAACAAAGAATTTATTTATAAGAAAAAGAGAAAATCAACTAAATCGATCGATTCATCAGAAAAAACATCTGAGAACACTTGCAGTGTTCCATACCTCTTGATCGTCTGCCTCTACAAAGGAGTAGGGATGAGATCTCTTCTTACTCCTCGTCTTTGAGACCACACTTGTTCTTTGTAATTTTGCAACATTCATTTTCTATTGTTTCCTAGTTGTTCTTTCCATTTACATTCTTGTCATCACTGTATATACCATTTTCTTGGCTCCACTTTCTTTACTCTTCATCATGTAAGTCCTTTCATGCTTCTCTGAATTTATCATATTTGTTGATTCCTAAAGTATTACATTCATGTATCACAATTTGTTTAGCCATTACCCAATAAATAGGAATCAACTTTATTTCTAGTTCTTCAATTTGACAAAAAGTGCTGCTATACATATTTTGGTGTATATGAGACCTTTCTTTTTACCATTGACTTACATGCACACTTGCAATGGGATTGTTAGGTCAAAGTGCTTGAACATGTTATTCTATTTATTTTTAACTGACTTCACTTGTATCAAATAACTCAAGGAGAAGAAAAGGGTGGGTCAGGGAATGATATGATTTTCCCTGACTTGAACCATAGGGATGGGCCTGGAACTTGGAGTTTCTCAGGAAAGGCCTTATCCCCAAGGGTACCCCAGTAATACTACAGTCATGGAAGTAAGCCTGTTTAACTGTAAGGACAGAAAGGCAGCAGCTTCTGCCAATAACACCAAGAAAACAGCTTCTTCCTCACTTTGTGGCTGCTTGTAGGAAAGCTTATAAAAGGATAATTGGACTAAGCCTTTGGGCTAGTATTCCTTAAACTGGCCTTCTCACTGTTATTAGAGAGCTGATTGTGTTGAAATGTGAGAGAGCGAGAGAGAATCATGTGAGAACAGTGCCAAAGGACTTCAATTCTGGAAATCTGGTTTCCCCAGTGATTTTTTCTCTAAGCATCTATGTTTGTGTTTCCCTGTATCACAGGTAATTATGGGGAAAGTTTCCTACATTAGTCTATACTATAAAGTTTTGGAAATCTCAAGCACAAGCTGCACCAAAGGGTTTGGGTAGTGATGCTTCTGAGTCACTTCTCTAATTTCCTGGGTGTGTCCCTATATCAGAGATTATGGGACCCTGTTAATAGACTTCTGGACCCTGAGGCATAGCTCATAAGATCTTCTGGTTAACTCTGGACTAACACTGAAAATCCCAGTACCCCAAGCATTTTTATTGAATTTGTTTTAAATCTATATTGCTTCCTTATGGTATAGGTCATTCACCATTCATTCAGTAAATATAGAATCAGGAAGACCTGAGTTCAAATCCAGCCACAGACATGTGCTAGATGTGTGACCTTGGGCAAGTCACTTAACCTCTGTTTGCCTCAGTTTCCTCTTCTGAGAAGTGGGGATAATAATATGACCTACATCTCAGTATTTTGGAAAGGATCAAATGAGATAATATTTGTAAAAAAGCTTCTAGCGTAGTACCTGGCATATAGCAGGTACTATATAAATATTAGTTATTATTGTTATTATTATTAATTAGTGGGAGATATATCAGGAGATGCAGGATGGGAGAAGATTGTGGAAGGCTAGGCTAAGGATTGTGGGTTTCCCAAAATAGAAGTGAAATTTCATGTCAATGACAAACCTTAAACATTTAAGGCTTGGCAGGCATTTTTTTTTTGGTTATTGCTGTTTTCCTCTTCCTGCAGAAGTGAGCTTGCTTGCCTCCCAAGTTCATAATAACCGAGGATTGCTGCTCACTTAGGGACCAGCAATAGTTAAGTACCATCTGTCATTGTGCTGGCAAAATAGGTCTTCCACTGAACAGCTGATTTGAAAAATCCCATCTCCATTACAGAGTCTAATCATTCCCGACGGGAAGCAGTAAGTTCCTGAAGATACAGTTACAGAGACATAGGAGGAATTGTATAAGTAAGCTGTCTTCCTTGCATTACCCATAACAAATGTTTCTGGTCAAGAAAAATAAAAATTCCAGTGATGTGGAAGCAGGAGGTAGCAGGCCCAGGGGAAAGCCTAGAGTAGCTACTTATGCAAAGACTGCCAGAGCAACATTGATGGCACACAGCCCACCTAGCAGTTGCAAAGCAGATCTCTATCACTGGGAGTTGGCAAACCTTTTGATATCATGTGACCTTTACTTAAATATTTCAATACTTTAAAAATCTGTGGGACGAGAATGCAGGGTTTGGAATAAGAGGGTCTGACTTTAAATCCTGACTCTGTCATTTGCTGCCTATGTAATTTTGGGCAAAAGTTCACTTTATTCCTCTAAGCCTCATTTTCCTCATTCATAAAATGGGGGGAGGGTTGTATTAATGGACGTCTAAGGTCTCTTTCAACTTTAAATCTACTGTCCTTTGATCCATGTGGGTATTCTCTCCACCAAGAATATGGCAATTACTTGTATGACTTAGATCATTTCATGAGTTATCTATCAAAGTGTTTTTATATCAATGAATTGATGTGGTGGCCAACCCTCTGATGATGGCCTTCTCCAAAGTTAGCTGGGCTGGTCCTCAGACAATAAACATATAGTCTACCTCTGAGTCTGTATTGGAAACCTATCCATATTGGTAGGAACCTTTTTATTTTTTAAAAAAAATTTAAGAAAAAATTAAGCATTGCTCAAGCAAACTGCTTATGTACTGGATCCTCATAACAACCAAGTGAGGTAGATATTTTAAGTGCTATTATCCTTGTTTTACAAATGAGGAAACTGAGGCTTGGCGAGATCAAGTACCTTGCCAAGGGTCATACAGCTATGAAGTGCCAAAAGCAGGATCTGAACCCATGTCTTCCTGACACAGTGCAGTGCTCAGGCACATTCCCCAACTTGTAGGAAAAGTCCTTCAGAGATGGCTACGCCAGATTCAAGGCATTCTTTGGGTTGGTACTCCTAAAAGCATTATTCATGAGGCCCCTGACAAGAAGATTAAATACATTAAATATACTTATATTTAATAGTCAACCAGAGGACACAATTAGCCCAAAGCAAAAGCATTTAATAAAATGAAAGGGTAAGAAAAGTTCAGCATTCTACCCACCGTGCCATTGCTACATTATACACATGTGCATATACATATGTATTATATATATACATAGACACACATATGTATATATATAATACATATACAAATTCATAGCAGATGGCAATACTGCAAAACTCACTTAGCCCATGGTGTTTAATAAATGTTTATTGCCTGACTGACTTTATGCTAATGTATATTTAGTGAGCCATGTTGAAGTAGTATCTAAAATGGATAATAAGAATAATACCAATATTAATAACAGTGAGATTAGAGATAAAGGTAATAGGAGCTGTATTAATATTTTTTCTCTTTAGAATCATAGAACTCTAGAGCTAAGAAGGACCATCTTTTTGTCATGTTGTTCCTTATCCAGGCCATGATAAATCGATTGAAGACAGAAATTGCATCTTTGTCTTTTTTTTCTTTTCTTTTCTTTTTTTTTTTGGAGGGGGAAGGCAGGGCAATTAGGGCTAAGTGACTTGCCCAAGGTCACACAGCTGGTGTGTCAAGTGTCTGACGCTGGATTTGAACTCAGGTCTTCCTGACTCCAGGGCCAGTACTCTACTCACCTAGCTGCCCCAGAAATTGCATCTTTGAATTCCTAGCTAGCACAATATCTAGTACTTTCATGAGTATTCACCAAATTATTTGTTATTGATTGGTCTATCAGCTTAGTTAGCTAAAACTATGGACCCAGAGGGAATGAGATATAGGACAGGTATATTTCAGAAATAAGTTATAGGAATAAGAAATATGGCTATGAGCATCCATGGGTGGTAAGGGTCAACAGAAAGGTGTCAGGTCATGTGTGTTCTAAAAAATTGTAATTGTGTGAAGAGAAAGAAGGAATCAGAGAAAACCTCATGTATTTAATCGGTTTGCTTAGGAACAAAGCTGATTAAATTTAGAATTGGATTATCTAACAGGTTGACTAGGAATATGTCTAAGAGCCTTCAAGATTAGTGGAAGAGAAGACTGCCCTTGATCCCTCTCCTCTAGGGTGGATCATTTTCCTTTTTGTAATGGCAAGAGCCTTCCATTTGGTCTTCTTTCCTGCTTCCTCTCCCCTCTCCATTCTATTCTCCACAGAGCTGCCAAATTGATATTCCTGAAACACCTACCTAATTATATCACTCCCTACCCTTCCCCCTACCCCTAACTCAAGGTTCTTCATTAGCTCCTCATTGTCTCTAAGATCAAATGCAAAATCGTCAGTCCCACGAGCTGGCTTCCTCCTACCTTTCCAGTCTTATTTCATAGTCTTTCCTTTTGCAGAGCCTGTATTTTAGTCACACTGTCCTAGCTGCTCCCTGTACATGGCATTTCCTCTCTTGGCTGCGTGTCTTTGCACAAATGATCTCTCATATCTGGAATGCACTTGCCTGATCATCTTGACCTCATGACTTCCTTCAAAGCATAGTTTAACTGTCACTTCTTATACAAAGACTTTCCTAGTGCTCCAGTTATTAGCACTTTCTTCCTTTAGAAATTATTTTGCATTAGTTATTATATAATTATTATGTAATTATAATTATATTATATAATTATTATATAGTTATAATTACACAATTTAATTGTAATTTAACAATGTAATGATAATATATAATTACATAATTATTACATGCACACATAATAATAAATGTTTGTAATTACTTACTTGTTGTGATGGGACCAATATCTACCAGTGTTCCTCCTGCCCCCACCTTCCCTGAGCATAGGTTAGACTAGATTTTCCTTAAAGGATGACAAAAACTAGGACATGATTGACCCAAGTGTAGGGGTGGGGGATGGGGTTGGGATTAGGCAAGGCTGGAGCCATGCCTCCTTTGACATAGCTTCCTGGTGGTCTCTGGCTATGTTGATATGGCTTCCTGGTCACAATGCACATGGGGGTCAGTACCTTTTTGACTTGGTAGATGTTTGAAGACAGAGCAAGGTACCATATCCTGCTCTGCTAAAAAGAAGTACTTCTATATGGAGATGGAAGAATGGGCTTTGCACACCTAGGGAAGCTAAATTCCATTGTACCCTTCGGCACATCCTTGCCATGTTAGGGCTAAGTAAACTTCCTTTGGTTGACTGCTCAGTGACTTAGGAGTGCCTCCTTCAGTTACTTCACTGAACCTGAAGTAATAGTACCCCAGTGTTAGAGCCAGCTCCAATACTTGTATAATGTATTATATCTCCACTCCTCTCCCCCTCCCCCATAGAATGTAAGCTCTTTGAAGGCAGGGATTGTTTTATTTTTGTCTCTGTATCTTTATTGTCTGGCACAGTGTCTTGTACACAGCAAGCACTTAAAATATTTGGTGAATTGAACTTCATTGAGTAGAATTCATGACCTAGAAACCTCTGAGGGGAGTGAGACCAGGGAACCAGAGTCTTTCTCTATTCATTCCCTCATCAGGAGGGAGAGACAGTTGACCCATGGGATAGGATTAGAAGAGGGACATGGGTCCTCAACAATACTGACAGGAGTTAAGATTAATAACAAAATGACTGAGAAGTGTGGCCACAGGCAACATATTTCCTCGTACCCCATGAAACAGTTCTTAGTAACTCAAAGCTTATAACCTTCTGAGGAAGCAGGAGGACTTCCTCATTTTCCTAGTCCTGCTACTTAGTTCAGTTAGAGTAGGGTGTGGGGGTGATGGCACCTGGACCAGAATCTTGGTTCCTAGGGGTCCCAAGGACTGTAAATCTGCCACTGAGTAGGATAAAACTCCTTCTTGATCCCCAGTAACTCCTCTAGAAAAATGTAAGATCCATGAAATCAGTCAATAAGCATTTACTAAACACCTACACATTAGGGACTTTTTGTCATTTAGTATTTGTATCCTCGGTGCCTGGCACAGTGCTTTCAGTGCTTTCCATACAGTAGGTGCTCAACAAATGTTTGATAGGGCGAATTGGATTAGACAGTCACTTCTGGGTTCAGTGCCAATTATTGTAACATCAATAGTCTCTGGAAACTGTGGGTACAGAGCTTATGGTGGGGAATCCATTTCTACTACTTTCCCATTGAGATGGCTCATGGGAGTCTATTTCTCTCTATAGTATCAATGATTTATACAAAACCACAGATACTGAATTGACAATCTGCTAATCAAGTCTCTGGCTTTGAGTAACTCATAAATCCTGTCCCTCATCATTGACGGTGAAACAAAGTAGCTATAAATTTAGAACATGGCCCCTTCATCTGATGTTCAGTAACAGCAACAATGCTAAGTTATGCCACATAATATCTGTCATGAGACTTGTGATGGAAAATGAAACAATAAAACCTCAAATAGCAAACTTTTTTAAACCCCTTTTGGTTATGTCTAATGCCAAAATTTAGCATTTCAATTTGAAAAATAACCATGACCACAGGATCAGATCTAGAGCAAGAAGGGACCTGGAGGGGTCAGCTAGTCCAGCCCCCTTATTTTATAGATGAGGCCCAGAGAAATTCAGTGATTTAAGCAAGGTCACGTCATCAGCAAGTGGCAGTTAGGATTCAAGCTCAGATCCTGTGATTTCCAAGTTTGGCACACTTCCACTTCCTCAGTCATAATACTTTGTACTTAAAATGTTTATAGTACTTCCACACCGATTCTGATCCTTCTGATAGCTCCATAAGGTGGATAGGAAAAGTGTTGGATATAAAATTTCAGCTCCATTTTACAGATGAGGAGAAAACTGAGACTCAGGTGAAGTTTTCCATTAGGTCACATAGTAAATGACGGTTCCGGACAAGAAGCCAGGTCTAGCAATACCCAGTCCCTTGTTCTTTCTGTGGAACCCATTATTTGACATTGTATATTCTTGAGTACAAAATTATGACAGCAGTATGCTTTTGATCTTTTTGATTTCTTTCTTACGAATGCAAACGAGGCAATCTTTTAGAGCACTAGACAAAAGACAAAATGCACAATGAAAGCATACACCCAGATGTGGATGTTAACACATACAATTAAGTTTATGCCTTTTTCCCCCTCCAGATGTGGGATTCACAAAATGTCACATTCTTGTCTACACTAAACAATTGTGTTTGTAACTGAAACACCCGTCTCCTATTTTGCCGCATTCCTCTGTTTGCAGTAAATCATGAAACCTGGCCTCTGAGCTGCATGTAACCAAACTAGACCCCCTCATAATGAGGCACATGATAAAACATCTGATGCTGGTGCCTCTGACTCCCACAGGGAATATGGGGGACAATAAACATAAGTAAGGGGCACTGTTTGTGGTCGGTTAACTCAGTAAGAGTGTGCTGATAAGGCCAAATTTATGGGGTCAATTCTATGCCCACTGGGTTAGTTATATTCATTTTGCTCTATGAACCCAGACTGTGTGCATACCTAATCAGAGAGGTGTGTTACTGGTCCTGAGGAGGACTGTAGTAGTAATGATTGTGGTTGGAACATACAAAATTAACAACATAAAGAGAAATGTCATTCAATGAATATGTTGATAGAAGGTAAACTTCTTTTTCATTTTTGTTTTTGGAGCCCCAGAATTTACCACAGTACCTGGTTCATAATAAGCACTTGATAATGCTTAATGAATGGCCATTGTGAGAATTTATTTTGCTAGACCATGCATATCTGTAAGAAAAGTTTTATGTTTTCTTCAGGTATTTAAAAAAATTGCTCTGTGTGTAGGAATTTTGAGAGGTGCAGATTATAAATGCTAATAAAGTTAGGTAAATATATTTATTTTTAAAAATTAAAAATATTGTTGATTGATGCCTTTGGATAAGTAGTATTTCGTGTGAATAAGATGGCACACTTGTAAGGAGGCAATAGGTCTGGTGTGTATTCTCCCCTAGTTTACATTGTCTGGAGTAGTGTGTTCAGTTCTGGACACTGATAAGCTGGAATGTGTTCAGAGAAGGGATACCAGGATTAGTGAAGAAACTCAAGTTCACGCCTCATAAAAAGCACAAGAAGCACTCAAAGGAATGGGGATGTTTGGCTTAGAAAAGAAAAGATATGGGAGGGAAAGGACATGATGGCTGACTTAAAAATTATTTGAAATGCTGTTATATGGAAAAGAGATGAGAGCAATGGGTAAAAATTGCAAAGAGACAAATTTAGACCTAATATAAGGAGTAACTTATTAATGATTAGAACTGTCCAAAAATTGATTAGTGGTGGGTTCTTCCTTGTTGGAGGTCTTTAGACAGAGTGGATGACAATTTGTCAGTTATGTTGTGTGTATGTGGGGGGCAGTTAAGGGTATGGGTTGCACTCCATGGCCATGCAGGTTCTTTCCAGGCAATGGTGTTTTGGAGCCAGCTTGTATGGCTCAGGAGAGCTGACTTTTAAATTTTCATTTGTGAGCATTTACACCTTGGAAATAAGTAAAGGCTACAAATCAGGATTTGATTTATTGTTTTGTTGATTGTTTAGACTTAAAAAAGTGATGGAAAAAAGGTAATGCAGATTAAACTTAAAAGTATGTTGCGGGTGATTTTTTTTTGAGGCCAACTAAATATCAGCATATTCCTATTTTCAAGTCTGAAATTCTGATTCTGGGATAACATAAGAAGCACAGAACACTTTGTTGTTGCTGCTGGTCAGGTATGGCTAGACAATTTCAGGACACCAATTCCTTTTTTTTTTTTTTTTTTGCCAGGGTCACTTCTTACTTACTTTGGAGGTAATAGGTTGTTGTTGTCATGTTGTTCTTTTAACTCATTTTAAAGACACCTGTCCTCTCTTAGTAAGTTATTAATCCTCAGATACAAAGTTTTTTCAGATGTAAAATGTAGAGGTTGAGATAAGATGATCCTTAAATTCTCTTCCAGCTCAAACCTTCTATCATTTTATTCAATAACCTCCTCCTTTGCTCAGTGAATTTCCATTTCCAGATCTAACCCAGGAGAGGAGAGAGGTAAAAGGCATTCGAAGTGCCAGCAATTGTTTCTCAATTACACTTTTTGAAATGCTTCCAAGGGGAAGTTTTCCTATTAATACATAGGACTAAAGAATTCTAGAGCATAAAGGGAGCTTAGAAATTATCTACTCCAAATTCCTTACTTTCCAGATGAGAAAATTGAGGCTCATAGAAGATTAAGGGATGTACCCATAGCCCTACAATTAATTAGCTGCAGAGAGGGAACTAGTGCCCAGGTTTTCTGACTCCTAACATAAAATGTTCCTTCTACCATACCACCATGCTACTAATTCAATGCATTTTTTTAGTTTACCAGTAATAAAAATCAAAGAATCTCTTGAACGTATTCAAAAGGAAACAAGTCTCTGAAGCTAGTGGCAGGGAGAAGTTAGTTTCAATTTCACATATTGACCGGATTGGGCAAATTAAGCTAAAGATTCTAACTGGAATCTACCAATGTTGAGTTCTCCTGGCCCCCAGGAAAGCCGAATACAAATGCCTCGCATTTCTTCAATATTAGTTGCAGAACAGAATCAAGGTGAATAGGGGTTCAATCAAACAGCTGCCTTTGTAGAATGTTTTTCAAAGACAGTCCCATGGAATAAGATACAAGATGAGAAGAACTTAATGAGTAAGACTTTGAAAGAGAACTTTCCCCAATAAGAGCTGCATTCTAGGTTATATAACAGAACGCTCCTTCTTAAAATACCTTAAAAAATGCCTTGCAGACAATGGCAGAATATCTGTCAGTGCAATGAAGCGCACCATGACTATGATTCCTTTCAGTTTTAACCATGCAGGAATAGACAAGCATTCTGCCCCCCAATGAGATCACACGGCAGGAATGGGACCACTTCTTTGTTTTCCTTTCTTCCATCACCAATTCTGAAAAGGGCTTCTGAGTCTGACTGTAATGTTTCTTTTCTTCTTCCACACCATCATGTTGGGGGCGGGGAATGTTTCTTCCCAAAACAACCAGTCTCCCAACCCAACATTGATCTGGTGTGGTCTGGTTTGATTTGATTTTCGAAGCAAGTGTTTGCCTTGGGGAAGTACATTACATACTTGACACCATGTTGCAAGTTACACTTGGTGATATGGACCACACTATGCTTCCAGATGCAAAAATGTCATACATATAGCTTTAGAATATAGAATTACAAAGGATTGATTCCAAGGAAAGCCTACTGCTATTCGTGAAAATGGAATATTAAATTATACTACAAAGCAGTCATATCATGAAGCAATAACAATTGTTTAACCACCTTGAAGTGTGGCCTATACTATGTTCTCAAATTTTAATATTAAGCTCTCAGGAGAACGGAAGAAAGATTTCCTTTGTTACAATATTGTTCATTGTCTGTTTGATACATATATTGGATACAGTACTGATTCACAGAGGGCTTTTTTGTATTTTAAAGATCATTCATGTGTCTAAGTATCTTGTGAAATTATTTTTTTTTCTGCATCTCTGACTTGTTTTTCATTTTTTACTTTTTTTCTAGATTCTGTGGTATTATGGGAGTTTTATCAATATAAATGAAATCTACTGCAGCACAGTTTAGACATTATAAAGGACTAAGAATTGTTTTATGAGCACATCTTTTGAACACCATACATGACTATCATTTTTTGCATATCAGTAAAAGTACTGTACCAATGCCAGCCGGATGTATTTAGTTGGATTATTAAGTAGATATTTATTTAGTGTTCAAAGAAATTTGTGAATTTGTTTTTTGTATTTACAAAATTTTACCTGCAAAAGGTTCCTTATATTTAAAAAATTACTGTTTTTATTTATTTAACTTTTCAATGGGAAATGATAATTCTAAGTAACAACAACAACAACAAAAGACAAAATGCTCCCAGTTTCCCAGCAGGGACTAATAGCTGAGAGCCATAGTGTGGCATCAAATTCTGTTATATAAGGGATAGAATCATGACAGCATCTGTTTCTCTGTAGGCAGCTGGTAGCTCAGTAGACTGAGTACTGGGCCAGGAATCGGGAAGACCTGAGTTCAAAAGTCTCAGACACTAGCTATGTGATCCCAGGCAAGTCACTTAATTCCTGTTTGCCTCAGTTTCTTCAACTATAAAATGGGAATAATAACAGCACCTACCTTCTGGGGGCCCAGAGTCTCTTGACAAACTGTTTTTGCTTCTTTAAAGGAGAAGACTCAGGTATACAAAGAACCCTAACCCTCTGTTGGGTTATCTGAGTACCTGCTGCCCTTCTGACTAGAGAGTGGAGGAAAAAATTGCTCCTCAAATCTCCATTTAAGGATGGCACCCAAGCCAGCCATTTCCCTCTAGGCTGCACTCCTTCAGACTTCTCCATCGTGTCCCCTTTCTTCCCTTTACAGCTTCTTCTTTTTTGTTGTCTTCCATGTTAAATCGTGAACTCTTTCAGGACTCCTCTCTTTCTTTGTTCATATCATGTGCCAACTTTCACAAGTTCCCTGTCCTTACATTAGAAGTAGGCTTCATTCTGGTCCTATGAGTGACTTGTTAGTTCAGGTTCAATGTTAGGATGAAATGGGGCATTTGTAGGTATAAGTAAGGTGGATTTTAGTGTGTATAAAGTGGATTTTTGTTATTATTCCTTGGAGTTCAGTTTCCCAGGATCTATAGCCATAACAATTTCATGTTCCCAGGTATTAGATATGAGTTCTCATGATTATGGTTCAAAACATCTCTACCATGCTTGTGCAGCATTATATAATGATAAACAACATAAACATTGTGTATAAATTGTAAACATCCACTGTGACCGTGCAGTATGATACAGGGATGAGGTGATGTAAATTTGTAAGGCTATTGCTGGCAATATGCCTTCTTTGTCTGTTGCCCTATAAAGCAGGTGAGCACTGGTCAGTGAGCCCTTAGGGTTGAATGCACAAGCTGGAATGCTATGTGTGCCCTGATTGGCCACCATCAAGGCTTGGGGGGAATCTGTGTTTGCCTCAACTGGCCCCCATTGAGGCCTGAGGGGATTTAGGGGAATACACAAGCTGTGCCTGTCTTGATTGACTCCATTGAGGCATAGGGGTAGTTGCCTTCACTTCTCCTTGGCCCCTACAAAAACACCTCCTTGGGTGATTAGGGAATGCTGTAGGAGTTGTGCTCCCACTATCAGCAACCCTTGTGAGAAGACTAGACTAGAATAAAGTAAGATTATGAACCCCCTCGAAGCTGTCTTCCTATCTGACCAGATCAAGAGGGAACCTGTGCTAGCAGCCCCACTGTGTGCTAGTGTTATCTGTCTTACAATAGGTCATTCAACAGTTAATGGAAGGAGTGTTACTTTGTCACACGGAGAAAGGATCTTTAACAAAGAAACTCTAGCACTTAGCTCAGGTAGACAAGGTCCCCCTCATCTCTCTCTAGAGATGCATCTGGTCACAAGGCAAGGTCTTGGGACATCCTCAGATCTGAAGGACCCCAATTTCACATGGTTGTGCCTTTTATGCCCTTAGTTTATGCCAGGAATTCACATTAATACTGCTAGATGCTTCCAGGAAGCTGATGAAGGGAGGTGGAGATTGTATCTTAGTCCTTGGTGCCGATCAAGCCCTGGGAACAGCTTTGTCTCTTCAGGCGAAAACTAGGCTAACTTGAAGTTACCTTAAGGATGTTACTCCCACCACACCTTGTAACTCACACAAATAGATAACTATGATAATTAGTTAGCAATTAATCATATGCCAGCTTTTGGTCCCTTTTAGCCTACAAGAAAAAAAAATCTGGGTAGGTTCTCTTAGAATGTGTGTAAACTTTCCACATGGAATCACTGTAAAAATGTGAAATGGTAGACAAAGCATTATCCACTGTCCCTTTAAGATAGATCTTGGTGGTTACAAAGATGACGTAACTAAAATACAGGCTGAGTTTACATAAGGAATAAATGTCAAGCGTAGTTATTTAAAAAAAAATGCCTAACTTCCTGGACAGTATACAAGTGGAAAAAAGCATATGACTAGAATAGCTTCAGAAGCTCAGTCAAATATTTATTGAGGGCCTACTAAATATTCAGCATGCTGGGCAATATGGGAGATAAAAGTGAAGGGGGAGACCCAAGAGGCAGTATGGTATAGCGCTCAACTTGAAGTCAAAAGACCTACTCACATCCTGGGCAAATAATTTAACTTCTTATAACCTCAGTTTTCTTATCTATAAGATAGAGATAATAATAACTGTATTTCACAAAACTGACTTGACCACAGATTTGAGGCTCTAAGAAGACACCCAAACCTGGGACAGGCTGAATGAAAGTTAACACAGGGATAGTTATGGAGAGTATTGTTAAACCAGGGATAGTTAGAGGGAAGACATTATGTTGCTATAGATGGAGAAACCAATGCTTAGAGATGAGAAGCAGATGCGACTCTGCCAGAAGTCTTTTGTTGTTGTTGAAGTTAAATGCGGAAGACCACCAGAAGTAGACAGCTGTCCACTGATGTAGCTTAGCAACCTGTCTCTAACTTAGAGTCTTAGAGAATTGTCCGAGGCATTGAAAAGGTGAGTGGTTTGCCCATGGTCGGAGTCAGTTTGTGTTAGAGGTAGATAAAGCATGGTTCTGGCACATGGGTCGTGGTGCTTATTAAATATTTGTTGGCTGCTTGATGAAATTGTACCCAGATCTTGCTGACTCCCAGGCCGGCTGTCTACCCACTGAGAGACTAGCTCCCCCTAAAACCATGCCTGCTGGCAAAGATAACTACCTCCCCCGATCGAGGCCAAAGGTCAACGACAGATTAATGACAGAACTGGAGAAAAGTGCTCATAATTCCTGGGTTCGTTCTTGTGGTGCAACCATTAAGTTGTATTTCTATCACACAATGTTTACAGAAATTTCATTCAGAGAGATCCCAGACACACTAAGAAAGAGCCCGCAGCTATTTGATTTTCAGTGTGACAGGCACAGAGAGTTGGCATGTGATTAATTGTACCCGTAGCTATCTGCTTGCAGATGTCACCAGCCATGAGGATTGTATTTGGAAAGAACTGATAGTGCCAGCATATATAATTACATACAGCTGTGGAAACAATCCAAGTACAATTGTCACATAGGAAAAAAAGGCACCATCATAAGTCAAGGTAGTCTCTCTCTCATCAGAATGTGGTCTCCTTGAGAGTAGGCACCTACAACTTGGCACAGTGCCTAGAACATAGTAAGAGCCTCATAAATGCTTGCTGACTGACTGACTGACTGGTCCTTATCTTTATTGTCACCAGACAGGGTGCAAATAAAGGGCAATCAATATTCTTACTAAATTATTAGAATTTACATACCACAGCATTTCAGATGAAACCCACACCTTAAGAGGAGAAAAGACACTATACCTGGACTCAGGAGGCCTGACTTAGAGTCATAGCCCTGCTATTCACTAGCTGTGTGACATTAGGTAAATCATTTTAATTCTCTGGGCCACGGTCTTCTCATCTGTAAAATGGTGGTAGGATTGGTGATTGGATTAGATCATCCTTAAACTTCCTTTTTAATTCTAATAGTCTGTGATTCTGTGAAATAATCCTCTGCCACAGGCATAGTCATAACTCCAGAAAGGAAGGGGAAAGCATAGAGCTAATTGCCTGTTTACATTTTTCTTTGTTTCAGGCTAGTCTTTTTCAGACTTAAGTAGACACAGCATCTAGTTAATGACACAACTTCATTGTCCATTATAACACCATTGGCTTTTCCTTTACTTTGTGGGATTCCTTATTTAAGCCCTGACTTTGTTGCAAATAAGTGTAAGGAAGTTGCTAACAATGCTCGTGAAGAAACAAGCCTGCACTGGCCTTGCCAGGGAAGGTTATGAAACAGATCAAGTTTTCCACCATATCCTTTTGACTGTTTTCCAAATGCTTGGTGGTTATAATCAAAGAGGTGTCACAGCAGATAGAATGCTGGGCCTGAACTCAAGAAGACTGAGTTCGAATCCAGCCTCAGATACTTGCTAGCTGTGTTTCTTGTTCAGTCATTTTCAGTCATGTCTGACTCTTCATGACTCCATTTGGGTTTTTTTTTTGGCAAAGATACTGGAATGATCTGTTATTTCCTTCTCCTGCTCATTTTACAGAAAAGGAAACCAATGCAAATAAGGTTAAGTGACTTGCCCAGCAGTGTCACACAGCCAGTAAGTGTATATGGCCAGATTTGAACTCAGGAAGATGTCTACATGACTCCAGGCCTAGCTCTCAATCTACTGTACCATCTAACCACATCCCTGGGAAAATCATTTAAGTTTTATCTGCCTCAATTTCCTCAACTGTAAAATGTGGGTAGTAATAGCACTTTCCTCTCATTATTGTTTTAAGGATCAAATGAGATAATAATTTAAAGTGCTTTATAAATCTTAAAACTCTGTAGAAATGGTAGTTGTTATTATCATTGTGTGGCAACCTATTCTGGCCTGTCTTGTTCTATACCACTTTCCATACCAATCTTTCCCATGAAAACTTACTTATCTTTTGTCTTATTCCTTCAAGGCTCCCCTCTATGACTTCATCAGATAATTCTGAGGAGGAGGTAATAGCTTTATGTATGAACTCTCCCAGATAATCAATTAGCAGTATTTATTAAGTGCTAAGTACTAAGGATATAAAGATCTCTCTCTCTCTCTCTCTCTCTCTCTCTCTCTCTCTCTCTCTTTCTCTCTCTCTCTTTCTCTCTCTCTCTCTCTCTCATTCTTGCCCTCAAGGAGTTTATATTCTATACAGTGAAGTAACAGGTACATATATAAGTAAGCACAAAGTAATTATTTGCAAAATAAAAACAAGATAAAGGAGGGGCTGTAGTAGCTGGTGTGGGAATAAGAAACAATCATTTTAACAAGAGCCTTCATTGTCTTCAAACAAAGGAATGACTAATGGTGGCAACTTTAGGCATATTGCTGTTGTTCAGTCATGTCTGACTCTTTGTGACCCCAGCTCATTTTACAGATGGGGAAACTGAGGTAGATAAGGTTAAGTGACTTGCCCCAGGGTCACACAGCTAGCAAGTGTCCAAGGCCAGATTTGAACTCAGGGAGATGAGTCTTCCTAACTCCAAGGTGACACTCTATCTATTGTGCCACCTAGTTGCTCCAACTTTAGGTATAATGGTAAGGTATTAAAGAAGATGTTTTTGAGCAGAGGGACTTTTTGGTCCTCTTCAAACACAGGCAGCTGCCTATTCTGCCCATGAGTATGGCCAGCCCAACTCTGGGTGTATTTAGTTTGAAAGAGTTAACCTACTTATTTTCTGAGTAGATGCATTTCACCAGGGGTGCTTGAACTTTTTTTGTGTCATGGACTCCTTTTCCAGTCTAGTAAAGCCTAGGGACCCCATCTCAGAAAAAAATTTTTTTAAATGAATAAAACAAAATATATTGTATCTCTAAAGAATCCAATTATACTGAAATACATTTATCAACATTTTTTTTTAGAAAACAAGTTCATAGATCCCAGGTTAAGAACTCCTGTACTATAGCATCAAGCTTATGACTCTACATTTTTTCACTGCATCTCACTTCCTTAGTCTCCCTCCCTCTCCACTCCAACTACTAATAAAAAAGGGGCGAATTTTAAATACCAACCTTTATGATAGCTGTGTACTTAAAAATCTTTGGAAACTCATGTTTATTAGCACATCAACAAGATACTTAAATGCATAATAAATGCATTATGCATTTAACCTCAGGTTAAGTATAGACCTGTTATCATAACCTCATATATTGCATTGTAATTGTGGGCTTTTATAAGATCACTTTGTGCTCATTCAAGCTGTGCATCCAACACTACGGTTGTTTCCAAGCCTGCATTTGCATAATTGGGGCCTGGGAATTTAAAGGAAACTTAGTATTTATTTTATATTCTTACTTGGAGGAGGTTTGGAATGTCTATAATTTAGTTATTCTGTCCTTGGAAATGGGTAAGCTGATATTCCTTGCTTTGCAAATGGACAGTGAGGTGTTCTCTAACTACAATATTGGGATGAATGCTAAATTCTCAGGGAAGGGCAGAAAGAAGACAGGGGCAAAAACTCATTGTGATTAGTGGGAAAGGTAGCTACATCTGGAGTCAGAGGACCTCAGTTCAAATCCCAGTTAGCTCCTTAAGAGACCTCAGGCAAGTCTAGTCAAGTCATTTATTAAGCATTTACTAAACACCTAGTATGTGCCAGGTACTGATCTAAACGATGAGGGCACAAAGGGCAGTGGAAGATAATCCTTGCTCTCAAGGAGTTCACAGTCCAATGGGAAAGACACTATGCAAATTACTATGTATAAACAAGATTTAGACAAGATAAATTGGAGATAATCTGAGGAAAGGCACTAGCATTAGTGGAGACAGGGAAGGCTTCTTGCAGAAGATAGAACTATACGTGAAAAGGAAGCCAGGAAAGTCAGGAGGCAGAGAAGAGGAGAGAGAATTGCAGGCATAGGGAATAGCCAGTGAAAATGTATGGCATCTGGAGGTAGAGTGTCTTGTAAAAAGAACAACAAGGAGGTCAGTATCACTGGATTATTGAGAATGGGGAAGAGAGGAAGGCATAAGAAAACTAGAAAGAAAGGAAGGAGCCTGGTAATGAAGAACTTTGAATGCCAAACAAGGATTTTATATTTGATCCCAGAGGTAATAGGGAACCACTGGAGTTTATTGACTGGGGATGGGGTAGGTGGGTTTTCATGGTCAGATCTGGGCTTTAGGAAGATCTCTCAGAGTTGGGAGAGACTCAAAAGTAAAAGAGAAGCTCAGAAGAGGGGAAGATTTTGAGGAGAGGTAACAAGTTTGGTTTTGGACATGTTGAGTTTAAAATGTCTATGGAACATCCAATTTGAGATATCCAATGGACAGCTGGAGATGTGAGATTGGAGGTCAGGATAGAGGTTAGAACTGGATAAATAAATCTGAGAATCATTTGCTTAGAGATGATAATTGGATTCTTGGGAGCTGATGAGATCAGTATAGAGGAATAAGACAAGAGCCCCCAGGATAGGGTTTTGGGAGATTCCCATGGTTAGCAGATGCAACCCAGATGAAGCTCAAGTAAAAGAAATTGAGAAGGCATGGTCAGACAGGTAGGAGATGAACCAAGATTGAGCAGTGACATGAAAATCTAGATAGAAGAGAGTACACACTAGGAGAAGATGATGATGACAGTATCAAAGGCTGCAGAGAAGTGAATAAGGATGAGGATTGAGAAAGGCTGTTTGATTTGGCATTTAAGAGGTTGCTGGTAGCTTTGGAGGGAGCACTTTCATTTGAATGATGAGTTCCAATGCCAGACTTCAGGATTAAGAAGAGAATGAGAAGAAAGGAAGCAGAGACACTGATTGTTGACAGCCTTCTTGAGGAAATTAGCCCAGAAAGGGTGAAGAGATAGACATTTTCAGAAATATAACTAGTAGAAGTGGATGGTTTGCAGCAAGTCACTTATTCTCTCTGGGCCTCAGTTTCCTCATCAGTAAAATAAAGAAGTTGAATTAGATGACTAGAAAGTCAAAGTCTACGTAATTAGCTATGAAGATTTAAGAGTTCTGACTTCTAAAGACTTGCTCTCAGCATTTGATCACATCCTTTCTCTTGCTAGAAATCATTCTTTGATTTCCCCACCCCCACCCCCGAACGTCTGGCTGACATGATGCAAGGAAAAGAGTGCTGGATTTGAGTACTAATTCTGGCTCTACCATTTATCACCTACATGAATTTGAGTGAGTCACCTCACCTTTCTTGGACTCAGTTTTCTCATTTGTAATATTAAGGAAATTATACAAGATGACCACTAAAGTCTATTCTAGTTCTATGCTCCTGACACATGACTGTTTGGTATGGGAGCCACGAAGTGGTCCATTAGAAAACCATCTTGCAAGAAGACAAATTGCTCATGGCTAATATGGAAATATGTTTTGCATGACTTCATATCTATAATCAATATCATATTGCTTGCCTTCTCAAGGGGTAGAGGAGAGGTGGAAGGGAGGGAAAGAACTTGGAAATCAAATTTTTAAAAAATTAATGCTCAATTTTTACATGTAATTGGGAAATATTTAGCAAAATAAATAAAACATGTATTTTAAAAATTGAAGAAAAAGAAGAAAAGTTGAAATGCCCTGCCTCCTCCCTTTCATCTATTTGAATCCTGCCCATCTTTGAAGACCTGGTTAAAGTTCTGCCCCCCTCCATTGAGACTTTCACATGAATTCCAGTCCACATTGAGCTCTCTCTTCTCTAAAGGCATATGCCAGTGGTAGTTGGAGCTGACTTCTTTAGGCTTGTGAGAGCTAATTATTTCATTTTCAGTGTGAGCGTTTACACCACAACAAACACTACAAGTTACAGCTTATTTGATTGGTGTTTTTTATTGTCTAGTCTTAAGAAAATGATGGGGAAAATAATAATGCAGATTAAATTTAGAAAGTGTATTGTGCATATGCTTTTTTTCAGTCTTTTGAAAACATACCCTTCCCTATAGCCACACCCACTTCTTTGCTTTTGACATATCATATACTACTTTGTAACATTTGCTTTGTGTATATGTGTCCTATGCCCCCCAAGGAGATTTCAAATTCCTGTAAAGACGTTTTCATTTGTATTCTCTAGATCATAGCACAGTTGCTGAGTTCATAGTAGGTGGTCAATACATTTCTGCCAAATTGAACTATGCCTAGACGACAATCAGGTATTTACTTGCCCTGTGATCTGAGGAGTGGGGACAAAGAAAGAGAACCTGCACTCTTTGTGTATTTTCCGTAGATGAAGAAGGAATAGCAGTGCTGCCTGTCACCACTGGAAATGATGAGTACCTTGGAATCATGGGAATCTGTGTGACCTCCCTTGTGGAAATCATGTAGCCTGAGAGCAGCAATGAATGCTGCCAAGCCATTATAGGATTTAGAATTAGAATGGGCCTTGGAAATAATTTTATTCAATAATCTTACATCTCAAATGAGGGAACCGAGTCCTAAAGAGGTGACGTGTGTAATATCCTCACAGCTGTAATGTCAGGTTGTGTTTGCATACGTGGGCTTAGAAAATCGAGACCACAATGCGCCCAAGAAAGAAGAGAGATGATAGATAACACGCTCAGCTTACCGTCATCAGGATAGAGCACTTCCCCTAAGGTAGAACAGTGCCTCATACATTGCATATCAGTTAGAAAGTGGTTCTCATTCCCCCCTGAACCCTTGTACACGAACGGATGACATCGGTTTGTTGTTCGATTGTAGTAGACTCGGTATTCCAGCATAACTCCCATCTCTCCTTCATCCTTTAGGAGATTGCACTCTGTGAGGGGGACACAGAAGGCACACAATGATTTAAAGCTGATCAATTTCATAAAATTATAGAATTTTTAATACTGGAAAGGACCTTAGCATTCATCTGAGAGGCAGCATGACATAATTGATAGGACTCTGTATTTAGAGTCAGGAGACTCAGGTTTGAATCTTGCCTCAGACTAGACACTGTGTGAACATGTAAAAAGCTCTTAACCCTTTAGAGCCCCCAAGTCCTTATTTTTAAAATTAGGATAATGCTTCGACTTCTTATCTTATAGGCTTGTAAAAACCATGCTTTGCAGGCCTTAAAGTACTATACAAATGTGAGTTATTATTATGTCATTCAACCACACATTTGGCAGATGAGAAAACAGGAGGAGAAAGCTATAACCTGAGGCTGCACAGCTTTCCTTGAGAGAGAACTTTGTAGTCGCTAGAGCAGACTGAAGAATGCTACATGTGACAGTGCTCCAATACTTGGTCATCAGTAAAGATGCTCAACAATTTATACTTTGTCAGATCATTCAATCACTCAAATATGACATCACCTTTTTCAAAGAATGGATATGTTCCTGTGGTAGAAAAAACTCTGGTGACTAAGGGAGATGCTATAATAATAATGCATTCATATACTTCAAAGATTACAAATATTCTCACACATTATCTCATTTGATTCAGGCAAAATCCCTATCAGGTAGGTAGGGAAAAGCATCCTCATCCTTAGAAAACTGAGATTTAAAGAGGTGAAATTCCCTGAACAAGGTAGCATAGCTAATAAGTACAAAAGATCATCTGAATCCAACAAAGCCAACAGCAAATTCCATTGAAAAATGCCAGGTCATCTCCAAACAGTTGCTTTTCCTTCCCATTCTTTAAAAGGCTATTTTGCTCATCATGGTTCATTAAGAGTACAATGTTTTATCATCCTTGCTAGATACCATATTGTAATATGAGACACAATTTTTGCCTTCAAGGAGTTTACATTCTAGACTACAAAATCATTTTTTTTTTGCCAATCTCTCCTAGAATTAGAGAAATCTCAGAGTTGGAAGGGCCAAATACAAAGAAGGGGAGCAAATATAAGATAGTAGCAGAGAGTGCTTAGAGCTTCAGGAAAGACAGGAGAAAGACAGCCAGTGTGACCTGGCCATAGCAGGCTGATGCCAGAGCCACAGTGACAGTCTTTAGCAACCATCAACCTGCCATGAGGTATCAGTACTCTGCAACTGCTCTGTTGGGATTGGAGCAAAAGAAACTCATGAGTCAGACCCTATGTTTACTCCTGGTAGTGCGACTTTGAACTGTGGCTTTCTCCCACTATGGTGCAGCAATAGAATGTTTATTACCTGTTTAAATTCCTTGTCATTTGTCTGTTTTAATTAAATTATTATGAGTAGGAACCCTACTTATTCCTAATTTAGTGCCCTGATTATAGTGGTCTCTCTTGTCCTTCTGAGTTTAGGGAAGCCTCATGCTGCATCATATTATTCCTATGTAAAATAAGAATTACAGGGTTAAAAAATCCCCAAAAAACTGCTTTGGCTTATTAGACTAGACTGGCAGCTCACTGCCTTATGGAACTGGATTCAGATCAATCTATAGGTTTGTTTAAAAGGAAATGTTTAGGCAAGCTCACTACACTGACACATTTCATGTCCTAGATGCTTGGTGGGTTGTAGATCAAGGCCAGAACCCAGAGGCCAGAAACAAACTGTTTCTCTTCCCACTCCAAAGCTAACAGAGGTGGTTTCTTAGGCTTAGCATTTCCATAACCACTGCTAGCTTTAGGAGTCTCGGTCCCAGGTTCTGGCAACCTCTGCATGTCAGGTGCTTGGTGGTGGAGGTGGGGGCATGGGTAGTGGTAGAAGAAGTTATTTTTATCATTTCACAGTGGCTTTAAACACTAGTTACTTTTGTGTCATATTTAGATGAACTTAAAACAGTCAAAACTATGACTCACTTTAGATCCCGAATTGCTCTAAATGCTCCGGGCCCCTGTCTGGGGCTATTTTGAATAGTATCTTTACATGATGTGAGGTAAAGACCATGTTGGTGGATCACTCCAAACAAGCATTTTGGGAATCACTTCTCTTTTTGTGACCATTGTGCAAAACTACAGTTTTAAATGGCAGGGCTCTTTTCTCTTTTTAATTTCAAACAGGGGAAGGGAGAACAGTGGGAGATACTATGAAGATTTGTCTTATCTTTTTCATTCGTTGATATTCAATGATGAAATGGGAAGAAAAAGGGAAGGGAAAGTTGTGAGTGAGAAAAGATTTTCTGCAGGAAATAAGGAAACAAAGTGAAGCCAGATTGTCCCCTGGGAACCTCATTTGCCACATGCAACAAAGAGACATGACTTTACTTGAGGGCACACTCAGTTGCCCAAACTCAGTCTCACCACCAGGGTCAGCCCTGGACAGGCCTGAGAAGCTGAAGTTTGGTGCTTTATCATCTCCCCTTTTTCCATCCCTCTGCTGATTCCCAGTGCTTTCTTTTCCCTACCCACCTGCTATTTTTCCATCATGCTGCCCAATGTCCTCCACTGTAATATCATCATCATATTATTATTATGTCATTATACTACTCTTTACATGTTCATGGACTCTCTCCTATTCATGTAGTCTAGCCTGTTCCCTTCAGGTAGTATCCTACATGCCTGTATTCTCCTTCTTCTTCTCTTTCCCCATTCTTTGTAGTCTATTTTTAGCTAGGTGTTAGGAAAAATGGATCTCTAAGTTCTCTTCTGACTTTAAGTCTTATAATTTTGTGGAAAATCCTATGAGCTCAATAAATGAATTCATACAGATGTGTGAATAATGACTGGGCAACTGCATACTGAGGATATGAATAGGGGAGGGATCCGTGATTTAACGGTATAAAGAGTTATAGTCTTTAAGAGTTAGTAAATAACATTCAACAACTTAGTGGAATGTTGCTTGCAAAGAAGCATGCATGGTAACCCCAAGGAATGAAACTCTAATGGTGGAATTTCAGGAAGTGTGACAAAATAGTGGGGAGAGATATTTTGGGGAAGATGGTTTTCTCCCACTCCTTAATCATTTCTAGTTGGCCTATACATAAGGACAAATCTAATTGAATTTGTAAGTAGTATTTACTTTAACTCAAGTCATTTCAACAAACATTTATTAAGTGCCTCCTATATATACAAGGTATTATACCAGGTGCTGGCAATAGAAGAAGAGAAAAGAAAACAGTTCGTGTCCTCAATGAGCTTTTATTCTGTTGGTATATCAGGAGAATGCTCCAAATACAATTTATTTAGATTTTATCAAAACACTTGATAAAGTCTCTTGTGTTACTGATATATAAAAGACTGAAAGATGTGGGCTCTATGATAGTATAATTAAGTGTAATTGGAAGTGGTTGAATGGATGGATATGAAGAATACTCATTAAAGATTTGATTTCAACTGGGAAGGAGGTCTCTATTGTAGCACCACAGGGATTTGTGCTTGTGACTGTATTGTTTAACATTTCTATCAATGATTTGGATAAAAGAATAGATAGCATGCTTATCAACTTAGCCAACAACATAAAACTTAGAGGGAGAATTAACACACTGGATGCCAGAGTCAAATTCCAAAAAGAATCCGACACAGAATGTTGAGTAAATTCTAGTCAGATGAAATTTAAAAGAGATAAGTATAGTCTTATACTTAGGTTTAAAAAAAATCTACTGGGGAGAGACAGGGCTAAACAGAAGTACATTTGTAAAAGATCTAAATGTTTTAGTGGGCTAAAAGCTCACTGAATCTAGAAGATATGGCATCCCTTCCTCCCAAAATAATGCCATTTTAGGGGGTATTAGCTGAAGCATTGTTTCCAGGGATAAAGGAGGTTATAGTTATGTTACATTTTGCCCTGTTTGGACCTCATCTATAGTACTGTATTCATTGGGTATCGCATTTCAGGAGGGACTTTGATAAGCTTCAGAGTATCCAAGAAGGGCAACCAAGATGGTGAAGGGCCCTGAAATCATATCATATGAGGATTGATTGAAGGAGCTGGGGTTGGTTTATGCAAAGAAGAAGAAACTAAACAAGGATATGAGAAATGTAGTCAAGTATCTGAAGGACTTTCATGTAGAAAAAAGAATTGGACTTGCTCAGATTGACCTTCAGAGCCCAGAATTAGGAACCATATATGAAAGTTAGAAAGAGGCAAGCTTAGGTTTGAAATAAGGAAAAGCTTGCCAGAAATTAGAGCTATTCTTAAGTGGGATGGGCTACCTGGGTGGTGGGTTCTCTCTTACTAGAGCTCTTTAAGCAAAAGCTGGCTGACTACATACATACTGAATATGTTATCAAGGAGGTTTGCATTTGGGCACAGGGTAGAGTGGATGAGCCTCTGAGGTCCCTTTTAACTCAGATCCTGTCATTCTGGAACTTTCAATAGGAATTCTTAGTTTAGAAGAAGGGGAGGGAAACTTTTTCTCCCCTGCATCATTGATCATTGACTTGGGTGGGGGTGGAATTAAATCATGGGCTATGCACAAATAAAAAGCAACAATCAAGAGTTGTGGGCAAGATTTGGAAATTTGCGTCCAATCACTCTGCCAAAATAAATATTTTTTATTATAAATATTATATATATATATAAATATTATAAATAAAATATAAATAAATAAATATAATAAATAGGTCTGCTGCCTACTTCCTCCACTATCAATACTGGCCCAATAAGTAACAGCAATGATACACTGCCTGTTCTGAAAGCATTATTAAAACAATCCAATCTGCTATTATCAGAGATCTGTTGCCAAATACTTGCGAAAGATTGAATACAATTAAACAATGACCCACACACAATTCTTGGAGCCTGTGTTCCCTGTCTTGGTTTGAGTAGCTACAACACCTATGATATAGGGGTGGTATCTGGGAGATGAGAAGATTTTTTCCAAAGCTACAGAAAAACTTGCCTCTTTTAAGGAACAGTTAAAACTATTAGGAGGAAAGGGAGGCAATATTTAGGTTAGCCTATCTTAAGCCAATCATATTATTTTTAATCCAGGGAGACAGGGTAGTGTAGTGGAAAGGACCCTTGTTCTGGCATCAGAGGACCTGCGTTCAAATCTCTCCTATGTTGTTTACTACTTATGTGCCTTTCCATAAGTCACTTAATTTCCCTGGACCTCAGTATCCTCATCTGTAAAATGGGGGAGAGGGGGAGGGCAGTGTTGAACTACATGGCTCTGAGGTCCTTTCCAGCTTGAAATCTGTGATCCTTTCTGATCTCTGGGGCTCTTCATTTGAACCTGGCTTCTCTTAATAAATGCCCACTTAAAGAAAGTCCTCAGTTTTGGATAAAGATAGAATTCAATATTCAGTTGTCTAAAATAGATTCGGAAAATTCATAGGTACAAATACAACAACCAGAATGTTCTGTCCAAAAAGGGGGAAAGAATGGAAACACCGATGGGAAAGCAAAGGGTAGTGTTCCCCTTGAGGACATGAGAGCTATTTGTGGGTACATCAAACATTCAGCCTTAGGGATATCTGGAGAGAGTGGCTACTAGCTCCTATCCTCAGCTGAAAACCTGGCTGTAAACAGTAGCACTGGCTTTTTGGTTTGCTCCCTCTGTCCCTTTATAGCCATGCCAAAGCACTCAGACGTGGCTACAAGTATAGTGATTTTCTGATGCATGGCTATTATTTTGTTTCCATATACAGACCACCTGAATTCCTTGCATTTAATTTTCAGGCACCACTGGATGCTCTTCATTGTTTCTCAGAAATTGTATAGTCCCAGGGTTACCTCTTGGAGCCTCTGTCTACCACATGCTTCTGGAACACCCACTTTTCCCTGCATAAACCAAACTATGTGACTCATTCTCAGCTCTAAACAACCAATGACTCTTCTCTTTGACATACTATCATTTTTTAGCATGTGAAAATTGGTCGCCTGTGACTAAAAGGTATTAGGTCCCTGGAATGCTGGCTCCCTAACTCTTCTGGCAACACGTGCCCCTTGGTTTTGGGAAGGGGGATTCGATGACATGCTTGGACACTTGGGTTCTGATCCAAACTCTGATAAGCAACCTCTGGAAAGTTGGTTCATGTTTTTATGTTTTATTTTCCTCATCTGTAAAATGGTAATGTTAATACTTAACTTGTTTTGAGGATCGAGTAAGATAGCCAGTCCTCAAATAGCATGAATTCAAGGCACTTCAACATCCTGTTTGCCCTCCTCTGGATACCCTGCAGTTTATTGGCTGGCTAGAGTGGACAAATTGCTGGACTTGGAGCCAGGAAGACCTGAGTTTTAATCCAGCCTCAGACACTTATTAGCTGCTTAAGGTCATGTGACCTCTTTCTGGTCTACCTCATGGGTCTCTGTGGGGATTGTCAGGATCCAAGACCACCATTCTCTTTTTACTATTAGAAGACACTGTGTTTTCCAGAGCTAAGGCCCAACAAGAAAGCTGTGCCCTGAGCTTGGCATAACAACAATCCTTTGCACTCACCTTCTGGATGAACACTGTTGCAACTAAATCACAGAACTGATTGATGGTCCCTGAGCCTGGGCAAGCACCAACAGGCCCAGACACGAAGCCCTGCTGTGAATGGACTTTTTTCTACTAGACCACCCTGCCTCACTGTTGCTGTTGTGCCTCACTACAATGTTGCTCCACTACACTGTTTGATTCTTTATCTAGCCACAAATATATAAATCAAGGTTTAGCCCCAATGCCTCGGGTCTCCTACTAGAGCTCAGGCAAGTGTCTAATTTCTGTCCCCCAATGGAATAAAGAAAGCTTTTTGCTTTTAACCTGTCTGAGCTCTTTGGTATTTTGGGAGTTAACAGTAGTTGCAAAATCTCTGTGACTCTTTGGTCATTTGTTACTAGAGTTGACAGGATCAAATGAGCTAACATATGGAACACTTTGCAAACCTTAAAAGCCTGTGCTAGCTATAACTATCAATACTTTTTCTGAATTTTGGCACCCAGAATTGAATACAGTATTGCAGGTATGGTCTGACTAGGGAATAGTATAACAAGATTCTCATCTCCCTAGACCTATTTGGGTTTTAGGAATATTAAATTAGTAGCTATGTATAATGCAGTAGCTATGTATAATCCATCTTTCCATATCCCTTTCATGTGTTATCACCCTCCTTCATTAGACTGTAAGCCCCTTGGGGCTTTGAAGAAAAGCCATTCTTAAGGTGAGAGACTGAGATCCAGCATAGGGAACTTAAAAGGATCACTTAGTTCAGTAGGAGGAAAACCAGGAAAGAACAGCTTTATGAAAAACAAAGGAGGAGAGAACAGATAGAAGGCAGAGACAGACGGATACTATCGACAGCTAAAGAGAGATTAATTAAGATGAAGATGGAGAAAAAAGACAGTGAATTTGGCAATTCAGAGATCACTGATAATCTTAGAGAAAGCAGTTTTGGTAGAATGAAAACCAAGAACAAAATGGTGGCATTGAGTATAAAAGGGTATAAAAGAAACAAGACAAGAAGTAACTTTAGGATCAAGTGAATATTTCTTTGAAGAATGAGTGAAAGCTGGGCATACTTGTAATCAGCAAGGAAGTAGCCAGGGACAGTAGGTAAGAGATAAAAGAAGAGAGAGACAGAAAGAGAGAGTGAGACAGACAAACACATAGACAGAGACAAAGGTAGAGACAGAGACAAGGACAGAGAAACAGAGAGAGGCTGCAGAACTCCTGTTAGTGTCAGGGTGGAGAAGACGGCCTCTGTGGTTCCTTCCAAATTAGAGATTCTGTGATTCTGATTGAACTTTCACATAGCACCTTGTATTAATTATAATTACTATCATATATACTTTGTCTCCCCTATTAAGCTTCTTAAGGGCAAAGACTATGCCTTTTTTGTATCACTCGTAATGTGGTCAACTACAAAGAGCCTTGGCTTTGGAATCAAAGGAACTGGGTTCAAATCCTGCCCTTGTCATTTGCTACTTGTGTAATCTTTTTTTTCACAGTCTATGATTTATTAATGTGAATCTCTGAAGCCCTAAATTCGTCTGTGACTTTGTCCAAAACCAGAATGGGAGATTTTAAGCATCGATGAAAAACAATTGTTTGACCTTGAAATTAAGCCAGAGATTTCTGCAAATTTGGTGTCTGCTTATTTCACACCAGCCCAAGATGAGAAGACAACAGTTTTCACAGTGAATGATCATGAATTACTGGCAGGGGCTGGGGTCACAAGGCAGCCATTAGATCTTTCCCTATTTCCTGTTTTGTTTTTTTTTTCTAAATAATAACATTTATTTAATTATTTATTTTTAGTTTTCAACATTCACTTTTATAAGATTTTGAGTTCTAAATTCCACCCCCCCAGGCCCCTCCCCAAGATGGCCTGCAATCTGATATTGGCTATGCATGTACAATCACATTACCTGTATAACACTAAGCAAGTGACTTAACTTCTCTGGGCTTCAGTTTGCTCATATGTAAAATGAGGTAGTTGGACCACATGGTTGCTAAATGTATAATCCTCCTTCAGTATGTCATGTATAGTAGGCATTCATCACATATATATTGAACAAATGAATTTGATAGAATCATACTCTGTCTATTCTTTTGGTTCCTACAGTTTGGGGGTAGTCCTGCTTACAAATAAATATTGGTTCTTGATATTACTTCCTTCATGTGTCTGTGATTCATGGTGTGTATAGGGGGTGGGGTGGGATCACTTTATATAGAATTCTTTTAGTCAGTTTTGCACATATTATTTTAACATAAAATGACCATTTCAGCTCACCACATATTTCAAGCACAGGCTACATTTGTAAGGTGGTAATTTGACTGAAAAGCCAGAGACATTCTTACAATCACTCAGATTCATGCTAAACCTCAAATATTGTTTGCTGAAAACATGTGAGTAGTCAGCAATTTCATTTCAGACCAGAGTAATGATGACTAATGTGACTAGGCCTCAGTCTCTTTGACTTGAAAATGAGGGGTTTGCACTAAACGGATCACCAAGAACTATTTTAACTTAAAATTCTATATTCTATCCTATCCCAGCCTAGCCTAGCCTAGTCTGTTCTTGCCTTTTCTCTCATTTTATTGGGAACTCCTGTGAATCATTTTGCTGGGTCAGGGTACCTGGGGGCCTGACATGGACCCATTACCATGTGAACAAATACTAAACAAATAATTCCATCTTTCTGGGTCTTAGCACCATAGTGAACCAATGAACAAGGAAGGACACTTCATAGGGACCAGGTGGACTAGCTTAATGGCTTTAATATAATATTAAAGGCTCTGTATTCTTGCACAAATTAGTGCTGCTGCAGCTGAGTGAGCAGGTAAGTGTGGTGGAGATTTTGTATGAGACAAGCAACTACTTTATTCTGTCATGTTCCTCAACTTATTGCAGGTCTGCCTTTTCCTTTTGGACTGCTGTGCCTGCCTCTATTCCATGAGTCCTTTTTAGTCCTCTGGATTTATTTGACCTATAAGCTTTTTGGCTTGACCCCAGCACTACATTCTGTTTATTCTATCACATCATCACTTAGAACACATCCTTTTACCCCTAAGCAAGCTGTGTCCCTCTAGGTCTGTAGATTTCTAGTAATCATTGATATGTGCCTGCCTTATCACTGTATCTGAATACTGACTGCTTCTATCTTTGTGACCTTGGCTAGTCACTTCTTGCTACTATTCGACCTTGCACGAGTCGCTGATTCTGCTACTATGTGAATTTCAGCAAGGCCCACCTTTTTTTGGGTCTCAGTTTTTGAATCTATAAAACAAGGGGGTTGATCTGAATTGTGATTAAGATTCCTTCTAATGTTAAATCCTGTAAGACTATTACCCTGTAGCAGTAGGGGATCAAAAATCTTGTCACATTCAAACAAACAAACAAAACCGCAGCCCTGTCATTGGTTCAGATGATAGCAGAGCTAATTATCACCCTGTGGACCCTTACGCTGGGGGTTCTAGAATTATGTGCCCAAACTGCTATGTCTCTCTAAAGCATTATCTGTACTCTGGGGAGCTTTCAGGGTGTTGTGGGAGGCAAATACTTCACAAAGTTAAGGTAAAGATATGACCTATAATCTCTGTCACATAAGCATTGCAATGATCCAATAAACCACAGCACCAATTCTAGTAGGCCAGATCTACTCATTGAGCAGGCCCAATTCAGTTCTGAAATAGTTTTTGAAAAGGAACTATCTGTAATGGTTCATTTGGTCCTCTGCCACTCCTCTTGGAGCCCTGATAATGTTTAACAGGAAGGGTGAGAAGTGGTGGCCCTGCCATCCCTGCAGAACACTGAAAGCCATTAGCATTTGTGATTTGTATCTCTTACCTTTCATACTTAACTCAATGGACCAGCTAGAAAGGGGGCAGGAGGTCATACTCATCAAAGTAGAGATCCAAGGCACATACAATCTGATCTAGATATAGAAGGGTGACAAAGGAAAGACAACCTTCTCTTCTCAGTGCTGGTTGTAGGAGTTAGGCCATTTGGTTTGCATGATGCCTTACTAAGGTTTTCAGATATTCATGAAATTCCATATTTTAAGAGTTTATGGATAAGAGAGTGGTGGTTTATTTTGATAATATTCTCATCTGTTCCTTGCATCTTGCCCAACATTTGGAATTGGTCTAGGCTTATCTTCTAGGACCTATATGATCACTGGATATCTGGCAAGTCAAAAAAGTGTCCATTTGAGAAGGAAGAAATAGAATTTCTGGAGCACTGAAAAGGACAACTAGGAATGTGCATGAATCCCTATAAAGCAGACATTATCACGTCTTCTCAAAAACATGTACTTTTGCATAAAACATGTTTTCGATTCCCTGCATCTTCCCTGAAGTTACCCAGTGAACCGCAGTTCCTGTTGTCAGTGACTACCTGGGAGAGTTCCAAATTGGCTTGCAATGTGCCCTGGTAGCCAGAGTGGCAGAGAAACGTAAAAGCAACCTTCATCATCTGGGGAGCCCTTAAGTTTAGAGGATTCAGGTCTGCCTGTCCTCCCCAAATCCTATACATTTGTTGTCTCACCCATTAGATTGTGAACTCCTTAAGATCAGGGACTGCAATGTTTTTCTGTTTGTATCTTTAGCCTTTAAAACAGTGCTTTGAACATATCAAGCATATAATAAGAACTTTTCTGTTCATTCATTCTCTCACTGTGGGGGACCATTGCATCAACAAAGTATCTGCAAGTGGTGCTTTAGTTTTGTAGAACACTACTGCTACTCCATCCTTAGATTTTCTGCTCTGACAATCTGCCTCTCATCAACCTACTGCAACATCCCAAGGTATTTCCGTTGGTCAATGAAAGCAAAAAGTACTGTCTGGTTCATCCAATGTTCTGTCCACTGGCTATTATTTTTTAGTGGTTTTCATTTTATTATTTTCTAGTTTCTGGGACACCACAATCAGTAGGGCAGAGATCCTGCCATGAACATTGGGATTTGGAAGCTCAGTGGATCAGCCAATCTGAAAGGGCTTCCTTCAGACCATATACTTTGCAGTCACTTGAACTCACTTGAACCCACTCAGATTGGATCTGCTTGGAGCAGGCACAATAACGCCTATACCAAGAGGGCATTTTTTGCACACCAAATTGACATAACTCCCTCATAAAAAAGATCAGTTTCTGATGGGTTCCTATACATCGCCCATCCTTGTCCATCTCTCTCTTTCTCTGTCTCTCTGTCTCCCTCTCTGTGTCTCTCTCTGTGTGTGTACGTGTATCTCTCTCTCTCTCTGTCTCTCTCTGCGTGTCTTTGTCTCTCTCTCTTTCTCTCATCTTAAATTTCCTCCCATCAAAATAATCAGGTCATTCCACATCCCACTAGGTAATTCTCTTATAAAAATATAATTCACTGTCTACCCAAAACATGTCCTTTTGCATGAACCATTGTTTTCACTCCCTGGTTCTTCCTTGAAGTCTTCCCCTCCCCACCCCCTGTATGTGTTATACTAGGTTTTCTCTAAAAGTCTACAAAGCTATAACTTGATTGGCCTGGAGTGGAGCCTTCAACATAGCTTCCTGGTAGGCTTTAGCTGTATGATATGGCTTTCTGGTTACTTAAGGGCATAAAAGGCCCACCCACATGGAACTGGGGCCTTCAGACTTGGTAGATGTCCCAAAATCACACAAGTCACCACACCCTGCCCTGCTGGCCAGATGTGTTTTCATATGTCAACGAGAGGGGATACATCTGTTTGAGCTAAACACTATTGTATCTTGGTTGAATATCCTTTCTATGTTGGGGCTAAGTAAACTACATGTACCTCATCTCATCCAAACATTGAACTTGAACCTGCACCTGGACCAGACTGAGTCAGGCCTGCCTCTAACACTGAACCACAATTTCTGCTGTCAGCCACCTGGGAACATTGTAAATTTCCCAAGATGACTTGTAACACAGTCCATGGGCAGACAAAGTGGCCTAGTGTAACAACAATTTAGCTAGCAGCTGCTGTAGGGGTATACAGGAGCTGCCAGCACAGGTTTTTTTGATCTGCTTTTCTAAGGAAAGCAACTGTAAGGGGTTAACAATTTCACTTTAATCAAACATACAAACATACATTATATAAACAGAACAAATAACCCAATTCAATCTATCTATTGCAATACATGGTTACCAGCAGAGAAGCATCAACATCTGGGTTTTTCCAAAGCCGGAGGGCTCTTAACAATGGCTGCCCAGAGTCTCCACATCAACAGTCTTCCAGTGAGTGAGAGCCCCTGACAAAATGGTAACCTCTGAGTTTTTATACCTTGTTCTGGGCCTGAAGGATTCACCCGTAATCAGCAAAAGGGTGTGGGCCTGGGGCTTAGCACCTAGTAAGACTTAATCAAAGGCCCTTGATTACTTTAGCATTCTAACAGAGAAAACAGTAGGAAAAAAAATCCCACCTTAATTACCAATACACATAGAATAATGAAATCAATCATTATCACACTTTTGGGGAACCTTTAGGTTTGGAGGATTATGGTCTGACTCTCCTCCCCCAACCTATGTACCAAAAGACCTTGTTAGAAATTTGTAAAGCAACCAATAGGCCCCTTATCCATCAATCAGGTGGGGAGCTCCATGGGTTACTAGCTAGATTACTCCTAAGCTATATATCCATTTAGTGTTTCATAGTTTCTAATCACAGGATAATAGTTTTAGACTTGACCTAAGCCATCACTGAGTCTAGCGTAGATAAAGAAACAGGCCTAGAGAAGTTAAATGATGTGGCCAAGGTCATACATGTATCATTGCATATAGATATTAATTGCATCATTGCATATAGATATTAAGTGGCAGACCTGGGATTCAGACCCAGCTCCTTCAACACCAAAGTAAAAACTTTTTCCACTGTGTTCTACTATCTCCCTTGTTGTAGTGGACCCACCTTGACCTTAACATACATCCAAAAGATCCTTCGCAAGCCTAATAAATAAGAAACTGTCAGTCCAGGAAATTCTAGATTCAAGAAGGCAATTGGGACCCCTCCAGTATCCAGTTGAGTGGCAGGTCCATGGGCTTGAGGAGAGAATATGGGAGCCACCATGTTTCAGAGCTGGTATCAATATTTCACTGACCTATGGCCTCAAATTCAAGAGAGGTGGCTTAAGGTAGGGGTTCTTAACCTTTTTTTGTGTAAAGGACTCCTTTAGCAGTCTGGTGAAACTTATGAACTTCTCAAAATGATATTTTTCAATGCATAAAATACATAAAATTACAAAATTACAATCATATTGAAATATGGTTATCGAAATATATACTAAAAAACTGAAGTACATGGACTCCTGGTTTGGGTGGAGAGCTGATATCTGCCTATAGCTAACATAGCTGAATGAGGAGGCTATCATACTTTCTCCATGAAAAGATGCTATCTCAGTTAATGACTCTATAGGAGACAAATTGTCATTTTCCAATGTCTAGTGCTTTGCCCTCTGTATGCTGACTTTTTTGCACCTTCTCTGGCTTCTAGACTTGTTTATCCCAGGATATCTCTGAGTTGAACCCAGCAGGACACCCCTTTTAGAAAAACACCCCTTCCCTTGTTAATGGTCTCAATCACTATTATTCAGTGATTGTATAGTCAACTGCATGTCTTTAGTGGGTTGGGACCCTATGCACTCAGTAACACCCTTCTTTATCATCATGAAAAAAAAGTATCAAGTTGTTAAGTTGTTATTTGTTCATAGCCATGTTATATATTGTATAATTCAGATGGATACAATCTGTGACCTGTTCAGGATTTACAATCTAAAACAAACAACATTGCTTCCTTTTTGTGGACTCCCAACTTTTTTTTTTGTTTGTTTTGTTCTCTTGTTTGTTTGTTTTTGTAAACTAAGCTCTCTGTCTTGTTCAGCCTGGAAGTTCAGTGGCACTCATGAGTCTGATCCCACTGCTGATTCACAAGGAAACTTTGACCTACTCTAGATCCAATGTGGTCTGTTTTGTCCACCTTGGGCTATGTAGACTACACCCACCGCCCACCCTGGTGGCTTACCATATTTATGCTGACTTAATACAGAAACCTGATTGGATTTTAGCCCCACTTCTGCTCAAAACTTCTGATCTCAAGTGATCAGCAGCTTCAGTCTCTCCAGAAGCAGGGATTACAGGCCTACAATACCAGGCCTGACCTCAATTCCTAATATTTAATTCTATGTCATTTTAACTCCACAAAGGTTTCTTTGTATCTATTTCACCTTGAGGATAGTACAAAAAGTTCACATTTAGGTGTTTGTATTGTAAGCACTAATTATTTGGTCCTTTTTCTATGGCATGTCAGAGCCCTGGCATCACCTTCAACATGCTGAAGTGACCTGCTTTTTTTTTTTTTAAGAATATTGAGCATATATAATAAGTCATGGTTAAAGTAATGGACTATTAAAATAATAGTCCATTAGACATCAGTGCTCAATGACTATAATTTTTTCAGGTCAATAAAATCTTTTAAAAATATATGTATAGTAGGTATATGAAAATTTGTTACATTTAAGAACCAGAAGTCTAGAAAGAACCTATGTTCCTCTATGAGACTATAAATTGCTGCTAGAGAATATCTTGGGCCCTGAAAAGAATTTGGCTCATTTAGTTTTTACTTAAATAGTTGGTGAACCTTGTAATTTGTACCTTCACATCTCTCACATCTGTCCCCTTCTTTCCACTCACATGGCCACCACCCTAGTTCAGGCATTTATCATTTTTCACCTAGACTATTACAATAACCTTCTAACTGGTCTCTTTGCCTCAAGTTTCTATAGACTCCAATCCATCCTCCAGTCAATAGACAAGGTCTGGCCATGTCACTCCTCTGCTCAGTGACTTCTCCAGTTTACCTAATAGCCTCAGGATCAAATATAAAGTCCTCGTCACTTAAAGATGTCACAAGCTGTCCCTCTCTCACATTTCCAGTTTTCTTTTAGTTTATTTCTCTTTAATGGACTCTACAATTCAGCAACACTGATGTACTTGTTATTCCTCACACACAAACCTCTATCTCCCTTCTTGTTGCCTTTTGTACCAGCTGTTTCCCATGCCTGAACTCCAACTCTTAGCTTTCTTGACTTACTTCAAGTCAAAGTTGAGAAGAGAGAGTGCTGTTGTTTATGAAGAAGAACGTTCTTGTGACTAGAGGATTTTGGGGAAGCTTTCTTCTTGGCATGGCATCTTAAGGAGGCAGACCTTGATGACTATGCTGTGTAAGTTCCACTGTTTCACCTAATCCATTTTCAGTCATTTACCATCTAATGTCCTTCCTCAGGCTTTATTGGTGGGCTTTACTTCAGGCACTCTAGGAGTAGGGAGAGCATAAACTCTATGATCATAACCCAAGTACTAGGTTAACTAAATTAGACTGGTGTTCTCTTGTTTCTCTCGGTACGCTTTTTTCACTGTCCTTGTTAGCTATTTTAGAAACTGCTTTGTAATTAGCTGTTTCCTAGGTACTACAAGACTCTTTTTTTCCTTATAAATACCTAACTGTGGAAAGATTTATTTTAAAATGTTGTCAGACTCTTTATCTGGCATAGAGAATGGCAAAGAAAAGAGCTGTCAATGTGTCCTCCATCAGGAGATGGTGAATATATTTGTGCATTGATCACCACCACCATCACCACACACACGTGCACACAAGACTATTATTATAGCAATTGTTCTACTTAACAATGTGATGAATGTCAAATGTTATATATTATCTTGTTTTATCTTACTAGTTTTTAAAAGGTATATATTATGTCTCTCCAACCTGATTATAAAATCCTTGAAGGTAGAAACATTTTGTTGTGGGATCAGTGTCCTAAGCCCTGCTGCATGAAAGCTAGGCTATTCTTTCCTTAAAAGGTATATGACTATAATGGCTTTAGTAAAGTTGGAGGCTACAAAATGAATCTTCAAAAATCAACTGTACCTCTCTGTAATAGTAACAAAATAAAAGAAGCAATAACATAAATGGAAATCCTATTCCAAATGTCTTCAAAATGCATAAAATACTTGGGGACCAACCTACCAAAACACACAAAAGTTTTATATAGATTCAATTACAAAGTGCTCTTTAAAGAAAAAAGAACAACGGGAGGCAGAGCAAAGATGGCAGCTAGAAAGCAGGGACTTGCTTAATCTCCCTCCCAGATCCCTCCAAACACCTATAAAAATGGCTCTGAACAAATTCTAGAGCTGCAGAACCAACAAAATAGCAAAGGGAAGCAGGGCTCTAGCCCAGGACAGCCAGGATGGCTGCTGGGAAGTGTCTATTGCACAGAGCTGGGAGCGGAGTGGAGCAGAGCCCAGCATGGGCTGCGCCAGGACAACCCCAGACCAGGAGCTGGGTGTAACAAGCATAGCGTCCTGAATCATTGAGCTGTGGCAGTTACCAGGTGTCTCAACCCACAAACACCAAAGACAACAGAGAAGGTTAGTGGGAAAAGCTGCTGGGACAGAATGAAAGGAGTTGGCGGTGGGCCACCACCCCAGGGGCAATGGAGGTGGTGCACCTCTGAGGCTGCTTCGAGAGCTACAGCTGCAGTTGTGTCTGGCCCCAGGCCCACCTGGTGGGAGGAATTGAGCTGTGGATTAGAGCAGGAGCCAAGGCCTACTTTGCCCTGCCCTGGATCTGGGCTGCAATCCTGATTGGCAGTTCTTGGGGGAGAAGAAACGCTGGTGTGACTGAGCTTGCTGTGTAGAAGTAGCTCTGAAAATAGCAGCACAGCCCCTCAAGCTTGGGACCAAGTACTCTCTATTCTACAAGCAGTTGTACCCTGACAAAAATCTCAAGGATCAAGTAGTTGGC
>CM053624.1:114054753-114084826 GCA_028646595.1 Phalanger gymnotis | reverse complement strand
GCGAGAAAACCATGAAAAACAAGTCAATGACTTGCTAAAGGAGACCCCAAAAAATACCGAAGAAAATAACACCTTAAAAAATAGACTAACTCAAATGGCAAAAGAGCTCCAAAAAGCCAATGAGGAGAAGAATGCCTTGAAAGGCAGAATTAGCCAAATGGAAAAGGAGGTCCAAAAGACCACTGAAGAAAATACCACCTTAAAAATTAGATTGGAGCAAGTGGGAGCTAGTGACTTTATGAGAAATCAAGATATTATAAAACAGAACCAAGGGAATTAAAAAATGGAAGACAATGTAAAATATCTCATTGGAAAAACCACTGACTTGGAGAATAGATCCAGGAGAGATAATTTAAAAATGATTGAACTACCTGAAAGCCATGATCAAAAAAAGAGCCTAGAAATCATCTTTCAAGAAATTATTAAGGAGAACTGCCCTGGTATTCTAGAGTCAGAGGGTAAAATAGAAATTGACAGAATCCACTGATTGCCTCCTGAAAAAGATTCCAAAAAGAAAACTAGGAATATTGTCACCAAATTTCCGGAGCTCCTAGATCAAGGAGAAAATACTGCAAGCATCCAGAAAGAAACAATTTGAGTATTGTGGAAGCACAATCAGGATAACACAAGATCTAGCAGTTTCTACATTAAGGGATCAAATGGCTTGGAATATGATATTCTGGAGGTCAGTAGAGCTAGGATTAAAACCAAGAATCACCTACCCAGAAAAATGGAGTATCATGCTGCAAGGCAAAATATGGATTTTCAATAAAATAGAGGACTTTCAAGCTTTCTCAGGGAAAAGACCAGAACTGAATAGAAAATTTGACTTTCAAACCCAAGAATCAAGAGAAGAGTGAAAGGGTAAACAAGAAAGAGAAATTATAAGGCACTTAGTAAAGTTGAACTGTTTTGTTTACATTCCTACATGGAAAGATGATATATGTAATTCATGAGACTTCAGTATTAGAATAGTTGAAGGAAATATACATACATATATATAGATATAGATCTATAGACAGAGGGCACAGGGTGAGTTGAATATGAAGGGATGATATCTAAAAAAATTAAATTATGGGATGAGACAGGAATATATTGAGACAGGGAGAAAGGGAGATATAGAATGGGATAAATTATCTCACATAAAAGTGGCAAGAAACAGCAGTTTGTTGGAAGGGAAGAGAGGGGAGGTGAGGGGGAATGAGTGAATCTCGCTCTCATTGGATTTGACTTGAGGAGGGAATAACATACACACTCAATTGGGTATCTTACCCCACAGGAAAGAAGGAGGAAGGGGATAAAAAAGGGGGGGATGATAGAAGGGAGGGCAGACGGGGGAGGAGGTAATCAAAAGCAAACATTTTTGAAAAGGGACAGGGTCAAGGGAGAAAACTGAATAAAGGAGGACAGGATAGGAGGGAGCAAAATATAATTAGTCCTTCACAAGAGTAGTATTGTGGAAGAGTTTTACATAATGATACATGTGTGGCCTACGTTGAATTGCTTGCCTTATTAGGGAGGGTGTGTAGGGAGGGAAGGGAGGAGAGAATGTGGAACTCAAAGTTTTAAAAGCAGATGTTCAAAAAAAGTTGTTTTTGCGTGCAACTGGGAAATAAAATGTACAGGCAATGGGGCATAGAAATTTATCTTGCCCTACAAGAAAGTTCAGGGAAAAGGGGATGGGGGGAGGAGTGGGGTGACAGAAGGGAGGGCTGACTGGGGAATGGGGCAATCAGAATATATGCCATCTTGGAGCGGGGGGGAGGGTGTAAATGGGGAGAAAATTTGTAATTCAAAATCTTGTGGAAATCAATGCTGAAAACTAAAAATATTAAATAAATTTAAAAAAGAAAAAAGAACCACTTAAAGAGCTGGAGAAATATTTAGTGTTCATGGCTAGGCTGCTGATAAAATAAAAATGATAATATTACCAAAATTAATTTATAATTTTAGTGCTGTGGCAAACAAATTCTTAAGGGGATGCCTTATAGAACCTGGTGAAATAGTAACAAAATTCATTTGGAAAAATAAAAGATCTAAAATACCAAAGGGAAATTATGAAAAGAATTAGAGGTGAAGTGTGTATAGCACTTCCAGACTCCTAACTATATTTTAAAATAGCTGTCATCAAAACCATCTGATATTGGTTTAAAAATAGAGAGATAGGTCATGGACTAGACAAAGGAGATTCAGAAACAATAGAATGCCATGACCCATTGTTTGATAAAGTAAAAAACATAAGTCACATAGAAAAAAACTTCTTATTTGATAAAAACTGCTTGGAAAACTGGAAAGCAACCTGGCAGAAATTAGGCTTAGACCAACACCTTATACCACTTTCCACAATACATTCTAAATAGATATGCAACATTAATATGAAAGATTGTACTATAAAAATTAGAAGAGAAACATTGTGTAATTCTCACAGTTATGGGTAGGAGATGTATTCTCATTAAAAAAAAAATTTTAAACATTTTTATTGAAAGTTTTGAATTCCAAATTCTATCTTTTGCTCTCTTCCTTCTCCCCTCTCTGAGATGGTAAGCAATAAGATATAGGTTATACATGTACAATTATGAAAGACATTTTCGTATTACTCATTTTGTACGAGAATATTCAAAGAAAAAAATGAAAGTGAAAAATAGCATGCTTCAGTCTGTATTCAAAATATCAGTTCTTCCTCTGGAAGTGGATAGTATGCTTTATCATAAGTCCTACAGGATTTTCTTGTCTTTAACCAACATTGTTCCTGTGTACAATGTTCTCCTGGTTGTGTTCACTTTACTATTCATCACTTCATGTAAGTCTTTCCAGGTTTTTCTGAAATCATCCTACTTGTCATTTCTTATAGCACAATAATATTCTGTTGCAATCATATACCACAGCTTGTTTAGCCGTTCCCCAATTGATAGGCATCTTTTTGATTCCCAATTCTTATCCACCACAAAAAGAGCTGCTATAAAAAGTTTTGTACAAATATATAGTTTTCCCTTTTTAAAAAAATCTCTTTGGGATATAGACCTACTAGAGATATTACTGGATCAAAGGGTATGCACAGTTTTATAGCCCTTTGGGCATAGTTCCAAATTGTTCTCTAGAACGGTTGGATCAGTTCACAACTCCACCAACAAAGCTTTAGTATCCCACTTTTCCCACATCCTCTAGGAGATGTGTTCTTAAGCAAATGAGCTAGAGGCAATTACAAAAGATAAAATAGATAACTTTGATTTCTTGAAACTTAAAAACTTCTGCACAGACAAAATGAATGCACCCAAGATAAGAAGGGAAGTGGTCTAGTGGGGAAAAAATCAAATTATCAAATTTCTCTTATAAGGGTTTGTTATCCAAGATATATAAACAATATACCAACATCTGTCTGTCTGTCTGTTTGTCTCTCTCTCAGTTATAGCCTTTCCTCAACAGAGAAATTATCAAAGGATATGGACAGTTCTCAAAAAAATTCCCAAGTATTCAGAGCCACATGAATGAATGCTTTAAATCACTAATAATAAGAGAAATGCAAATCAAAGAAATCTGCTCAGGTTTTATCTTACTCTGAAAACTGACAAAAATGACCAAAATGGTAATAGTCAATATTGGAGGGGTTGTGGAATGATAGGCACCCTAATACATTATTGGGGAAGCTGTGAAATAGTACAACCATTTTGGAAAGCAATTTGGAATTATGAAAATAAAGTGATCAAAACACCCATACCCTTTGAAGCAGAAAACCCTTTAGTTGAACTTATGCCGCAAGCAAGCCATTGTAAAAAGGAAGCCCCATATACTCCAACATATTTATAACAACATTTTTTGTCATAGCTAAGAATTGGAAACAAAATATATGTCCATCAATTGGAAAATGGCTTAACACATTGTGGTACTTGAATGTAATGGAATGTTACTGTTATGTAAGAAATGATGTGTGATGAGAACAGAGAAGCATGGAAAGATATTTCATCTATACATGTACTATATATATTGATATATGTATGTATACATATATAGCATACCCATATATACTGATATATGTGGTATATCAGTATATATACATATATATGTATATACTGGTATGCTATATATATACTGACATACATATGCATATACTGATGCAGAGTGAAGTAACCAGAGCCAAAAAACAATATACATAGAAACTATAATAATGTAAATGGAAAGAACCACTACACAACAAAGAATCAAAAGTAAATAACAAAATTATAAAGATTCAGCACAACTCGAAGAGATATGAGACGATACCCTCAACCTACCCTATTATGGAGATGGGCAGTCCATAGATATTATACATTGCACAAGTTTTCAGACTTTTTCAATATATTGATCAATTGTGCTGATTTTTCATCTCAAAAAAAAATACAATTTGTTATATGGGGTAGCTCTCTGGGAGGGAGAGGGAAGGGATACTTGGGATAACAATGATTTGGTAAGAAACAGAAGACATCAGTAAAAACTCATTTTTAAAAAAGTTATATAATCTGTCCTCTAGATTTAATTGGCTCAGAGGACTAATGACTTTGGCCATTGATGTGGCTTCCTGGTCTCCCAAGTAGAAAAGCCAGAGCATGAGTAACCACCTCATTCCTTCCTCAAGATTCTGACCACGTAGACCAGTGACGTGATCATCACCAGCACAGGGAAGCTACGCTGAGCGGTATCCTCAAAGACTATCCTTTCCTTGCTCTGAATCTCCTTCCTCTGTTATGGTTAACTAAATCTCCTTTTGTTAACTATCAGATGTCCGATGAGTGTCTTGCTCTGATCTTGAATCTGAGGTATCAAACTAACTTGAAACAGTCCAAGACCTATTATATAACCTGTCATGCTTCTATGTATCTATGGTACTTGCCATAGAGCCATATGTTAAAACTCCACAGTTAAGTTGAAATTGTGATCCCGTTATAAGACTTTTCTATTGAAATCAGAGACTACTGAAATCTTTTCTAAAGATTAGGGAATTTGAGCAACACTTCCTTTGGTTTAAGTCTAACTAGCAAAATATCTGCGGGTTCCCAACATAAAATAGCTTTTTTTTTTTTTGGTGATGAGCCACTGTGCTTGAAGACCAGATGCTGGATAAGGAAGAAATTAGATGCCTCAATCAGCTTCCAATGCCAAGACTGAATCTTCTGAGCTAATCACTGAAACTACTCCACAACTGTTCACACTGACCTTTGAGCAGCAAAAGTCTAACTACAAAACATATATTCAGGAGAGGCCCCTAGTCACCAAGGATTATCATGTTTATTGGGAGAATAAATTGTCCTTGTGGAGCCACTAGAACAAACCAGGACACCTATCAGCAACTTACTCTTATGGGTGAAGCAGCATCTACTTCAGCAGTCCAGTCCCCAGATGATAATGTGAGTCTAGGAACACTGACAGAAACAATAAACTCCATAAGCAAACCAAGTATATGTGGTATTTTGTTCCATGGATTATCTCTAGGCAACTGTCTCTATGAAACTTAATGGGTACAGGTCATTCTCCAGTTGATAAATGGTCAAAGGATGTGAACAGGTAGTTTTCAGTGGAAGAAATCAAAGCTATCTATAGTCATGAAAAATGCTTTAAATCACTATTGATTAAAGAAATGCTAATTAAAACAACTCTGAGGTACCACTTCATACCTATCAGATTATCTAACCTGACAGAAAAGGAAAATAATAAATTTTGGAGGGGATGTGGGAAAATCGACACACTAATGCATTGTTGGTGGAGTTGTGAACTGATCCAACCATTCTGGAGAGCAATTCAGAATTATGCCCAAAAGACTTTAAAAACTATCTATACCCTGTGACCCAGTTATATCTCTACTAGATCTATAAAAAGGGAAAACTACATATTTGTAAAAAAAAATTTTATAGCAGCTCTTTTTGAAGTGGCAAAGAATCAGAAATTGAAGGGATGCCCATCAACTGGGGAGTGGCTGAACAAGTAGTGGCATATGATTGCAATGGAATACTATAGTGCTATTAGAAATGAGGAGCAGTCTGACCTCAGAAAAACCCGGAAAGACTTATACAAACTCATGCAAGTTGAAGTGAGCAGAACCAGGAGAACATTTTACACAGTCACAGCAATATTGTATGATGATCAACTGTGAAAATACAAAGATCTGAGACAATTCCAAAGGACTCATGATGAAAAAATGCTATTCACCTCTAGAGAAAAAACTGATGGAATCTGAATGTAGATTAAAGCATGCTATTTTTCCACTTTCTGTATTTTTTATAGGTTCTTTTCCTTTAGGTATCTTCTTTTACCCCATAACTAAATGGTAATATATTTTACATGATTGAACATGTATAACCTATATTGCTTACTGTCTCAGAGAGGGGTGAGGTGAGGGAGGGAGAAAATTTGGAACTCAAAATTAAAAAAAAAGAATGTTAAAAATTGTCTTACCATGTAATTGAGAAAAACAAAATATTATTTTTTAAAAATTAAAAAAACTTAATGGGGCAAGGGGAGAGGGAAAGCTTGTTCTTCGGACTAAAAGTTCTTCGCTAACTGGTGAAGCTTTTTTTAATTTGGGGGAAAAACCTATAGGGTCCCTTCTACTTAATCATTTAGAATGTAGCAAGTTAGAGAGAGTTAGACAATAGTGCCAGAATGAATGAATGAAAAAAAATGTATTAAGCACTTATTATGTTCAAAGTAGAGATAGTCTGCTCTCAAAGTGGTCAAAATCTAAAGATGGAGATGACACATATATGAGGTTTCAGGTGCCAGTCAAACAAAAAGGTCTCATGATTCGTAAGATGCAACAGCAAAACAGATAGGGATTCTTCAGGAGGAAGCTTTAAAATCACTTCATCCAACCCTGTCATTCTACGTCTGAGAAAACTCAAGTCAAGAGAAGCAAAATAATTTGTGTAAGGGCACAAAACTCTTTTCTTCGTTATATTTCATTTCACTCACACAAGACGAGGCATAGCAAAAACAAAGGATTCCTTCTGCCCGAAGAGGTAGAATCAAAAGTCTGGCTCTCTAGAGTTTGCAAACTAAGGTAACTAAATTCAATGAACCTGTAAGCTTGGTCGCACTAAAGATAATTTCTTTCCTTTGGAGTTTTACCCTCACTTCTATTCTTCGCCTGCTAAACATAATGTTCTATCTTTGGAAACTGTCCTCTGCTAACTCAACATCTAGTAAATTGCTAAAGAGATGAGATCTCTTCAGGTCATATAGCAAATCAAAAAGGAAAAACAGAGTTGAGATTAAATCTTTAATATGCTGGAAGGGGTATGTTTGCTAAACATGAAGCTCTCCCCTTACCAACCATAACTAGAACAGAGAAAGAATTCCAAAGCTTCTTGTCTCAGTGACTTTTTTCATTTTATATAAACAAACTACAAGTTTTCTTTATAGCAGTTTCCTTAGCCCTTCTTCAAGGAGGAATATACTGATGCAAATTCACTTGAATTTTATAAAACAACCAGATTTAATCCTGAAAGAATATAATATGTGACAGATAGGAAACCTGACTAATCGTTATTTCAGTTCAGTTCAATAAGCATTTAGTTTTAGAGATGCAATGACAAAAATGAAAATAGTCCTGGAAAGCAATTCCTGCCCTCAAGAGGCTTACATTCTAGTGGGAGAAATGGCATGTACCCAGTTTACATATATCTAGTTAAGTCAATACAACTTGCATGCACGTGTGTGCGTGCACACACACACACACACACACACACACACACACACAACTGGATAAATCAAAGGAAGGCCTCTTATAAGAGCTGGTATTTGAGTTAAACCTTAAAGGGAATTAGGAATTCCAAGAAGAAGAGATAAAGAAGGAGAGCACTGCAGACATGGATGGGAAATAGCCTGTACAAAGGAACAAAGGCTGATAGTAATAATATGTTCCAGGAACAGCAAGTTGGCCAATTTGACTGGAACACAGACTGCCTCAGAGTGATGTGTGATCGTTCTGGAAAGATAAGTTGGACCCAGATCATGAAGGACTTTAAATTCCAAGCAGAAAAATTTGTATTTTATCCTGACGGCAATAGGGGGGATAGTAAACTCCTTGAGGAGAGTGACTTAGCCAGACCTGTGCTTCAGAAATAACATTTTGGCAATTACGTGGAGGATATATTGGGGAAGAGAAGGACTGAGTACAGAGAGACAAATTAGTCCTAAATACTGCCTGACTCTGAGATGCCATCAAACACTAGAACAAACATCCCTAAAGCTGAAATATAAGGAGATAATAATATACTTGGAGGACAGATCTAGCTAATGACAACTGCCCATTCTGGGTACACTTGTCTGTAGGTCCCTAAGACTATGCCTATTATTGTGGAACAGTCAGGAACTGGTTCATAGAATCATAGCTGTTGAGCTTAAAAAGACCTTAAATTTGAACCTGTCCAATCTCTTCATTTAACAGATGAGCAAATTGAGATCCAGAGAAGTTCACACGTGCCTTACATCCCATGGGTTTGTGTGGTAGAGCTAAGATGTGGAATATAAGGGGCAATTATCATGAAGGAAATTTCAGCTCATAACCATTACTTTATAGCACTGGTGCTCTGGAAATTACAATCATCTGATCACCATAAAGGCTGGCTAAACCCATAGACCCAGGGTAGGTAGGTGTCACAGTGGATAGAGCACTGGGCCTGGAGTCAGGAGAACCTGAGTTTAAATCCAGCCTCAGACACTTACTAGCTCAGTCACTCTGGGCAAGTCATTTAATACTGTTTGGTTCAGTTTTCTTATTTGTAAAATGGGGAGGGTATAGCAAACCACTCCAGTATTTTTGCCAAGAAAACCCTAAGTGGGGTCACAAAGAGTCAGATATGATGAAACAACTAAACAATAAAAATAACAGAACCATGAAGGTTTACAATGTATGCTAACCTATGCCATCTCAAAGCAGGGTCCCTGGGATTCCTTTACAGTTTAGAGGATGGGGAGGCAGAGGAGAGAAAGAAATAATCTTATCATTGCTTAAGTTGAAGGGACAGGAAGAATCTAGAATAAGAGACCATTCAAGAGAGAAAAGGACAGAGATAAATAGTTCTTGGAGAAAGGGGAAAAAAAGTAAGGGCTTGTATTTCATTCATTCTCTTTCATCTTCTATCTATAGAAGAGGGCAGTGACCACACTGGGGTATTTAAAGCACTGACTCACCTTGGGGTGCCTGAACTTCAGGTGGAGCTCCATCCCTCTGCCCTCCTTCTCTTACTCCCACTGAATTCCTTACATTTTATGTGTCCCATAGCTCTTTCTAGGGCCTCAATAATATAATATTGTCAGATCTGGCTCTACCCAATTTTGGCTCCACAGATCCTCATATGAATGTGGGCAATTCAGTGAACCATAATAAAAAAAATAATTACATAGCCCCCACTTATTTAAAAAGAATTGGCTCGCCTTCTGACCATCCTGATGAGGAGGAAATAGAGAAAGAAGAAGAGCCACTATGAGGGTGACTCGGACATAATTCATTGTATTAATGATTCCTCACTCTAATCATTGTGGTCTTGATCTGGAAGGGAGGATATTCACTGTTTAATCTATACAACAGTGATCTTTGCACTGTCAGTAAGATAGACAGAGACTGATCATTCTGTCTGCAATATCGGAACATGCACTAAACACTAATAAGTAAAATGAGATTTCTGATGCCCTCTCTCTAGGATCTAAGGAAGTCACCACAGATGTCACCTTTCATGTCTGTGCTTACGAATGAATAGAAAACTACAAGGCCCTTGCTGACCCTAAATAAATTAATTTTAAATAAATAAATTTAAAATTTTAATAATAAATTTTAAGTAAATAAATAAATTTTAAGGTAGAGTTCTCTCATTAACAAACTCATTTACCCCCCTTTATAATACAGAGCAAAATAGATGGCCCAAGTCCTGCACTGCTATCCACCAAACAGTAAAAGATGCAGGAGAAGGTCTGCTATGCTCTTAGATAGCTCCTCCATGTAAGGATTTACGTAAGGACATCACCAAGAATTGCATAGGCTGAGAAGACGTGGATGGATGGTTTTGTGTAGTGGTGGAGTGAAAGTCTACACAAATAAAATCATTGACCCATTGAAAATAGAATAATCTTAACCTGAAGTCTGTGAAGTTGTTGGCTTAAAATTTTTTTGATAACTATTTCAGTATAATCAGTTTCTTTTGTAATCCCATATGATTATTATTCATTTAATCCAAAAGAGAAATTGAGTGTGAAGAGCAACTGAGGGATATCACTGTAGCTTTTTCTCCAAATAGGTATACTATATAGGTCAGTGGTTCTTAACGTTTTTGTGTCATGGACCCCTTTGATAGTCTGGCAAAGCCTATGGCATCCTTCTTAGAATAATGGTTTTAAATGCATAAAACTAAATATATAGGATTCCAAAGGAAACCTAGTTATATCAAATTATAGTCATCAAAATATTAACAAGTTCACAGACTCCAGGTTAAGACTATTTCATTTTATGTAATTTGAAGTCTCAGACTTAATCACTTTCTGAGCTCATAGTCTCACTGACATGGCTTAGTAAAAAAAAAAAAAGGCATGGCAGAACTAACCATGATCATGCTGGCATGTCAGAGCAGCACAGGGGTGGGGCACACACCACTGTCATAAAAACTCAGTTGTTTCTGGTTATAAATTATTCCCTAACCACAACTGAGAGATGTAACCTTCCATTCTGTCCCTATTTTTAATGGCTTGAATTTTTGTAATTAGATTATTTATACATTTTGCATTTACTGTGCTATATGGTATAAAATGTCAGAGTAGACATTTTCCATTAGACCTCTTTTCAATTTTCCAAACATTTCATGTAGAATGAAGAGTTAATGTAGCAAACCATCTCTTTGTTTTCTTGGGTTTGTCAAATACTAGCCTATTGTACAGGTCTGCTTTTAGGACTTGCTTATCTCGTCTATTCCACTGACACAGGCATGCTTAGTGGGTATGCCTGGAGTGCTCAAGACAACCAATGATAATTTAATGCTACAGTGGTGGGATGCATGCAAAAAAGAACACAGGCTTTCTATATCTTTTTTCATGTATATGTGAGCATATGCATATATATCTTTACGTCTTACATATGCATGTATGTGTATATATTATATATATTTATATGTATATATATATATATAAATACATAGAAGCTTTGACCTGCTGCCTTTCAGTTCACCCCTCCTTAGCAACTTTCCTCCCCTTTCCCTTCCTGGGGGCTCACCTTATTGCCCAACCTGATTGGCTTTAGCCATACTATAAATGAAAATTTCCAAGCTCAAGTGATCAGTTTCAGCCTTCCCAGAATCAGAGATTATAGGTGTGTGCCACAATGCCTGGGCTGCTTTTCCTTTCTACAGCATTTATATAATTCAGTTCAGTGTTTATTGCATAATACAATTTGCATATTATCTAATTCAGTACTCATTGAATAATGCAACTTCTATTATACATGTCAAAATGAGCAATATGGATTAATAGAAATGTGTTGTTAAAAACTGCTTCATTCACACTATATACCAAGATAAGGTCAAAATGAATCCATGATTTAGACACAAAGAGTCAATCCATAAGCAAATTAGGGGAGCAGGAATTTATAACCAAACAAGAGATAGAGAGCATTGTGAGATATAAAATGTATAATTTTTACTGTATTAAATTAAAAAGGTTCTGCACAAACAAAACCAATGCAGTCAAGATTAGAAGGAAAGCAGAAAACTGGGGGAAAATTCTTTTACAATTTTCTCTGATAAAGTCCTCATTTCTCAAATATATAGAGAACTTAGTCAAATTTGTAAGGCTATGAGTCATTCCCCAAATTATAGATGGTCAAATGATATCAAAGGCAGCTTTTGTGTGAAAAAAAATCAAAGCTATCTATAATCATATGAAGAAATACTCTGAATCAGTATTGATTAGAAAAAATTAAATTAAAACAATTCTGAGGTATCACTTCATACCTATCAGGTTGGCTAATATGTCAGAAAGGGAAAATGACAATTGTTGGAGGGGATGTGGGAAAATTGGGAAATTAATGTACTCTTGATGGAGGATCCAACAATTCTGAAGAGAAATTTGGAACTATGTCCAAAGGGCTATAAAACCATGCATACCCTTTGACCTAGCAATACTAGGTCTATATTCCAAGAGATCAAAGAAAAAGGAAGAAGACCAATTTGCATGAAAATATATATAGCACTTCGTTTTTTGTGGTGGCAAAGAATTGGAAATTAAAGTGATGCCTGTCAATTGGGGAATGGCTAAGCAAATTGTGGTATGTGATTGTGACGGAATACTATTGTATTATGAGAAATGATGAGTTTTCAGAAAAAAACTGAGAAAACTTATATGAACTGATTCAAAGAAAAATGAACAGAATCAGGAGAACGTTGTGTACAGTAACAGCAATATTGTACAAAGATCAATTGTGAATATCTAAATTATTCTCTGCAATACAATGATGCAAAACAATTCCGAAGGACTTGTGATGGAAAGTGCTATCCAATTCCAGAGAGAGAGAAGTGATGGAGTCTCAATGCAGATCAAAGCATACTTTTTTTTAACCTTTAATTTTTCTTGTTGGTTTTCTTAATCTGTGTTTTCTTTTGCAACATGGCTAATATAGAATTATGTTTTACGTGACTGCACACATATAATCTATATTTCATTGTTTGCTGTCTTGGAGGAAATGGGAAGAAGGGAGAAAACTAGGAACTCAAAATTTTAAAAAATGGAAGTTAAAAACTGTTTTTAATGTAATTTGAAAAAAATATTCACATAAAACTGCTTTAACTCAATTCTTTTTCTCACAACTGTGGTGCTGCATTTCCATTGGTCTTCTGAAATGAGGTAGGTGAACCCTAGATATTTGGGAGGTTAACTCCAAAGTACTTTTTTGGATTTTGTGGTTTCTTAAGGTGTCTTAATTTTTAAAAAATCTTTTCCTCCTGGCTTTTATTAATAATGTGTAGAAATGATCATCATTTAAAAATTTTACTTTGTATCTTCATAGTTTGGAGAAGGGCAACTAGGTGGCACAGTGGATAGAGTACCAGGCCTAGAGTCAGGAAGACATGTCCCTGAGTTCTCTGGCCTCAGAGACTTACTAGGTATGTGACCCTGGGCAAGCCCCTTAACCCTGTTTACCTCAGTTTCCTCATCTGTCAAATGAGCTGGAGAAGGAAATGGCAAACCACTGTAGTATCTTTGCCAAGAAAACCCCAAATAGGATCACCCAAGAGTCAGACATGACTAAAAACAAACCGAACAATAAAGTTTGGGACAGCCAGAGCTACAACTCTCAGTTCTGCCACCCAGAACAATCACTACAAAACATATCCCCAGAAAAGTACCTCAAACCCACATTTTAAGATGAATGCCATTCTGCATATGTGGGTGAGAGGGTGTGGATAAGGAGTAGACTCAGACTTCCAGACACAAAGCACCATGGAAGGAAAGACCCTAAGACATCATCTTTTCATTGAGGAGACAGAGGCCCTGGGATACTGGAAGTCCACTGCTGCTGCAATATGGAACAAGGCAGGGTCAGGATGGAAATAAGCTAACCTGGGGTTTGGCTACTGGGAAGAAGATCCCCATTAGGTAGCTTCCTAGTTTAACTAATTATTCTTGCTAACTAGGTGCCAAGCCTGGCTGTTTCTACTAAAAGAGTACAAGTGCTTAGAGTCAGAGTCAATAAACATTTGATAAGCTCCTACTATGTGTCCAGCACTGTCTTAAGTGCTGGGGATTTAAAAAACAAAAAGGCATAAGACAGTTTCTGCCAGGTGGGAGCTCATAGTCTAATGGGGGAAGCTGAAATGGGGTGGCATGATAAAGTCCTTCAGCTAGGTGAGAAATGATTGGAGGAGGTGAGTTTCAGAGGTTGGTTTTATCTTGCAGAATGATGAGTTTCTGGAAATCAGGAATTCTAGGAAAATGGCCAGGTAGGATATGATTAAGTGAGTTCCCTGAGTGCCTTCCTCACACGGAAGATCTGGGAGGAGATCCCAGATGTCCTTCTCTACCCTCTCCAATCAGAGGGAGTGAGAGCCAGTGCTGTCAGTATTGTTTAAATTGTTACAATTATAGGCAAAACCTCGCACCTACCCTAGTTATGGCTAAAACTATTAATCGTATTGGTTACTTTTTACATTGTTTCTCTAGGGTTTTCTCTTTTAAAATTCAATTTGATTTTGTTTTCAGATCTAAATTTTCCCCTCCCACCTCCCCCCCCCAAGAAGAAACAAGAAAAACAAAACCTTTTAAAAACATATTTAGTCAAACAAAGCAAATTTCCACATTAGCCGTGCCACTTTCCCCCTCTATATTAAAATATATGCATCTGCACTTTGAGTCCATGAGCTCTATGTGGAAGTGGATAGTATGTTTCCTCTAGAATTCCTCTGGAATTCTCTAAAATTATGGTTAGTTATTATGTTGTTCAGAGTTCCTAAGTCTTTCAAAGTTGTTTGCCTTTACGACATTGTTATTGCTATATAAAATTGCTCTTCTGGTTCTGCTCACTTCACTTAGCATCATTTCATGCAAGTCTTCTCAGGATTCTCTGAAACCACTCTCTTTATCATTTCTTACAATACGATAATATTCCATCACATTTATATGCCATAACTTATTCAGCCTTTCCCAACTAAAGGGCACCATCTGATTTTCCTTTTTTTCTATCATGAAATGAGCTACTACAAATATTTTCACGCATATTAGGTTGTTTTGTCTTTGATATCTTTGGGGTATAGATGTAGTTGTGTTATTGCTGGGTCAAGGAGTATACACAATTTAATAGCTTTTTAGGAATCATTTCAGATTCCTTTCCAGAATGGCTGGACTAGTTCACAGTTCCATTGTGCACCAATATGCCTGTTTTCCCACAGCCCCTCTGGCATTTATCATTTTCTTTTTTTTTTTTGGTCAACTTTTGGAAACTGATAGGTATGAGGCAGTACCTCAGAGTTGTTTTGATTTGCATATTTTCTAATTATTGGTGATTTAGAACATTTTTTTTCACATGACTTGATAGCTTGGATTTCTTTCTCTGAAAACTGTCTGTTCATGTCTTTTGACCATTCATCAACTGGGAAATGACTCATTCTTTTTTTAATCTTTTTTTTTAAATTTAGCTTTTGTTAATTAATTTATTTTTAGTTTTCAACATTCACTTCCACAAGATTTTGAGTTCCAAATTTTCTCCCCATCTTTTTTCCCTCACCTGAAGATGGCATGCATTCTGATTACCCCTTTCCCCAATTTACCTTACCTTTTGTCACTACCTCCTCTTCTCTTATTCCCTTCCCTTTTATTTTCCTGTAGGGCAAGATAGATTTCTATACCCTATTCCCTGTATATCTTATTTCCCAGTTGAGTGGAAAAATAATTTTTAACATTTCTTTTTAAAACTTTGAGTTCCACATTCTCTCTCTTCCTTCTTCCCCACCCACCCTCATTGAGAAGGCAAACAATTCAATATAGGTTATACATGTGTAGTCAGGCAAAGCACTTCCATAACAGTCATGTTGTGAAAGACTATATTTCCCTCCATTCTATCTCACTTCCCATTTATTCCATAATGACTCTTATTCTTACATATTTCAATCAATTCCCTCTGTAGCTTAGAAATGAGACCTTTATTAGAGAAACTTCATGCAAAGATTTCCCCACAACTTTCTGCTTTTAAGCTATATTGCTTTCATTTGTACAAAAAACTTTTCAATTTTGTGTAATAAAATTGTCCATCTTACCTACTATAAGTTTCTCTCTCTCTTTTGTTTGTTCTCTAGGGTTTTCCAAGCAAACTATCATAGAGTCTGAAAATGAGGATAATTTTAACTCTTTTTTTGACAATGCTTTACTTGTCTTAATACTTTAGCGAGCATTTCTAGTACTATGTAAAATAATAATAAAGGCAGAGGAAATGCATCTTCTTTAATCTAATTGAGAAAGCTTTCCATGTTTCTCCAAATAATGCTAGCTCTTGGTTTGGATAAAAGCATTTGATCATATTAACAAAATGTTTTTCCATTCCTAGTGTTTTAATATTTTAATGTATCATATATTTAAACCTTTTTTCTGAATCTATTGATATAAATATGTGGTTTAATTATTAACATGGTTAATTATGCTGTTTTCCTAATGTTCAATGATCCTTACATCCATGGAATACATCTGAATTGTTTACATGAATAATTTTTAATGATATTGATATATATTTCTCTTTTTCTGTTTTATTCTTTTCTCGTTTAGTATCAGGAACATCTGTCTCATAAAAAGAGTTTTTTCTTTGTGAGTTTATTTATGATGTTTAATTTCTTTTTCTAAATTAGGTTAACATATATACTTCCTGCTTTATTAACTTGGGTATACCCAGTTTGGGTTATATCTAATTGTGCATAGCAATTTATAATAATATTCTCTATTTCCTCCATACTTTTTTGTGAATTCATTAGTCTCATTTTTTATTTTGAAAATTTTGTTTTCTCTTCTGTTTTCATTTAATTGGCTAATGGTTTATTGATTTTATTGGTCTCAAAAACAGCTGTTTTATTCCTGAATAGTATTTTGTGTTCAATTTTATTTATTTCTCTTTTGACTTTCAAAAGCCTTTCTATTGTTCTTATTTTACTTGGGACTATTGTTAATTTTCTAAATTTACATTTTTAGTTTATTAGTTCTCTTTTTCTCATTTGTTAACATACATTTCCAAAGATATACATTTTTCCTCTAAGAACTGTATTAGTTGAAACACATATATGTGGGCATGTTTTCTGACTTTTGTTATTCCCTTCCATATAATTGTTCATTGTTCTAGTTTATTCCTTGATTCACTCACTATTTTGAATATTGTTACTTAGACTGCATTTTGTTCTGTATTTTCTCACGTTTCCTTTATTGTTTACTATTTCTATTCTGTTATGATCTGTAAGGGATGAATTTAATATTTCTATCTACATTTATTTATGTTTTTATACCCTAGCACATAATCAATTTTGGTAAAGACAAAAGGGATGCTTAAAAATGAAGTATGATCTTATATGCTCCCTTTCAACAATCATTTTAGGTCTAACAAATCTAGTTTACCCCCAATTCTGTTCTGATCTATTATTTCTCTATCTTTCTTTTAAATTTATTAAGTTCCAAAAGAGGATGTTATAAACATCTGCAGTTATTGCCTTATTATCAAGATATTTTTACATTTCAGTTAATTATCTCTTCAAGTACTAAGTGCTATGTCATTTGGTTCATATCTAGCTAGCTAGCTGTTTAATAGTGAGAAATTAAAACTAATTTTGATTTGCCTAGAGTATATCAAATGCACCCTTTGTCTACTAGTAGGACAAACTGGAAGAGGTATATTGAGCCCAAAAAGGAGAATCAAGTAAACATACCTTGAGTTGAGGGCAGGAGGAAGGAGAACTGGATTTATATTTCCTAGATTGGGCTCAAATCTCAAACAAAATGGAGGGTAGAGGATGTTCATTGTCTATGAAGTTTTTAAGCATAATATAGTTTCTCTATTTGTTTTGACATTATCTATTTTAACTGTTGCTTTATCAAAATCAAGATAACAATTTCTGTTCCTTTGGCTTCTCCTAAAGTATAATAAGTTTCATTCCAGATCCTTATTTTAATCTGATATGTCTTTATTGTTTCTGAGTTTCTTATAGGGAGCAAATTTTGGGCTTTGTTTTCTAATCCACTCTAGTACTTTAATTCATTAACTTTTTGGAGAGCAGGAGATAAAGTGTTTATTTAACTAAGCTTTTAATTACAAACCTCCTACAATAGATGAAAACAAAAACACAGTCCAAATGAAAATAAATAAATGGTTAGTAAGTTAAGTACTGGAAAACAAATTCCTTTTGTTCTTGGGCACCGGCTCCTTTCCCGTTCCCTACCTGGTCCACGCTATGGGACTATACCATATGTAGGACTAGTTTATAAATGAGGTCCTGCTTTAATTTTTCCCTTATAGATAGAATCTGAGATTGTTGCTGAATCCAAGCTGCCATAGGCCATTCTTGGCAAGAAGCCAATATGGTTAGCCTATTCACAAACAGACATCCCCCAGTTGCCATCATTAGTAGGAAGTTTAATCCAAGTTAACATCAAACCAAAGGTCACAGGTGGTCAACAGATGGATATAACCAGTGGGAACAATAAACATCTAGAATCCCTGGAGGACAATTAAAAAAAAAGTCTGTTCTTTCCCATAATGTGTGGCTATTGTATAAGTTCATTAACTTTCAAGGTTATAACTGTTAAATTTGAGTTTCCCTAAATCGAATTGTATAATATTAATTTTGGTTTAGCTCTGCATTTGGTCCCTATGGTTTGTTTTGCTTACAATAATCTGGTCTTAATCTCCTCCCACAGACACCTCCTCCAACTGCCAATCTAAGTCTAGATTCCTTTATTTTACTTTTATCGTTATTCTCTTTTTAAAACATATGATTCCCTTGCCTGGATAAGAGATATGGTATGGTTTAGGATTCACCCCAATCTCCTTCTATTATCATATCTCTTTGTTTGAATTGCCTTTATCTGCAATACCTTATTCCAAGAAATATTAATTCCTTCCCCCTCTTCATCTCCTTCCCCTCTAACCCCTCCCCTTTGCCTCTCATTTTGTTTGAATGACCTCCATCAATGGCAACCAATTTCAAGAATTTGATTATTTCTCCTTTCCTCTCTTTCCCCCTCCCCAGGATACTTTTATGATTGTCACAAATGGTTATATTGATGTTTTTACCTATTATTGTTCTCTTTATTTTCCCTATGATCTTTAGATAGAGCAAAACTTCTAAAAGATATTATCTTTATGTCTTTGCACATGTAAACAATGGCTTATGTGCTTTTTTTTTTAGATTATATGAACAAGATAGAGGCAGAGAGGCACAGTGAATAAATAAATAGCCTTGGAGTCCAGAAGATATGGATTCAAGTGCTATCTTTGACACATACTAAAAATGGGGCCAGAGGTGAGTAATTTAACATCTCAGTGCTCCAGATGACTCTCTAAGAATATATGTTAAAGATGAGTTGTTGATCTGCATTAGTGAAGAGAATTTCCATAGTAGGAGTTTCCCAAATCAATAAACTCATAGGCCTACTAGAAAAAAAAATTAAAATAAACAACAGCAACAAAGAACTCCTTTACCTTTCTTGAGTTTGAGTGTTTTGTTGGATGAGTTTGCGTGTCAAGTTCCCTCCTTACTTCTGTTTTCTTCAGTTAGGAATGATTAAATTTATTCCCTTCTGCTGGAAATTCATCTTTAACCACAATCACCTTCACATACTCTGCTATTTTTGGTGACAAACCAGTTTCCTTTGCTTTTTAGCATGTAATATTTTGGCTTTTATTTTATTCCTTGTGACTGAGGAATACATAGTCTTGTGTGATTCTCACTGTTTTTCCTTGATATGTTAAAGACCTCATCTTGTCTAAATGCAAGAATTTTTCTTTAATGCTGAGGCTCTAGCCTGCATAAAGAAATCTAAGGCCAATTGCGTAAAGAGTTTAATTACCTCCCTCGGCTCTCCTTAGAGAGTTGTATGACCACCACAATAAGAAACATTTTATTAAGTGCTGCCCATTTGCCAGACGCTGTATTAAGTGATGAAGATACAAAAAAAGGCAAAGGGCTAACTTGTTCATGGGGGAGATAACCTGGAAATAACTAAGTACATACAAGATACGTACCGGGCAAGTTGGAGGCAGCCTCAGAGGGAAGACACCAGCATTGAAGGGGACTAGGAAAAGTTCCTTGCAGAAGGTAGGAGCTGAACTGAGATTTGAAAGAAGCTGAGGAAACCAGGACTTGGACATAAGGAGGGAAGAGTATCTAGGCACAGGAAGAAAGCCAATTGAAAGGGAGGAGTCAGGAGATAAAGTGTTCTGTGTAAGGAACAGCAAGAAGGCCAGAATCGCTGGATCGTAGAGTATGTGGAGGACAAGCAGAGAAGATATGCTAGTCACATGATAAGAGCAAAGTTTAACCTACCAACCACCCATGTGCTTTATTGTTATCCATGTAATTTCAAGAAGCTACAAGAAGACTCTCAACATTTTATGTGGGTTCTCTGTGGATAATTTACAGGATATAGATAAGAACTACATACGACGGGCAGACATAGATGGATTTTTATCTGTCTTTGAAAAGAGTCCTCACATTGATAAGATCTTATATTTATCAAAATGTTTGTTTTAAAAATAGATACTTGTTAGTATCTTTTGGTTTTCTATCAACTAATTTTCCCATCCTGCTCTTTTCTGTTCCTGAGCCGTCCCTTATAACTTAGCATTTTTTTAATAAAGAGGGATAAAAGAAAAAAGTTATCAAAACAAACTGACTCACTGAAAAATTCTGATGTTATATGAAATGTTCTACTTCTGCAAAGGAGTGAAGGAAATTGTGTTCTGTTTAGGGGGAGGAGTAGAGCTTGGTCATTATAATTTTGCAACATTAAATTACAATTGTGTTAGGTTGTTGTTCTGTTTACATTATTATAGTCACTGAGGGTGCTATTTTCCTGCTTCTGCTTTTTCCATTTTGTATTTCTGCGCTTCTCTATATTCATGTTTGTCATTTCTTACATCACAGTAATGTTCCATTACACTTGTGGACTACAATTTGTTAAGCCATTGCCCAACTAATGAGTATCTACTTTGTTTCCAGTCCTTTGCTACCACAAGGGAAAAAATGCTGCTATAAATGTTTTGGTGTACATGAAGCCTTTCTTTTTGTCAACGACATCCCGGGGGTGTGTGCCTAGCAGTGGAATCTGTGTCAAAGGGTATGAACATTTTAGTCACTTTCTTTGTCTAATTCCAAATTGCTTTTCAGAATGGTGGTACTAATCCACAGCTCCATCAACAATACATTAGTGTACACGTCTTTCCACAAACTCTCCAAAACTGATTATTCCCACCTTTTGTCATCTTTGCCAATTTTCTGGGTAGAAAGTAAAACCTTAGGGCTATTTTGATCTGCATTTCTTTAGTTATTTGGAGCATTTTCCATTAGGCTGTTATTAATTTACAATTCTTCCTTTGAGAACTTAATCAACAAGCACTGGAATCAACAAGGATTGGAATAACAAGTGGAATCAATCCACAAGCATTTATTAAGCACCGACATCCCCCAGGTCCCTTGCTAGAGAATCCCCCTTCAAATTCAATTATGCACCGGATTTCCTCTATCACGGTGTCAAACACCTTTTGACAAATATTTTCTTCCTTGTTTTTGGCTTTGCTGATGTCTTTGATTAGGGAGAATTTAAAAGGAATCTTGAATAATTTTGAGGTAAGGATACAAGACACTGTTGGAATAAAACCTTTAAGGCAATATTTTGTTCCACGAGATTAAATATTTTTAATATACAAATCACCAAATAATAAGCACAGAGGGAAATTGTAGTCTACACATTTCAGTCAATTTTGTGATGGCAAAGATGCAGTCTAGTGTAGAATATCGCTCACAAAAGCCTGCCTGTTCCCTACTAATACCTTCATTAAGTATGCTCTCAGTGTATGTATAGATGATTGCCATAAAAATTTTATGTAGATGGAAAAATAGGTATAAAGGTATAAAGGTCAGTAGTGAATCCAAATGACTTACTCCTTCTACTCTCAAGTCTTTCATTTAATCACAGATTTTTCTAGCTACTTTGGGGTAATGCTCATTTAAAAATCTCTAACCTTAATTTTTGTCAATAATCATTCTTCCCAAGCTTTCATTACTTATCTCTTGAAAACCATGTCTCTTAAAACCTCAAATCTGACCAGTTCAGAACTTGAATATTCCAAGTGCCTTCCAAAATATATACTGCCCAAAGTATTTATTGTCATGCTTTCAATGATCAATGATAATTTGTAAGCAGAGAAATGGAACGAAATTAGTAATCTGAGGACCAATTTGTTGTTTAGGACTCTTCTAAGATCCTCACTTTTTCCATCCATGAAACATTATTTAGTTGCTTTAGGCTTTGAGATTTCTGGTTGAATTCTGTTTTATTGATTGGAAATAATTGTATTGTTATTACTTATGATCTGTTTTATTAATTGGAATATAGGAGTACTGAAAGTAGGGACTTCCAGATTTGAAAGAATTATTAGCCAGCCCTGTGTTTCAGCTACAATTCAGAATCTCAAAATCAGAGTAAAGAAGTCAGCTTATCTGAAGTTAACCTTTGAGTACATTGTACTAGGCTATACAAATGTGAACATAACTTATTTTCTGGATGATTGTGGATGGGTATTACAGCTGAAATAATATCTATATTTTAAAATATTAATTATGCAAAAGATCTGGTGATTTGAGATCAGAAAATTCCCTCCACCAATGGATTAGACTGATTTGGTAGATAAATCCTGAGAAGCTGCCTGAGGCACATAGAGTTTAAATGATTTGCCCAAGTTCACACAATCCTGAGCTTGTTTGACGTCATTATCATAGCACTATCCTGAATCTGCTTGAGAACATTTATCAGGACTGTTGTCACTCCTGCTTTTATAAAGCACAAACACATCTGTCCCTCCTCATTAGTTAGATGTGACTACAAGTCAATTTAAATCTTGTTTCTAAAGAACAAGGGGCTAGAAATCATTCTGATTCCTGATCCTTCTACCATATGTAAAAGCAGATTACATATATTTTAGTCTTTAAATGCCAGCAATATAATAGCTGAATTGTATTAAGAATAGAGATCATTGAATTTGCTCAGACCCAAGTGGCACAAGGGTCTTAAACATGCCCATATCCTTTATATGTCTGGATCATTTAGGGAGTATGTTATCTTTGAGTGTTGACTTGAAGGAAGGTTCATGGTGGAATATGGTCCATCTACCATCAATGCTGGCTCAATCAGCAAAAGCTCTCAGAAACATTGTTAATTATAGAAACTGGGATGCTTACAAGACAACAAAGACCAGCCAAGTCCTAGGCTGGTCCCAAATCCCAGGCTGGTCCCAAGTCCCAGGCTGGTCCCAAGTCCCATGATCTAGGTAACTGAGATGTAGGGGCTCCCAGGGACTTACATCTGGAGATCTGGCATCTAGACATATGGCAATGCTCAATCAGTTGTGTGATTCTGGGCAAAGCCCTTAACCTCTCCCAGCCTCAGTTTCCTCATCTGTAAAATAAAGTTAATAATAGAGAAGAGAATAAGCATTTATTAAGTGTCTACCATGTGCCAGGCACTGTGGTAAATGCTTTACAAACATTATTGCCTTTGATCCTCATGAAAACCTTGGGAGATAGGTGATATTATTATCCATATTTTACAGATGGAGACTGAGGCCTATAGAAGGTAAGTGACTTGCCCAAGGTCACACAGCTAGTAAGAGTTTGAGGCTGGATTTGAACTCAGGTCTTCCTGAGTCCAGGTCCAGCACCCTATCCACTATGACCCCTTGGTGCCTCTACTTCATCTACTTTACTACTACTTAAAGTGCTATATAATAATATATATAAATAATATATACATAATAATAATAGCTGGCTAGCTATTAATCCCAGCTCACTTACTCTCTGGCCTGCTTCACCTCCTCAGCAGCTATTTCTCTGCCTCAGGCTAACTTCTGGGGCCTGCTCTCTTAGTAGGGAGGCCCTGGCTGGGACTGCCTTTCTTGAAAATCCCCTAATCTCCTCCTATTAGAATGTAAGCTCCTCTGTGATCTGGTCCAGCCATTTTGGAAAGTAATTTGGAACCATGCTTAAGAAACTATTAAATTGTGAATATTTTTTGACTACTTCAGAAGGAAATGGCAAACCACTCCAGTATCTTTGCCAAGAAAACCCCAAAAGGGGTCATAGTCAGATGCAACTCTAAACAACTAGACAACAACAAAAACTTTTTGACCCACAGATTCCTCTACTAGGCCTATACCCCAAAGAGATCAAAGAAAGAGGGGAAAAACCCCATATGTACAAGAGTGCAAATTAAAGCATATATTTGGAGGGGTAGAAGAGGATAGTTATTGTAGGGATTTATTTTGCTTGACTACATATATTTGTAATGGATTTTGCTTTTCTTGCTTTTTCAGTGATTGAGTAGAGAATTTGAGAGTGAAAATAAAATTTAATTTTAAAAAATGTTTAAAATTTTAAAAAAATTCTAAAAAATCCTTTAGAATAGGATGATCTTATTTTCTAGTATTTGCATCCCCATCCCCTAGCACTGTGCCTGGCACTTAGTAAGTGCTTAATAAATGCTCTATTATCTATCCATCTATCTACCTGCCTACTTGTCTTCAGTTAGAAAGTGAAGGATGGTAGGGGGTGGGAGAAGCATGTTATCTGTGTGGATAACAAGATTTCATTTCATTTCATTATCTGTTTGGACATAAAAGTTATAGCACAAATGAAGAACTTTGAACTCTTGGATCCTCAAGACACATTTTCTTCCATGCAGAATTCAAGAATGGTAGTGTCTGGTAGGGTGTCAGCTAGATTTTTGCAATGTCAGTATTGACCTCATGGATTGCTCAGACCACTGAGCACAGAATGAATAACCATGGAACTGAGAAATCTAGAGAATGAGAAAGAAGGAAGGAACAAGGATCACTGGGAGATGATGAAAGGAAATCAAAAAGAGAAAAAGTCTGAATTACAAGCTATGCTATTTGGTGTTGACAAAATACTCTGATCTCATAGAATCACAACTTAACCCTGGTAGCGGAGGCATCTATGATATGGAGGGCCCAGTAACTCTCTGGGGATGTAACATTGTTCTTGGCTGGAATTTCCCTCAGAAACTTTGAACTTGGGAAATAACCCTTCCTGGGGGCAATCACATGACCAATGATTCCCTTTCACTATATTCAAAGTCATGTTTCCTACTTACCCCCAATGTCTCCTCCTGTCAGGGGCATCCTCCTATCATCCCTACTTTACCCTGTTGTGAGGACTCATTATAATCGGCCACATACTTAGGCAAGGTGATCTCACTCTGGCGCTAATGCTCTTATAACCTTCTTAGTTCTTCAGGAAGTAGCAGGCTATTCCAGTTTTTTCCCTTTGCACTACCATAAAGCACTAGGAAATATGTAAATTAAGCACACAAAAATTCCCACTATAGCTTTTATTAGTTTAAAAGGGAAATGACAGATTATTTATCTAATCCCTTTCTATCCAGAATAACACAAAATCATTCCAGATAGATAGGCATCTAACAAATAGGAGGAAATGCCTCATTTCTTTTTTTTTTCCTCCCAAAATGTTTTTTTCCATGTAAGATCTAAGAAGGAAGGCATATGAACAGCCTGTGAAATTTCCTAGCGTCCCCAGGGACTCATTTACCTCACTCTACTAAGCCAACAACATCTTTACAATTTAAAATCAGGGTAAGGTATGCTCCTCAGGGTGAATTGGACCCCAGCCCAGGATTTAACTATTCATGCCTCTAATTAAGATCTGTTATGTGCTGTTATTAGAGCCTCAGCTTGCATTTTTAGCAGCTTAAAGGTCAGAGGGTCTGATCAATGCATGATAAAAGAAATTTGATAAAATGTCACATGTAGGGAAAGTCTGGAGCTTGTTCTGAAACCCAGTCCTTTTAAAATTGTCCATGGGGAATAGCAATAACAGACATCCACTACTATATCGTAAATTTGCAATTTGCTCAGTGCCTTGACACCTTTAATCTTTTTTTCCCCTTCTGTCTCCCACACCTTCCCTCCCCACCCCCCTACCCAGCTAAATCTTTTCCTACCTCTCAGCTGCTACAGAGGGAAGGAGTTAAGAGAGAAGAAATGCATGACAGCACAAATATCTTTCTGTCTTTCAACCTGAGGCTCAAACAATCTTTTCCTTGTTCACAGTTTTCTCTTGTACTAAACATGGTTCACTGAGCCCCTGGTTGTATTCCATGGCATTTGAAGCTTCAAGTAGTTTTCCCTTAAAGAAAACCACACATTCCCCTTTCTCAGTTCCTTTTCCCCAGTGCCTAAATCTATATATTACTTGTAAGGCATATTTTTGTTTAATTAACTAAGCTCCTACAGATTGGGAACAGGATTCATGAATTAGAACAATTAATTGGAGGAAGGGTTTTTTTTTTTTCCTCCCAGCAATAAAATCACTTTCCCTCTTCCTTGGAACACATCTTTCATGAAATTATACTTTTAACCTTTGATCGTTCTATCATAATTGCATTCCTCTCCTCCTCCTTTTGTTTCATGCATTTTGTATGTTGTAAAAAACATTTGGGGGGCTATTTTAATTCAATGAACAATGACATCTAATTAATATCCAACATATATTCAAAAACATGCAAAAATCCCTACCATCTGTTATTCTACTCTGAGATCTCAGTTTTCCTGTTGCTCTTTCATCCTTTCTACCATTTTGATCACCTACCCATTATTTTATTTTCTATTTTAATTTTCCTCAAGTACCACTGAATTCCACGCTACTTATAAAATTAGGAACAAGGATGTGTGGTTTAATAAAAAGAAAGAAACTACAAAATAATGGGTTGTTATTTGTCCTAACTACAATAAAATATTCGGGCTTAAATGGTTAACTCTAAAATGATAACAGATGCTGCTTTTCTTTTGCTAGATCTTTGTTTCTCTATGAGAAAGAGAGACAGAAAGACAAAGACAGGATGCTGGAATAGGAAAGGGAGATTAAGAGGGGAAAAGAGAAGAATAGAAGAGAGGAAGGAAGGAAAAGATAGTGCAAAAATATTAGATACAGTAAAAGATGAATAAAAAAATTGAAGGTGAAGGTGTACATTTTTTAGTAGTGGAAGCTTTATACCAAAGTGAGAGAACTCTATAATGAAAAACAAGAATATCTTCATTAAATTAACCATACGAATTTAAATACCAAATTAGTATGTGTGTATCTGTGTGTGTGTTGTGTGTAACTGCTTAATGTAAGCCACCAGAGAACTAGGTTTTTGTCTACAAGACAAAGAGTAAACATTCTAGCAACTTACAAAATACATACATCCATACACATACATATATGTGTCTGTATGTACCTATATATGTATATACACACACACGCACGTCACAAATATATTTGAGTGCAGAATTTTGATCCTATCTGGGTTTTCACAATTCCCCAGAGGCAAATAAATCCCATCTCCTCCTCCTGCTCTTCAGTCCTGAACCCATTAGAAATTATCCATCCACAGTATCTGTCCACAATATATCTATTGATGAACCAACTCTATGGGTTGTCCTTCCAATGATCAAGGCAATACGCATCTTGATTCACTTGTTTTTTTTCTTAATTTATTTTTTTCTCCACTTAATAGTATTTTATTTTTTTTCCAATTACATGTAGGGATAGTTTTCAACATTCATTTTTATAACATTTTGAGTTCCAGACTTTTCTACCTCCCTCGTTTTTCTCCCCCCTCCCCAAGACAGCAAGCAATCTGATATAGGTTACACACATACAATCATGTTAACTATATTTCCATGTTAGTCATGTTGTAAAAGAAGAATCAGAACAAAAGGGAAAAATCACAAGAAAGAAAAAAAACAAAAAAGTGAAAATACTATGTTTTAATCTGCATTCAGACTCCATAGTTCTTTCTCTGGATATGGACAGCATTTTCCATCTTGTGTCTTTTGCAGTTTTCTTGGATCATTGTATTGCTGAGAAGAGCTAAGTCTATCATAGTTGATCATCACACAGTGTTGCTGTTACTGTGTGTAATGTTCTGCTCATTTTACTTTGCATCAGTTCATGGAAATCTTTCCAGATTTTTCTGAAATTTGCCTGCTCATCATTTCTTATAGCACACTAGTATCCCATTACATTCATATATCACAAGTTGTTGGTGATAAATAGTTGTAATCTTTTTGCTAATATTTTATTTAAAAGTTTTGCTTCAATATTCATTAGGGAAATTGGTCTATAATTTTCTTTCTCTGTTTTGGCTCTTCCTGGTTTAGGCATTAGTACCATATTTATGTCATAGAAGGAATTTTGTAGGACTCCTTCTTTGCCTATTTTTCCAAATAGCTTATATAGTATTGGAATTAATTGTTCTTTAAATGTTTGGTAGAATTCACTTGTAAATACATCTGGCCTTGGAGATTTCTTAGGGAGTTCATTGATGACTTGTTCAATTTCTCTTTCCAAAATGAAGTTATTTAAGTATTTTATTTCCTCTTCTGTTAACCGAGGCAATTTGTATTTTTGTAAATCTCCATCCATTTCACTTAGATTGTCAGATTTATTGGCATAGAGTTGGGCAAAATAGCTGCTAATTATTGCTTCAATTTCCTCTCCATTGGTCATGAATTTACCCTTTTCATTTTTGATAGTAGTAATTTGGTTTTCTTCTTTCTTTTTTTAAAAAATTAAATTAGCCGAAGGTTTGTCTACTTTATTAGTTACCCCCCCCCATAAAACCAGATCTTAGTTTTATTTATTAGTTCATTTTATTACTTTCAATTTTATTAGTCTCTCCTTTGATTTTCAGAATTTCTAATTTGGTATTTAATTGGGGATTTTTAATTTGTTTCTTTTTTAGCATTTTAAATTTCATTCCCAATTCATTGATCTCCTCTTTTTCTATTTTATTCATGTAAGCATTTAGAGATATAAATTTCTCTTGCTTTGGCTGCATCCCACAAGTTTTGGTATGTTGTCTCATTATCGTCATTATCTTTTATGAAATTATTGATTGTTTCTATGATTTGCTGCTTGACCCACTCATTCTTTAGGATTAGATTATTTAGTTTCCAATTAATTTTTAGTCCATCTTTCCAGGGCCCTTTATTACACGTAATTTTTATTGCATCATGACCTGAAAAGGATGTATTTAATATTTCTGCCATTCTACATTTGAAGTTTTTATGCCCCGATACATGGTCAATTTTTATTTATGTGCCATGTACTGCTGAGATCAAGGTATATTCCTTTGCATCCCCTTTCAATTTTCTCCAAACATCTATCATATCTAACTTTTCCTAAAATTCTATTCACCTTCCTAACTTCTTTCTTGTTTATTTTGTGGCTAGTTTTTTCTAGTTCTGAGAGGGGGAGATTGATGTCCCTGACTAGTATAGTTTTGCTGTCTGTTTCTTCCTGTAACTCATTTAACTTCTCTAAGAGTTTGGATGCTTTACCAATTGGTGTATATATGTTTAGTATTGATATTATTTCATTGTCTATGGTACCCTTTAACAAGATATAATTTCATTCCTTATCTCTTTTAATTAGTTCTAATTTTGCTTTTGCTTTGTCTGAGATCAGGATTGCTACCACTACTTTTTTTTTTTTTTACTTCAACTGAAGCATAATATATTCAGCTTCACTTTTACCTTTACTCTGTGTTTAATTTATCTGCTACAAATGTGTTTCTTGTTGGCCCGGAAACCCACGTGGGAGACAGGCTGGGAGAAAGCCGGGGGCCCGAAACCAGCAGAGATCCCCAGGCTTCCCAACACAGGACGGCACTCTGTGGAAGCGACGAGAGGCAGCGCAATGCCACCAACCATGAGATACCAACTCCTGAGGCTTGCAGCCCAAAGGTTTCAAACACTTCTTGAGCTTCCAGGAGACATAATGGCCAGGTAAACGGCTCTAATCCCTCCCCTCCCCACCCAGAGAATTCCTGGTTGGGGGGGGAATGGGGAAGAACGCTGGAACAGAGGAGATAGAAGTGGGGCTTCAGTGGCCAAGTAGTGCGGGTACCTGGGTCCCAGAGGGGCAGAGTCAGCAGGGCTTAACACCAGGAGCCCAGACATACTCTTGCTCCTCTAGGGGAAGTACCAGACACCCAGCTCAAACAACAAAGAGCTGAGACCATTGCTGAAGAGCAACAGTACTGGAGGGCAACCCCAAGGGAAGAGGAGATTTCAAGCAGCCAGACCCCCTCCCCCACACCTCAGGAAACTGAAGGCTATAATTCACAAAGCCAACAACGAGACTCACAATCCCCAGAATAGGAAAGCTGGGACAGTGAGCCCTGAGCCCCAAAAGCAGAAATTTATTGTAAAGCCAGGAAAAGGCTAACCAACATGAAGAACACAAAAAAACCAAGGACCATTGATTCTTTTTATGGAGACAGGCAGGATCAAAATACC
>CM053624.1:114038069-114054253 GCA_028646595.1 Phalanger gymnotis | reverse complement strand
GCTAGTAAGTGCCTGAGATTGGATATGAACTCAGATCTTTCTGATGTCAGGCCCAGTGCTTTGTCTACTCTGCCACCCAGCTGCCTCTATAAAGGAATCCCTTCTACAATAATCCTAACAAATGGTCGTCTAGGCTTTACTTGAAATTTTTTAATGATGGGGCTACCTATTACTTCTTGAGGTTGCCCATTTCACTTTTAGAAAGCTCTAATTCATTAGGGACAATTTTCCACATCTATATCTAAAGATATTTCTATAGACACATGAGATATTTATATCTATAATATATACATCTATCTATCTCTCTATCTCTCTCTCTATCTATCCATCCATCTGCTTCTTTTCAACCTGTACTCATTTTTCCTAGTCTGTCCTCTGGAACCCAGAAGAAAAAGTCCCAGATAGTACTTTCCCACATCATAGACCTTCAATTTGAAGACAAAAACAATCTCCCTGAAGTCTCCTTTTCTACCAGCTCGTCCAGATCCTTCATGTAATCCTCATATGGGACAATCTTGAGCCCCCTTCATTATCTTAATGAAGTGTCTTCTTGACATTCTGTAGTTTATATAAATCTTTCCTAATATATGACAGCAGGAGCTGAACACATCCTTAATGTGGTCTGACCAGGGCCATGTACCACTGTGGTTTGATGGACAATCCATGGAGCTAGACAGACATAGCAAATAGACAACAAGCTGGGCTGAGAATTGAACAGGAGGAAAAGAATGGGCTGGATTATTTCTGGGAAACTGCAAAGTCCTTTCAATGAGCCCAAGTTTCTTTCAGAAATAAAGAACTATCTTTTCAAAAATATTATCCTGCCAATGCTGCTTGCCTATGAATTGTGGAATACCACAGCATCTGGAGAATTAAAGTTGAAGGTCACCCAAGCAGTGGTGGAGAGGTGGAGAGTGGACATGAATGTAGGCTGATACGTTGTCAATCAAGAATTAGGCACGAGAAGTGGTATGATGGATTTCAGAGATTTCAGAGAAACAGAAGGGGAACTCAGTCGTTGGCAAGATCAAGGTTAACCAATAGATAGACTATTTGTTTCATTGAAATCATTACAATGATAAAGGAATGAGAAGAAAGATACCAGCACTTTAGGAATCCCCTGTTAAGGATTTATGGGAGGATGTGAACAAGAGTAGCACAGAATAGATAGGCATGTAGGGGTTGCAGGCCACATCACTGGAGGGAATAATCACCTCAATGAGATCACAAATCCATCTGGAGTATAGATGCATGTGCTTGTTTCCACCTCCTAAATATGTCTTTTTCAAATCTACCAAAAGCATTCTGATCTCAAACACATAAAAAATCTCCAATCCTTGTGAAATAGATGAAATTTCTTGACTTAAAATCGTCATCAAAATTTTTTGCTCCCCTTATATTTCTAAGCAGTCCTGAATTTAATTAGGGAAGGAGGACATTATCCTTTTCATCTAAAAATCTAAAACTTGAGTCATAGTTTTTTTGAGTCATATCTCCACATACACATCAGGAAAAGTTTATTAATCAGTATATCTCTTCACTTGGAAGAAAATAGCACTTGTCAGACTGATTATAGAACTGAGGTCTAGATCTGGTTTCTAGACTCTGTCCTTAACAAGACTATGAGACTTCAATTCATTTAACCTCTTATTTCAATTTCTCACCAAAGGAATAATAGTAGCTGTCTTCACTCACTTTACAGGGTTATTAAAAGAATGAAAACAGTAATACATGAGAAATTATTTCACTTCCCCAGAAAGATGCTTTTTAATATTTCATGTTCCAATACAGAGTATCCCAAAAGTACAGTTTTAAGCTATTAAAAGTTAAAGAAACTTTAATATATTAACTGTATCAGCTAACTATATAAACTGTATTAATTAATTTTCCCCTTATCTGTCTGTTTTCCTAAACCCCTTTACCAAGTTACTGTATTCTTTCCCCAGGGCCAATATATTTTTATTAAGTAACGATTGTTACCAAAGTGGGAAGTTCAGAATTTCAAAAAAGGCCTATAAGTAACTATATGAGTGTGTGCATACATATATGTGTGTACACACACACACATATACTTGTATATGTATATATATATATAAAATCTCTTTAGTTGAGTGCAAAAAACACCCACCTAAGTGCTTAAATGACAGTGTAATTAGTTAGCAGAATCCTCAGAGTCAGTTGACAGCTAGTTAACTTCTTCACTTGCCCCTGCAAGTTGTCCTTTACAAGTGCATTTTATTTTTCTGTGCAAAAGGTTAAGCAAAATGAAGGCTAGATTTGGAAGACAGGTGTCTTTTATTACTAAAGGTCTCCAGTGATTTATCAGGTAAGTTTTTTTAAAAACCTTAATTTCTGGGCTCTTCTCCCCTAGCTGTGTCTTGCTGAGCTGAAGGATTCTTGACCTACCATAAGTTTACTTGTGACCCTACCCAAAAGAAGGTTAGGTAAAAATACTGTCTCATCCTTACTGATTTTCCTATCAGACAATTCATTCCAGTTCATCCAGACATTCATCTATCACTCAAACTATTTGTTTCATTCAACTTACTCCCCTAAAAACAAGGAACTCCCTTTAGCCACTCCCATCCCCCAAAGCACTTAGCTTATCCACTGTTTCATCCCACTCAAATGGGTACTTACTACCTGTTTCCTCTTTCTAGAATTTACCTCCTTGTGCAAAGAAAAAGGACCTTTATCTACAAAAATATTTATAGCAGCTCTTTTTGTGGTGACAAGGAATTGAAAACTGAAGGGGTACCCAAAATTAGAGAATGGCTGAATAAATTATGGTAAATGAATGTGATAAAATACTATTGTGCTGTAAGAAATGATGAAGGGAATGGTTTCAGAAAAACCTAGAATGACTTTTATGAATTGATAAAAAAGTTAAGTGAGCAGAACCAAGAGAATGATTTATACAATGTCAACAACACCATAGAGACAAACTGAAAGATTTAGGAATTCTGATCAACAGGATGACCAACCATAATTCTAAAGAATTCATGATAAAACATGTTACCTTCTTGCAGATAGCTATATGATGGACTCAGAGAGTACATTAAGGCATGTCTTTTTTTCACATGGCCAATTCAGGAATTTATTTTGCTTGGCAATATATGTTTGTAACAGGTTTTGTTTTCCTAGCTTTCTCAATGTGGAAAGTGACAGAGAGAGAAGTGACAGAGAGAGAAGCGAGACCTGAAAATAAAATAGAATTTAACAAATAGAATTTATCTCGTCCTGTCCACCTTTCTTCTTGTTCTCTTTTTTTTCAACCAGTCTTATCTGGACCATTTCTTCCTACTTTCAAAAATAGTTCCTCCAAGTTTTCCTCGAGCCTTTAATGAATCTTAATGTCCCCTCTCACTACATCTTCCTCCTCCACTAACTCCTTAAATTAGCCATTTCTACCCCCTATGGTACAATTTCCTTTACATCATCTTTCTCTTTCAGTCTAGTAGTCTAGTTTTGTCCACATCAGTTTATTGAAATTGGTTCCACTAAGGCCTTCTCAGTTAACTAAGCAAAAGTTATCTTTTTCATTCTCATTTTCTTTGATACCTCTGCTTCATTAATAAATATTTTCCTTTACTGTGTTCTTCTCTTTAGATACTTCTTTATACTTTAGTGTTGTTTGGAGGCACTGTCTTTTCATAGATTTTCCCCTCTCTGATGATTCCTTTAATATATCTTTGATTACTCTCCCTTTAAACTTCCCTGTTGATAGTAGAGCTCTCCCAAAGACAGGGCTTTAAGTGGGGAATAAGGCATTAGAATGTCCCAATCTGTCATTTTGTGTTGGTGAGATAAAGGTTGGTAAACCTGAAAGGAGAGGAAGGGATGAGTTTCACTTTCTTGGCTACCATTGCCTAAGTGTAGACTCATATTGAACTTGCAGTACACTAAAAGTCTCAGACATGATTGATTCAGAAGAACCTAGTTGTATGAACTAATACAGGGTGAAGTGAGCAGAACCAAGAGAACAATAATGATTCTGAGTGAAGGCTGGCATGGAGTGGGGAAAGACTCATGGTAGGCAGGCCAACCAGCAGGCAATTGTAATCTAGTCATGAGGAGATGAGGGCCCATACCACAATGACAGCAGTATTAGAGGGGAGAAGGGGGTATATTTGAGAAGTGTTACAAACAAAATTTGACAGGCTTTGCTAATAGAGTAGATATAAGTTTTGGGGGTGGGGATGAGAGAGAATAAAGAACCAAGTATAATACCTAGAATATAAGCCTGGAGAACTGGGAAGATGGCAGTACCCTCAAGAGTAACAGGAAGGTTAGGAGGGAGAGGAGGGTTTAGGATAAACATTGAGTTCAGTTTTGGGTGTGTTGAGTTTTTAACATGTCTACTGGACATCCAGTTCAAGATGACCAAAAGTCAGTTGGGTATGTGAGACTTGAGGACAACAGAGAGGTTAGGGCAGGATAAGTAGATTTGAGAATCATCAGCGTAGAGATAGTAATTAAATCCCTGTGAGCCTACAAGATCACCAATGAAGTAGTGAGGAAGAAGATGACAAGGCCCAGGAGAGAGCCCTGTGAGATACCTTGAGAGTTAAATCATAGTTGAAGACATCCTCATGCTAGGGACAGCCACTTGACATACCTTTGCCTTTTTCTGTCACTGGAGAAACTACCTCATAAGTTTAAAGTTCTTTAATCACCATGATCACTCTGTCAAGAGTTCTAAGGCTCAAGAATTATTTAAAGGTTTGTAAAGTACTGTATTCCCAGTTATTTTATTTGACTTGGCTGGCCCTCCAAGCAACAAAAGGTCCACTTTCACCTTTGCTTATTCTCATGTACACCTTCCAGTTGTTCTTGCTGTAATTATTAAGCCATCAAATATTCTAGCCATTATTTACAATCTTCTCATACTTCACAAACTATCCTCCTTTGAAGTTCTATTTCAATGCTCCATTAAAGGATGGAGCCTTATTATACATTACTCCCTTCAACACTCCAGCCAAATTGGCTTCCTACAGTTCTTCACATATGACCATTTTCGTGCCTTTGTACTAGCTGATCCCCGTGTCTGGAATGCCTTTCTTCTTCACACCTCTGCCTCCTGGAATCCATGGTTTCCTTCAAAAGACTCCTTCTATTCAAAGCTTTTCCTCGTTCCCTACAATGTTAATGTGCCCTGTACCACCCCCTCCCTACCGGAAACCTTGTATCTGCTTTCTAGGTGTTTGGTGTTTTGTATATACTTAAATATGCCCAGGTTATTTCCCCCTGTAGAATGTAAACTTGAGTGCAAGAACAGTTTCATTTCAGTGTTTGTATCCCCTATCATCTAGCATGGTACTTGATACATAAGAGGTGCTTAGTAAATGCTGGTTGATTGATTGTTCGGGTGACTATAGGTTTCTGAAATCTATTCCAGCAGAGGGCAAACTCTGGTACATCATCCAAAGATGGAAACACTTTGAGTAGGACCTTGGTCATGTGCTTCACATGTATTGCCCAAGAAGCAGCCTGCTTAAGTTTGGAGAGGTTAAGAAACAAAAATCTGACAACCAAGTGAAATGTTTATGAGACCACAGTAACTCACAAAGACCATGTGTTAAGGGACGGAGAGTCTGTGATCTGTATGTATGAAGAAAATATTTCTACCAATAAAATCATAGATCTTTCAAAAACTATCAAAGTTTCAAACCTGGTCCTTACTGTCGGTTAACAAGCATTTATTTAGCACCTACTATGTGCCAGGCAATGTGCTAAGCACTGGAAATACAAAGAAAGGCAAAATTACGGTGTTCTCTGCTTTCAAGAAGCACACGTTCTAATGTGGGAGAGAACATGGAAACATGTATGTATATATGTACATATACCTGTATGCATGCATGTATACACACAAGATAAATGTAGTATTAATATGTTTCTCCGCTTTGGAGAGAGATTGTAAACCTTTACTCACTTCTTGTTACTAATTTTCCTGGCTTTCTAAAATCTTTTCTAAAGACTAAGTTGAATCTACAAAATCATAGAATGAATTTTGGAGCTGGAAAGGAACAGAAATTATCCATCTATTCAAATCACCTTGCTTTACAGATAAGGAAAATGAGACTCAGAGAGATGCAAATATTTTGCTCAACTCAGTTTGTTTTTAGAATCCATCAACCAACCAACAAGCATTTAAGTATCTGCTATGTGTTAGGCACTATGTGTTAGGTACTAGAGATACAAAAATGAAAGTGGAATAGATTCTGCCCTCAAGGAGTTTGTATTCTATGGGGGAAACAATGTGCCCATACATATTGGTCTAGACAAAATAGATACAACATGCTATTTTGAAGAGCGGGGTACCTGCAGTTAGGAGAGTCAGGAAAAGCTTCTCATAAAAGATGATGCTTATGGTAAGTCTTAAAGGAAATGAGAAATTCTAAGATTTAGAAGTGAGGTGGGAGTGAGTTCTAGGAATGAGTGGTGGCTAATTCAGTGGTTCACAGACAGGAAATAATGAAGTATCTTGTATGAGAAATAGTAAGAAGCCCAGATTTATTGGACTGAAGAATGCATGAAGGGGAGTAATAAGGCAAGAAGGGTAGGTTTGAGCTAGGTTGTGAAGGAATTTCAAAGGAGTTTATATTATATTTCTTCCTAGAAGTGAAAAGAATGCAGAGCTTTGTATCTTATAGTTTCTACCTTTTCCACTTTTAAAATCCTCTGCCTTCCCTGAGGAATACAAGTGTTTTAAAAGCATTAAATGGCACTAAGTATTATTATTATGATTGTAAAAGATTTTAAAAGGTAACTGGAGTGGAATTCAGTTAAGTGAAGGAGCTCTCATTTCAAATCAGGGATTTGAAAGTTTCTGGAATTCTGGTTTTCTGTTGATTAGACCATAATTCTACTTTAAAGACTTTAATATCATTTCATTATTATTTCTATCATTTACAGATTACCCTGTAAAGTAGCAAACCCCACAATTACTGAATCTCAAACCTGAGTCCTACCTTATCCATACCAAAAGCTTTAAAGGGCCTTAGGATTAAAACATACTACTACCAAGTAAAACCAAAACATTTATCTTGGGCATGATATATAGTCTAAAAGCCACTACTGTTAAGTTTATCATACAAGTAGGATTTCCTTTATATTTCATATCATACCTGATCAAGACATAAAGTACAACTTTTTCCAGTGAGGAGCCTTTAAATTTGTTAATCTTTGCCAAGATTAATACAAAAAATAGCTGTTATACCTGATTCGTAGGACACTAGATCTACCACAGACCTTTCTCAGGGTTTAGGAGGAAGTTGGATTTTGGCCAGCATTGGCCTATGGCCAATTAAAAAATGTCATGACTGGTCTGTTGGGAGACTTGTTAGCAAAAGAAACTATTACACACCCAATAAAGATGGGTGTTTTAATTGTGCCAGTCCTCTGCCCTCCAAAGTTCTCTGCTAGTTATAATACAATAACAAAATCAAAAAATGTATTAAGTAGCTATGATATGGCAGACATTGTGCTAGGCACAATGCTGTTTTGAAAAATGAAACAGTCCTTTCTGCTTAAAGGAGCTAACTTTCTATGGGGGAAAAAAGAACATATGTTAAACTATTCACTGTGAATATGTGTGTATATACATACACACGTATGTATACATAGATACATACATATACACATATGTAGTATATACACACATATAATAAAAATAATTTAAACAATAAACAAGAGAAAGTCCCTGCTCTTGAGGAACTTATACTCCATGAAAATATAAGTACTAAAACTGAAACAACTACATCCTCACATATATGATAATTATTGAAAAAATGTAAACTCCTTGAAAGGAGAGACTATTATTTTTATATTTTTAATTCCCAGTGCCTGGCAATCCGTCAGTCAACAAACTTTTATTAAATGCCTGCTACATGCCAGACACTATGGTGAGCACTAGAAAAACAAAGAAAGACAAAAACAGAGTCTCTTCCCTCAAAGAATTCACAATCTAATGGGGAGATGATATGAAAAAACTCTGTACATATGAGAGATATACATGTGTGTATATGTCTTTCTCTGTGGATATATATGCACAATATACATTTATACACATGTCTGTATATACATACATACATGCATATGTATATCTAGAAGGTGATCTCAGAAGAAAATCACTAGGTAGGAAATGGCAGGTGATTCAGGGGGAGGGAGACTAAGAAATACCTCCTAAAGATTATATATATACACACACACATATACATGTAAAATGTATATGTAAACATGTAAAAATTTATTTCATTAAATATTTCCCAATTATATTTTAAAAGAATTTTTAACAATTATTTAAAATTTTTTTGAGTTTCACATTCACTCCCTCCTTCTTATCCCTCCCCCTCCAGAAGGCAAGCAATTTGATATTAATTATACATGTGGATTCATGCAAAACATATTTCCATTTTAGCCGTGTTGCTAAAGAAAACACAGACAAAAACTCCAAGAAAAATAAAGTTTAAAAAAAAACATGCTTCAGAGTTCACCAGTTCTTTCCCTGGATGTGGATAGCATTTTTCATCGTGGATCTTTTGGAGTTTTCTTGGATCATTGTACTGATCAGGGTAGGTAAGTCTTTCATAATTCATTATTGTTACAATTTTGCCGTTACTGTGTACAATGTTCTCCTTGTCCTGCTCACTTCAATTTGTATGACTTCATGTAAGTTTTCCTAGGTTTTTCTGAAACCATCCTGAATATCATTCTTATAGCACAATAATATTCCATCACAATCATATACCATAGTTTGTTAATCCATTCCCCAGTTGATGGGCAGCCCCTTGATTTCCAATTCTTTGCCACCTCAAAAAAAACCCATTATAAATATTTTTATACAAATAGGTCCTTTTCCTGCTTCTTTAATCTCTTTGGGGTACAGACCTAGCAGTGGTATTGCACGGTCAAAGGGTATGCACAATTTTATAGTTCTTTGAGTATAGTTTCAAATTGTTCTCCAGAATGGTTGGACTAGTTCACAACTCTCCTAGTAAAGCATTAGTGTCCTAATTTTTCCACATGCACTCCATTTTCCTTTTCTGTCATATTAGCCAATCTGATAGGTGTGAGGTGGTATCTCAGTTATTTTAATTTTCATTTCTCTAATCAATAGTGATTTAGAGCATTTTTCATACGACTACAGATAGCTTGGATTTCTTCTTCTGAAAACTGCTTCTTCATATCCTTTGACCACTTATCAACCTGGGGAATGGCTCTTTTTATAAATTTGGCGCAATTCTCTATATAGTTGAGAAATGAGACCTTTATCAGAAAAACTTACTGTAAAATCTCCCCCACCCCCGCAAGTTTCCTGTTTTCCTTTTAATTTTGGCTGCATTAGTTTTGTTTGTGCAAAAGCTTTTTTTTTTTTTAATTTCGTGCAATAAAAATGATCTATTTTTACCTTCTGTGATCTTCTTTATTTCTTGTTTGGTCATACATTCTTCCCTCATCCATAGATTTGACAAGTACATTCTTCCATGCTCCCATAATTTACCTATGATATCACCTTTATGTCTAAATCATTTATCCATTTTGACTTCATCTTGGGATACAGTGTGAGATGTTGCTCTTTGCCTAGTTTCTACCAAACTGCTTTCTAGTTTTCCCAGAAATTTTTGTCAAGTGTTAAGTTCTTACCCCAAAAGCTTGGATCTTTGAGGTTATCTAATACTAGGTTACTTTAGTTATTTACTACTGTGTTTTGTGTACTTAGTCTACTCCACTGATTCACCACTCTGTTTCTTAGCCAGTACCAGATTGTTTTGATGATTACTGCTTTGTAATATAGTTTGAAAACTGGGACTGTTAGGCTGCCTTCCTGCACATTTTTTTCATTGATTCCCTTCATATTCTTGACATTTTGTTCTTCCAGATAAATTTTGTTATTTTTTCTAGCTCTATAAAATAATTGTTTGGTAATTTGGTATGCCACTGAATAAATAAATTAACTTAGGTAGAATTGTCATTTTTAAAATATTGGTTTAGTCTACTCATGAGCAATTAATATTTCTCTGTTAGATCTGTCTCTATTTGTGTGAAAAAAAATGTTTTGCAATTGTGTTCATATAATCCCTGGGTTTATTTTAGCAGGTGGACAGACTCCCAAATATTTTATATCATCTACAGTTATTTTAAGTGTAATTTCTCTTTCTATCTCTTGCTGCTGGATTTTGTTGGTAGTATATAGAAATGCTAATGATGTATGTGGGTTCACTTTATATCCTGCAACTTTGCTGAAGCTGTTAATTATCTCAACTAGTTTTTAGTTGATTCTTTAGGATTCTCCAAGTATACCATCATATCATCTGCAAAGAATGATAGTTTTGTTTCCTTGTTGTCTATTTTTATTCCTTCAATTTCTTTTTCTTGTCTTACTGCTTCCAGCACAGTACTGAATAATAGAGGTAATAATGGATATCCTTGCTTTTCCCCTGATCTCACTGGGAAAGCTTCAAGTTTATCTCTCTTACAGATAATGCTTGGCTTGGTTTTAGGTAGATACTACTTATCATTTTAAGAAAGGTTTCATTGATTCCTATGCTTTCTAGTGTTTTTTTCATAGGAACGGGTGTTGGAGTTTGTGAAAGGTTTTTCCCATATCTATTGACATAGTCATGTAATTTTTGTTGCTTTTGTTATTAATGTCAGTTATGCTGATAGTTGAACCAGCCCTGCATTCTTGGTATAAATCCTACCTGGGCATAGTGTATGGTCTTTGTGGTATGCTGCTGTAATCTCTTTGCAAGCATTTTATTTAAATTGTTTGCATCAATATTCATTAGTGAAATTGGTCTATAGTTTTCTGTTTTTACTCTCCCTGGTTTAGGTATAAAAACCATATTTGTATCATAAGAAGGAATTTGACAGAACTCCTTCTTTACCTATTTTTTCAAATAGTTTATATAGTATTGGAATTAATTGTTCCTTAAATGTTTAGCAGGATTCACTTGTAAATCCATCTGGTCCTGAATTTTTCTTAGGGAGCTCATTTATGGCTTATTCATCCTCTCCCCCCCCACCCCCGCCATAGGGTTATTTAAGCATTCCATTTCCTCTTCTGTTAATCTGGGCAGTTTATATTTTTTTGTAAATATTCATCCATTTCATTTAGATTGTCAGTTTTATTGGCATATAAGTGGGCAAAATAACTCCTCATAATCACTTTAACTTGGTATTCTTTGGTAATACGTTTGCCCTTTTTGATATTAGTAATTTGTTTTTTTTAATTTTTTTAAAAAAAAGTCAAATTAACCAATGGCTTATCTATTCAATTCATTTTTTCCTAAAACCAGTTCCTAGTTTTATTTGTTAGTTCAATTTTTTTTTAACTTTCAATTTTTTTCATGTTTGAGTTTCAGGATTTCCATTTTGGTGCTTAGTTGGGGATTTTAAATTTGTTCTTTAGTTTTCATAGTTGCATGTCCAATTCATTGATCTGCTCTTTTATTGATGTACACATTTAGAGAGATAAATTTCCCCTATGTGCTGCTTTGGCTGCCTCCCACAAATTTTAGAATATTGTCTCATTGTTGTCATTTCCTTTAATGGAATTATTGTTTCTAAGATTTGTTCTTTAAATCACTCATTCTTTAGGATTCTTTAGCTTCCAATTAATTTTTAATCTATGCTTCCACAGCCCTTTATTAAATGTAATTTCTATTGCATTATGGTCTGAAAGGGATACATTTAATATTTATGCTTTTCTGCATATGGTTGTGAGGCTTTTATGCCCTAATACATGGTCAACTTTTTTTGTGAAAGTGACATATACAGTTGAGAAAATGGTATACTCCTTTCTATTCTCATTCAGCTTTTATAGAAGTCTATCATATCTAACTTTTCTAAGATTCTATTTATCTCCTTGATTTCTTATTTATTTTATGGTTAGATTTATCTAGCTCTGAGAGGGGAAAGTTGAGGTCCCCCACTAGTACAGGTTTAGCATTTCCTTCTGTAATTCATTTAACTTTCTTTTCCTTTAAGAATTTGGATGCTATGCCATCTGGTGCATATATAGTATTGCCATTACTTCATTGTCTTTGGTTCCTTTTTAAGGAAATGTAGAGTCTCTGCTAATCCCTTTTAATTAGATCTATTTTTGCTTTTGCTTTGTCTGAAATCATGATAGCTACTCCTATTTTATTTCAGCTGAAGCATAATAATAGATTCTGCTCCTGCCGCTTATTTCAATTCTCTCTCTGTGTGTATTTCTGTTTTAAGTGTGTTTCTTGTAAACAAAATATTATTGGAGTCTAGTTTCTAGTCCATTCTGCTACTTGCTTTTATTTTATGAGTGAGTTCATCCTATTCCCATTCACAGTTGTGATTAATACCTATTCATTTCCCTCCAACCTATCATGATCATGATCACCATCTTCCTCTTCTCCTTCTCTCTTACCCCTCCTTTAAAGTCTGTTTACTTCTATTACCTTCTTTTATCTATCTTCCATTTTATCACCACCCCTCCCCTTTTCTCTCATTCCCTTTCCCTCCTATTTGCCTGTTGGGTAAGATCGATATCTATTACCAATTGAGTGTGTATATATTTCCCTCTTTGAACCAATCTAGATGTGAGTGAGGTTCAAGCATTGCCTGCTCCCCCCACCATTTCCCCCTCCACTGTAAACGCTCTTTCTTGCGCACCTCTTTTATGGGAGATAATTTTCCCCACTCTTCCTCTCCCTTTCCTCTTCTCCCCTATCCATTTTTTTACATCATCCCAACATAATCAACTCACTTCCATGCCCTCTGTCTACCTATACTCCTTCTAACTGTCCTAACAGTGATAAAATTCTTAGAAGTTATATGTATCATCTTTGTATATAGTAAGGTAAACAGTTTGACCTTATTGAATCTGTTATGATTTCTCTTTCATGTTTGTCTTTTTATGCTTCTCTTGAGTCTTATATTTGAAAGTCAGATTTTCTACTCAGCTCTGGTCTTGTCATCTGGAATGCTTCGAAGTTCTCTATTTCATTTAATATTCATTTCCTCCCTGAAGCATTGTATTCAGTTTTGCTCAGCAGGTTATTCTTGGTTCCCAATTCATTTGCCTTCCAGCATATGATATTCTAAGCCCTTCTCTCCTTTAATGTGGTAGCTGCTAAATCTTGTGTGATCGTTACTGTGGCTCCATGGTATTTTGCGTCATTTATTTTTGGCTGCTTAAAGTGTTTTCTCTTTAACCTGGGAGCTCTGGAATTTGGCTATAATATTCTTGAGAATTTTCATTTTAGGATCTCTTTCAGATGGTGATCTTTTTAAATTCCTACATTATCCTCTGGTTCTAGGATATAGGGGCAGTTTTCCTTGATAAATTTTTGAAATATGTCTAGGTTCTTTCTTTGATCATGGCTTGCAGGTAGTCCAATAATTCTTAAATTACCTCTCCTCGATCTATTTTCTAGGTCAGTTGTTTTCACAATGAGTTATTTCACATTTTCTTCTTTTTTTATTTTTTTGACTTTGAGTGTTTCTTGATGTCTCATGGAATCATTAGCTTCCATGTGCCCAATTCTAATTTTTAAGGAATTATTTCCTTTAGTGAGCTTTCATGCCTCCTTTCCACTTTGCAAATTCTGCTTTTTAAGGAATTATTTTCATCATTGAATTTTTATACCTCTTTTTCCATTGGGCCAATTTTTATTTTTAAGAAATTTATTTTTTTTCCCAGCATTTTTGTGCCCCTTTTTTACCAAGTTGTTAATTTTCTTTTCATAATTTTCTTCCTTTGATTTCTTTACCTATTTTTTCCTCTACCACTCTTATTTGATTTTGAAAATTAATTTTAGCTCTTCCAGGAATTCTTATTAGGTTTGTGTCTAATTCACATTTTTTTCTTTGAGGCTTTGCTTGTAGTTTTTTGACTTCCTTGTCTCCTTCTGAGTTTGTGTCTTCATCTTCCCTATCATCATTAGTAGCTTTTTATGGCCAGGTTCATTTTTTGTTCTTTGCTCATTTTCTACCCTGTTTCTTGATTTTGAACTTTATGTTAAAGATGGCCTCTGTTTCTGACATGGGGGAGGGGCACTACCTCAAGCTTTAGGCTTTTTTACACTGCTATTTTCAGAGGTAGATCTGGGAGTTTGAAAGTTTTCAGTGCTTCCAACGTGGTATGATCTGGGGAGAGGTGTTGTCACTGCTCTCCTGGTCTTTACTATGGTCCTTACCCAGGAAGGGCTCATGATCCCTTGAGGAGAGAAGATATACTGTTCCTCAAGGTCCCTGATTCTCTTGTAACCAAAATTGATACTGCTTCTCAGGTTTTCACTTTCTCCTTGACTGAAAGTGCTCCTTCCCCATGCTTGAACAACGGAGTTGGCAATGGAGTTGCCAAATATTGTCTGATCCTGTGTCTGGTGCTAGCACAGGGGTCTCCTGTAATTTCTTTCTGACCAGTTGCCATGTCTCCTTAGCATCTCTGGTAAGCTCCTGAAGAGAGCACTTGAGAGCTCCTAAAATTCCTGCCACTTCTGTCACTACCACCTAGTCCCACCATTCGTGTTTCATGAACATGGGTTTTAGGTCAGCCTCCAACCCAGTGTTACAGATGTACCTTTCCAGCTTCCGAGGTAGTCTTGGGCTAGAAGAATGGCTCATTTTGACCTTTTGTTGGCTCCGCCACTCCAGAATTTCATTTGAGACATTGTTTTAAAGTAGTCTAGAAGGGAATGTTGGGGGAGCTGAGCTAAGCAGAGCAGCTTCTCTACTCTGATACCTTGGCTCCACTCCCAGAAGTCAGAAAATGGGTTTTGAGCTGGGTCCTGAAGGAATGAAGGGAAGCCAATAGGCTGAAATAAGGAGGGAGATCTTTCTAGGCATGTAGCATATCAACTGGGAGATGGAGTGTCCTCTCTGAGCCTCAGCAACAAGGCTAGAAAGATGGGAGGGGCCCAAGTTGTAAAGGGTTTCACTTTTAATGGAAGGGAAGGGGCTGGGGGTGTGGGGAGCTTCCTGCAGAAGGACAACAAGCATTTATTTACTATGTGCCATTTGAGGTGAATTTTGAAGGAAGCCAGAAAAGACCAAGAGGGTGAGAGGAGGAGGGAGAGCATTCTATGGACAGGGGACAGCCTGAGAAATGGAGTGTCATATGTGAGGAACAGTAAAATAGGCCAATATAGCTGAATCATGGAGGGTGTGGAAGGGTGTAAAATTCAAAACGACCAGAAAGGTAAGAAGAGGTCAGGCTGCGAAGTCCTTTAAATGACTGAGAAACTTAATATTTGATCCTCGAAGTCAAGGGAGCTGTTGGTATTTACTGAGTACAAGAATGACATGGTCAGGTCCTCCACATTAGAAAGATCAGTTGAGCAGATGAGTGGAGGATGGACTAAGGTAGGGGGAGACTTGAGGCAGTAAAACCGACCAGATGCAATGCAATAGTATGGTAAGAGGTGACAAGGGGGTGGTACAAAGCTGGGGGCAATGGCAAGGGAGAGAATAGGAAAGATTATATAAAGGTAGAAATGACAAGATTTAACAACTGCTATGTGGAGTGAATGAGAGAGAGGAGTTGAGGGTGACACTGAGGTTGTCAACACATAAGAGGTACTTAATAAATACTTGTAGACTAACTAATTTTATACCCATAACAACCCAGTGAGGCATTTAGGACAAGTATTGGTCATATCCTATCAGAAGATGAATAAGCTAAGGCATTGAGAGGTTAAGTGACTTGCCTGTCACACATTAGGTTAAAGATGAAGCCAGGACTAAAATCCAAATTTTTTTTTGTTTTTTAACATCTATTTTTTAAAACTTTGAGTTCCAAATTCTCTCCTCTCTTCCCTTCCCACTCACCCACCCTCCCTAAGAAGTCAAGCAATTCAACATGGGCCACATGCATATCATTATGTATAACCCTTCCACAATATTCATGTTGTGAAAGACTAACTATATTTTGCTTCTTCCTATCCCCCTTTATTGAATTTTCTCCCTTGACCCTGTCCCTTTTCAAAAGTGTTTGTTTTTGATTACTTTCATCCTCATCTGCCCTCCCTTCTATCATCCCCCCCTTTTTATCTTCTTCCTCCTTCTTTCCTGTGGGGTAAGATACTCAATTATGTATGGTATTCCCTTTTCAGGTCAAATCTGATGAGGGCAAGATTCACTCATTCCCCCTCACCTGCCTTCTCTTTTAAGTACAGAACTGCTTTTTCTTGCCACTTTTATGT
>CM053624.1:114003371-114037569 GCA_028646595.1 Phalanger gymnotis | reverse complement strand
AGAAGGATTCCAGAGTCTGAGACTGAATCTGGGTGTGTTTTCGCTGCCTGGCCATGTTCCCAGCCAATTTACTTGACCCTTGAGTTTTTCATCAGGGTATGACTGCTTGTAGACTAAAGAGTTCTATGTTCCATGCTTGGGTGGATGCACTGCCACACCAGCACTCCTCCTTCCCTAAGAACCCCCTACCCAGACTGGGCTTAGATCTTCAGCAGGTTCTTCACTCCTGCTCTGATCAGCCACTTAATTCCTCCCACCAGGTGGGCCTGGGGCCAGAAGCAACTGCAGCTGTAGTTCTGTAGCTGCCCCACTTCCACTGCCCCAGGGGCGGTGACCTAACAGCAAACTCCTTGTCCCCAGCAGCTTTTCCCACTAACCTTCTCTGTTGTCTTTGGTGTTTGTGGGTTGAGTGGTCTGGTAAATGCCACAGCTCATTAATTCAGGGCGTTAGGGCGTTCCGGCTCCTGGTCTGGTTGGTCTGCACCGCCCACTCTGGGCTCTGCTCTGCTCAGCTCCGCTCCCCTCAGCTCCCAGCTCCGTGTGGGACAGACCTTACCCAGAGACCATCCAGGCTGTCCTGGGCTGGAGCCTTGCTTCCCTATGCTATTTTGTGGGTTCTGCAGTTCTAGAATTGGTACAGAGCCATTTTTTTTTTATAGGTTTTTGGAGGGACTTGGCGGAGAGCTCACGCTAGTCCCTGCTTTCCAGCTGCCATCTTGGCTCCGCCCCCCTCAAAATCCAAATTTTCTTAATGTGAATACTGCCTTTCAGTGACATACTGTGCAATGTAGAAGTTTCAAAAGGCTACTTACTTATTCAGTTTGTAATTCAAAGATACAAGTGTTGAACATCAAGTTAACATTGATAACAAACAAAAGTAACTGTTACCAATACTGGAAAGAGACAGGAAATGATTAATGAGGAGATATCGTGATCCTCCCTCTGCCACTACCCCTTTCCAATAACACTCACTGGACATTTTCTGCCTGATTTTTCTTTTTGACCAAATGGAAGTCATTATTAAAATAAGGAACTCCGGTTGTTTTCTTAATTGGTTCCTTGAAAACTTTATTTTTAAAGTATGTGAGGTTTTTGTAGTTTACCATGCCATTTTGGCAGGTGTGCTATTTATTGAACAAGGCTTAAATATCCCTTTGTATCCTAGTTTGGCTTGGTGAGATAAGCACACAGGCAGTTTTCTTGCAGAGAATTATATCATTGTCAGGATCCAGATGGGATGTCCTTGGTTTGCTTATATAGCCAAATGATCAAAGCACCTGGAAAAAAAAAAACAGTTCCCTAACCCAAAGGGGTATAACCAGAAAATAGTCACTTGATTTGACCTCGCAATTAGTAGTACTTAAAGTAGACTGACATTATCCAGAGGAATAATTCTTATCGTTGAGGGCAGTAAGCCCACTCCAAAGTAAGACTTACTCTTGAAATGCCAGGGATTAATTTATGTGAGGGGCTACACAAGCCAGAACTAGGAAAAGAAAGTATATTAGGTGTTAGTGTAAATTGTCAATCTCAAAGCTTGTTCTGACACTATGGAAAAAAAATAAAACTTAAGCAGGCTTTTGCAGGTGCTTGTTGGCTACATTATTTGCTTTGATACATGATCTTCATCCAAGCCTTTTACTGGGGGTTCAATTTTAGAGGTGTTTTCTTGGTAGCTTCTCCTGTCTGAGTATGCCATTTGGGGAGTTGGTTGACAACTGAGTTTGAATGGAATCTGGAGGCAGAAGATCTAAATGCAAATCCTGGTTCTGTTCCTTGCTACCTATATGCCCTTTGATAAGTCACTATACTTTTCAGGGCTTCATATCCTTCATGTATAAAATAAAGGGTTTGTACTAAATGATCCTTAACTTGCCTTTCAACTTTAAAAATCATATGATAATCCTACTTATTCTACATACAGCTTGTTTGTCTATAGTCGTCTGTATATTGTCTGTCCCATTAAGTTGTTAGCTCCTTGAGGGCGGGACGGTCTTTTGCTTTACTTTGTATCCTCAGAGTTTAGCACAGTGCCTGGCACAATGCTTAATAAATGTTTATTGACTATTCCAGATGGCAAGGTCAGGGTCTGTATTTGCACCAGGTCCATTTACCAGCTTACCCCAAGATGGCAATGATTTATCTGTCATAGCCCTTCCACAAAATGATGGCAATCATACTTCCTTTCAGACTAATGCCAAAAATTCCTCAAGAAGACCTCTCTGGAAAGAGGGCCCTGTCAATTTATTCTCTTGAAAACTTAAACTTGTTTAGCTTTATGTTATAGTTTTTTAGTCCCCTGACATTCAGTTTGAAGAATTTTCTTTTGAAGTTTGATCATTTCACCTGCCTCTGATCTCTTTAGTTTTTGCGATTTCCTAAGAATGAAAAAAATGTCCTCAAAACATTAATGGCAATTGAGTTCGGTTTACATTCTTAATCCCCTCTTTATTGCTATGAATTTATTGAGTGATTCAGTACAGACAGGCAGTTTGAATTGCCACCTCTAACCACCACTTCTCCTTCCTGTGTCTCCTCTTCTAGTACTCCTTTGAACTGTTTGTTGCAAGACTAGTAACATTTAATATTTAGCCTGGCCTAGTGAAAAGAGCGCTGGAATACAGGAGAACTTAGTTCTAGTTCTGGTTTTACTTCCAATTGTATGATTCTGGGCAAATCACATCATCATCATTATCATTATTAAAATAACTCACATTTATATAATACTTTAAGATTTACAAAGCCCTTTATGTGTGTTGTCTCATTTGATCCTTGCAACAGCCTTGTGAGATAGGTGCTATTATCTCCTTTTTACATATGAGGAAACTGAGGCTGAGAGAGGTCAACTTGCTAAAACTTGGGTTTTTCTGACTCCAAATCTAGCACTGTACCACCTCCAAATCCACTGTAGAGCCTAGCTGCCTCATTAGTTTTTAGTTCCCACAGTACAAAATAATGAGATTAAATTAAACAAAATTACAATTCCTTACTACTCTAACATTCTATGGTCTTATACCTATACATCTCTGGATTCCAAATTACAAAATGATATAAGTATTGTAACATATACATTTCTAGATGGATTGCTCATTATTAGGGGAGAGAAGGGAAAGATAGGCATTTAATAAGTACCTACCATATACCAGGTGCTGTGCTGAGCACTTCACAAATATCACATTTGATCCTCACAACAACCCTGTGAAGTAGATGCTATTATTATCCTCATTTTACAGGTGAGTAGACTGAGGTAAGCAGAGGTTAAGTACATAGCCCAGGGTCACACAGCTAGGAAGTATCTCTGGCCAAATTTAAATTCAGCTCTTTTATTGCTCTGTCCACTGCACCACCAGCTACTTCTTTATTACAGAGGTATTCAGTAAGAGGTAGACTGGAGTAGTGGATAGACAGTGAACCTTAGAGCCAGGAAGATCTGATTAAGTCCTGCCTCTGACAAATCACTTAGCCTTTCAGTGCTCTAGCTAGAAAGTGTCAAAAAAGGCAAAACCCCCCAAGCAGCCTGAACCAGATTAAAATGTAATTGGAAAGGGTAGCTAGGTGGCACAGTGAGTAGAGCACCAGCCTGGAGTCAGGAGGAACTGAGTTCAAATCCAGCCTCAGACACCTGACACACTTAATTAGCTGTGTCACCTTGGGCAAGTCATTTAACCCCAATTGCCTGGCCCTCCCCCCTAAAAAGAAAAAAAGAGTTAAAAATGTAATTGGAACATGTTTACCAAAAAAATAAAAAATATAATATAGATAATGTTAATTTGTAGTTTCCTAAGTCAATATGCTGTCAAAGGGATGTTTCTATTTGAGTTTGATACTACTGCCCTAGGTAACTCTCTAAGGCTACCAGTTATAGATAAGTTGTTAATTTGTGTTTATATCTGAAAGTTTTGGAATATAATAATAACTAATAATAAATGCTTGTGGATTACCTGATCTGCAACAGTAGAGGGTGATTCTCAACTGAGAATTCCCCACATTGATGAATTAATATGATCATAGATGTAGATATAGAAGGGACCTCAGCAATTATATGTTCTAACCCTCTCATTTTACAAATGAGGAAACTGAATTTAAGTGACTTGCCAGAGTCATATGGCTAGTAAGTGTCTGAGGCTAGATTTGAACCCAGGTATTCCAAACTCCAAAGCTAGCTCTCTATCTACTATACCAGACTACCTTTCCATAGCAATTGTGTTCCTACTGATGCTAGGTAAGAACCCTAGGCCTAAATACTTACTTTTTTTAATCAGAAGTTCTAGATACAAAAAGTTATTATCCAACAAGTAAATTTTCTGCTGTGGTCTGGAAATGACTGCAATAGTCCCTTTAAAACTACTGTCTTACAAAGATCTCAAAGTATTTCATTAATTTTTATATAGTGCTTTATATTTTATTAGCACTTTATTAGCATTACAAAACACTTTAGAAATCATCTCGTTTTATCCTTACAAAAACTTGGAGAGGTAATCAGTCAGTCAGTTAACAAACATTTATTAAGGAACTTACTGTGTGTCAGGCACTGACTAAGCACAGGGATATAAAGAAAGACAAAAACCTGCCCTGAAGGAACTTCTAAGACATGTCCTCAAAGACAACATGAAAACAAGTACGTACAAACAAGATACATACAGGATAAAATGGAGATAGTATCAGAGGGAGGACACTAGCATTAGGTGATATCACAAAAAGCTTCTTGTAGAAGGTTGGATTTTAGCTGGGACTTAAAGAAAGACAGGGAAGTCAGTAGGCAGAAATGAGGAAGGAGAGAATTCCCAGCATGGGGGACAGCCACTGAAAATGCATCAAGTCAGGGTGTATAGTGTTTTATATGAGGAAGACCAAGTAGTCCAGTGTCACTGGAGTGCTATTATTAGCAGATGGTGCTATTATTACAGCAGAGTGCTATTATCACAGATGAGGAAACTGAAGCTGGCAGAGGTTAAGTGACTTGCCCAGGATTCACACAGCTAAAAGTGATGATAGCTAACAACTAGATAATGGTTACTATGTGCCAGGCACTGTGGGTAAATGCTTTGTTATCATCTCACTTAATCTTTACCACAACCCTGGGAGGTAGATTCTCTTACTATTCCCATTTTACAGATGAGGAAACGGAGGCAAACAGAAGTAAGTGACTTGCCCAGGGTCACACAGCTAGTAAGTGTCTGAGGCTGGATTTAAATTCAGGTATTCCTGACTTTCAGCATAGTGCCTGGCACACAGTAAGTACTTAGTAAATGCTTGTTCAATTGATTTGACTCTAGGTTCACCACTCTATCCACTAAATCACCTAGCTGTCATGAATGAAATGAAAAAAAAACCCATACATACATGCAAACATATGCGTGTATTATATATTGTATGTACACTTATGTGTTATATATGTATATAAACACATACATGTCATAATATAACCAACACAGATGGTCAAGCTATATTTTTCCATTGCTACTAGAAATGGACAACTCCACCAGAATATAGAAACTTCACCCACGTAAGAGTATTGCTTTTCAATAGTGCCTCAGGGGCAAAAAATGGCCCTTAATGATTTGTTTGCATATATAGAAATGACTCAGAGGTCACTAGATGCAGACAGAAGCAGGCACTAGTCAGGAGGTGAGGTGGGATAAGTGACAATGGCCAACCCCATTCTCAATTGGGTTCATTTCTCCTGCTCTGTACTATCATGGATCACTTAGGAAATACAGGAGGGTAATGAGGACTATAACTTTCCTAAAGACTGGGACTGGTAGGCAGGGCTTTCCCCCTGCATAATGACATCATTTGTTTGGGGCTGAGTCTTCCAGGAGTGCTATATAAAAACAACCCTAAGAGAGTTGAGAGCCTGAAGATCAATCCTGCTCGCCAACGGTGCTCCAGCTGAGAGCACGTGGTAGCATTCGGCTTGCTCCAGAGAGCCTTTTCCACTGAGTGAGAAAAAAGAAAAATCCTGTGAACTACCTACGGGGAGACAGAGCTTTCCTGAACATGCCAGCCCAGAGCGTTAGTGCAGCTCGAGCCACTCTGCTTATCCTTTTCTTAAAGGTGCAAACCTCTGTACCAGCACCACATAATGGTAAAGTTTCTGCCTTTTCTTCTTTATTAACCTTCTTGAGCTCTTTGATTTTGTGCATAGAATCACTGATCAGATGAATTAGTTGATATCATATTAAATAATACAGTCACCTAGTGGGGGTGGAGAATAGTAATGTATAACCTAGAACAGCAAATAAGCAAGTTATTTTTTAGTTTTACTTCAAATGCATTACTTAAGGTGGAGGAAAGGGGAGGTTAAAGCAGAAAGTGAATTTACTAATTATGTTTTAATCATCTATAATGTTAGAATTCATATTCATTCTCTGGATGTACACTGAACAAAAGATAGCTTGGGAATGTGTGGACCAATGGGGAGAAATTGCTTTGAGACTTAAAATAGGCTATTCATAATCCACCTGCAGACAACAGGGAATTGACTAATGTTTTATGATGCTCTGATCACTAGGAAAATTGCATATTGGTTTGAGAGATCTCAGGGACAAGATTCATTCCCTTAGGGGATAGATTTTCATGCCACAAACTTCATTTAAACATGAAGGGACAACGTATACTAGCCTCAATCATTATATTCTCTGAAAGGAGCCCCGCACCCGGCCCCCCATTTTTATTTTTTCTGGGTTTAATCAATGCTATAACATTTACAAGCAAGACTGGGGACCTGAAGCTTAAGTTGTGAGCTCTGGGTATGGGTCAGTGAATTTTGCTGAACTGTCACATTGTGTGTGTGTGGGGGGGGGGCAGGCCACAGGTTTCGAGTTATTTTTGAAAGAAGAGAAAAATGCCAAACTTTGATTGCTGGAGAGTGTGGAGGGGGTGGAGGGAGGTAGTGAGGAATCTCTCCAATGCCTAGGGTTAGTGCTTTTCCGGGGGAGAAGACTGACACTTACGGATAGTTCATGGATAATTCATGGGTATTTATTTCATGGATAATTCATGACGGTTCATGCCCTGTGTGGGGTATGCTCTGAGACCTTAAGCCCTGGTCATTTGTGGGAGCTACAAATGCAGAGGATTTATGCCTGCCCCTAGCTAAGACATGTGGGATGTTTTGCTGGCTGGGCAGGGGAGCGAAAAATCACTTCAGTCCCCGACCAGAAAACGCATCTGGCTTCTTTTTCTCCTGGAGGTCAGCAAGGAGACATGAGTGGCCAAAGCTATTGTTCGTAACTTTAAGATTGCCATTAATGAAATTAAGGCATTGCATGCTTCATATCATCTTCTGGTAAGAAAGAAATGACAAAGAGAGGGGAGAAAGAGGTGATATAGAAGTTTAAATGACAAATGGCAGAAGTTTAAATATATTGTGAGTGTTGAGATCTTGTTTCCCCCTGCTTCAAGAAAAAAGTAGGAAACTAGATCTATCTAAATTCAGCTTAGGACACCTTCCCCTCCCCCCTTCCGGCGCCCCCCACCCCCTTCTGCTCCCTAACCAACCTGGGACAATAGAGACAACTAGCTATTCATAAGTCTTTTTCATTCTCCAACACCCTTGGATGAAGGGCCTTTACCCTTTGAGAGGCAGCTACCTCTCATTGCCCCACTTGTCAACAAAACAACTTTCCAAAGATCTGGAATGTGCAGGGGCCTGGGGGAGGGGGAGAAACAGACCAGGGAAAGGAGCTCTTCATCTCACACAGTAGTTAGCTGACCTTACACTCATTCCTGTTCACGAAACATACTTTTATATAGTCATGCCTCCTCCTTCTCCACCCGGGCATCTCAGCTCTTTTAAAGCCTCCAGGCATACAGTCCAACACACCTGTACCTCCCCTCCTACTCTCCCCCAAATACCAACCCCACCTGTGGTGAAGGACCAGGCCATGGGGGTAGAGGGTGGGAAATGCAGCCTGGTATACACTGTGGTTTGTTCTCTAGCCAGACTTCACAGTTTTTAATTCCTCCAGCTGCTAGAATTGGTGAATGTCAAAGAAAAATGCATGGGGGATGGTATGAGTGAAAGAGAAGTGAATAAAGGTGAAATGTGAAGTCCTGGACAGAGAATGCCTTGAATTATGGCTTTATGAGGCTGTTTAGGGCAGGTTTTTAATGAATTCTACAGAGCCAAATCTTGTCTAGCCTAAACCAGTTTGTACTGTGTTTCAGTGTGAGGAAATGAGTTTGCAGCTGGGCTGCTCGGCCTCAGCATAGGGTTACATCGAGAAGGTTCTGACAGTGGGTACAAGAAGCTCCAAATGCTCTGAACCCTGTGACCTGGATCTTTACAAATCAGTTTTTTTCTTTCAAAACACACCCGGGACATTTTCCCTGCCCAGTCTGTAGCAAGTTTGCAGGTTCAAACAGGCATTCAAGGTTGAGTTACTCAAGCCTTCCTAAATCACTCAGATGACCTTCTTTAGGATGGAAAAACATCTCTTTCCCTCACAGAAGGCCCTAGTAAGTCTCAAGAAGCTAGACCTGGTGCTAGGATGAGGATTTTGCCTCACTTGCTTTGTGGAGGTTCAGCCCTGTCCTTAAACATGAGTTTCCCCTATAGTCCAGGTTTATTCTTCAACATCTTATATGCTGGGAGGAGTGGCAGCTTCTTTTAGTTAAGAACCTTAACAGTCTGTTTCAACACTATAGGTGTGTATCAGCTCTGGGGCTGATATATCGCCTCAGAAAGCTAACTAGCTGGATTTGGCATTGATATGTATCTGTAAAAGTAGGCAAACCTAAACCCTTCTGACTCAGTCCTTATTAACTTTGGTTTTTCTTTAGGCTGACTGTGCTTCCTTTTCTGTACCCCACCCACTCCCAAATCTATCCAGGTACCGACATTTATTTCCCTCCCCCCACCACAAACCCTACCCCTCCCACATCCCCTCCCACAGCCACCAAGAGACTAAGAGTTCCAAGTCTCACAGAGAAGACAGCTCCAGCTCAAGAGATTGGTTTATTATGCCACTCATTTACTACTAGTAGCCAATCCCCAGCCTTGTGTCAGTCAACAGGCTAACTCCTCACTATCCCTGACATTAGATGAGGTAAGAGCTGTCACTGAGGTGTTTTTAGGCATTTCTCAGTTGCTTCTTCCTTGATTAAGAGCCACAATAGAAGAAAAGGCTCAACCTGGGAAACTTCTAGAGAGTTGGCAGCAAACATGTTAAGTAACAATCCTCTTGCTGGCAGTTATTTAGTTTGTGGCAGGTGCAATTTAAACACTCAGGCTAAGGATGGACTAGAAAATTGGCTGTTTACTTGGTGGTTTGGGGCTAGGTAACTGGCACTTACTGTGCTTCTCCAGGGGAGAAATGGGGCAGAAATACTTTGTCATTCATGGAAACTTAGGCTAGAAGCTTCACCTGATAGGAATTTTGCATAGCTTCCTTTGTGAGAATAACTGCCATATGTTTTTACAAACTCCCATCATACTTTGTAAGACAAGCAAACAAATGTTCAGGGAACAAGACAAGACAGTAAAGGGGAGTCTCCTGTTGTTTAGCCCTCAGGTAGTCTTCTTCCATTTGTTCAAGAGAGAACTGGTAGTCAGTAAACCATAGGAACTCACTTGAAAAATTTTGCTTCACCAGAATTCCAACCACTTCTTTCATGACAGTGGGAAGCTAAAACAGTCTGGCCTGAATGAGGGAGCCTGGCATAGTGGATACAGTAGATACAGAAAGTCCTCGGTTCAAGGTCTGCCTCTGACACACATTGCCTGTGTGATCCTAGGCGAGTCTTTTTAACTTCTCAGTTCCCCCAGAAAACTCTCTACAACAAGCTGTAAAGAAGATACAGATCTCCATTGGCATAGGAATGTCCTTACTGGGACTATTTGCTGATAAAATGACAGGTCATCCCCAACGTCTGCAGAACTCCTCTTAGAGAAACTTAGTTTGATTCCCAATTCACAGAGAAAATTCAGTTGTCCATCTAAACCCCCAGGCCACTCTGGTATCTGTCCCAAAGAGGAAGAGAAACTTTGCTTTCCTAGTTGCTAACTGCCTCTCCAGGAACACTATTTCAGGAAATTCCAGGCCAGGCTTCACTTTACTCCTCCTGCCTCCTGCCACCTTCTCTCTTTCCTCCACAACCATTTTGCCTAACCTCCACCCTTACACCCTTTCAATTTAGGGAGAGGAAGGAAGGCTTCATGAAGAGGATGACATTTGAGCTATGCCTTCAGCCATGACTAGGATTTCAACAGATGGAGATGGGGTGGGTAGAGATAAGAGTAGTCTAGGCAAGGGGAAAATTATGATGTTAAGAAAGTATATGATGTGTTTGGGGTAATGTAAATCAATCTAATTTTTCTGGAATGCAGTTGTATAATGGGGCTGGAAGAGTAGGTTGGAACCAGATTATGGAGGGCCTTGAATGCCACACTAAAGAGTATAGACTTTAGTTGGTCAACAATGGGGAGTCAGGGAAGGTCTTCGAGCAAGGAAGTGATAGGATCCTATTTAAGAAAGAGTAACCTGGTAATTAGGTAACATCCTAATCATGAAGGATTTGTAGGAGGGAGAAATTAGGGCAGAGAGACAAGCTGAGAGGTTGTTTAAATGTCCAGGCAAGAAGTAATGAGGATTTGAAAACAAAGATGTCAGAAAAAAAAGAAGAGGCTTTAGGGAATGTGAGCAATGGCAAGAGAATATGGACTGATTTCAGTAAATGAAGTATGACCTCTTAATATAAGACAGAAAAGGAAGAAAGAATGGCTGAAGATATGAAGATTTTTTAAAATATGAAAGAGACAAAGCTTTCTTCCACAGGTAACCTGATCAATAGGATAGATGTCAGAAGAATGAGGGGAAAAAGGAAGGAAAGGCTAAAGGCTGGGATAGTCAAAGTGGCAAAAAGGCTATCTTCATGGAAGAAATAGTAGTGGGGAGGATTTTTCTGTAGATTTCTTGCTATAGGCTACAAGTACTTTTTGTGATTGGGGGTTACATTTATTTATATTCATATAACTGAAAGAGACCTTAGAGATCATCATATCTAGAAGTGTTAAACATATGGCCCCAAAACACTCCTGAGTGCAGCCAAAAACCCTATTAAAATGTAATTGGGAAATATTTAACAAAATACATAAAAATAAAACAGGAAACACTACATTGTAAAACTAAGTCAATATGTGGCTCACAGAGGTCCTTATATATGGATTAGTGGCCCCCTTTCTATTTGAGTTTGACAATATTGGTCTTGTCCCACCTCATTTTATATATGAAGAAACAGGCTTACAAAAGTAAATTGACTTTCCTGAGGTGACACAGGGAATATGTGGAACCAAGAGTCTACTATCCCTGGAAAATCCTTGAAGGGAGGACTGGGTAACCAGAAAGTAAAACCTTCCCACTTACAGATTCTCTGAAATGCCTTTTGAGGCTGTACTCAAAAAAATCTCAAGTAACTAGCTATTCACAAGTCAAGACAGAAACAACCAAACAAATGCAGGGTTCCTATTCAGGAGCCCAGGTAAAGCAGACCTTTTTATTCAAAATAGCTAATCTGACAAAGAAGCACACAACCTTCGCTACACCTGAGCATCACTCTTCATCTTAATTTAATTCACTTTAAAATTAAGTTGGTCCTGCTTAGTCTTTTCTCTTGATTATCTAATCAGCTCTCATGGGTTTAATGTTCATCTTTATGTAGATAACTCCCAAGTCCCTCTATTCACCCCTAATCTCTATCCTAGACTCCAGTCATTCAGGCCACAAGCATTTATTAAGCATTTACTTTGTGCCAGGCACAGTGCTAAGCACTGGAAAATCAAATAGAGGCCAAAATTAGCCCTGCCCTCAAGGAGCTTACATTCTAATGGGGAGACAATATATAAATTATTTTTATCTGCCTGCTAGAATTCTCCATCTGGATGTCCTATAGACAACTCAAACTCACCCTGATCCAAGGTGGAATTGTGGTAATGATTCCATATTTTCCTGAAATCTATCCTTCTCCCAAACTTCTGTTGATGGCACTACCATCTTTCTAGGCTCCTAGTTTTACAGTCTTGGAGGTATACTGGACCCTTCTCTCTCTTTCAGTCCTTACTTCTAATCAGTTACCAAGTCTTATTGCTCTTACCTCTATACCATCTCTTTCCTTCTCTGCTTTCACCCAGGCCCCCTACCCTTATTCAGGCCATCATCATGATTTGACTATTCCAATAATGTCCTGTTTGGTCTCTCGGCCTCCAGTCATCTCTTCCTTTCTCTAGTCTATCCTCTCATAGGGATAGGGACTAGACCTGTGATTTCTTTAGTATAGGGAGCTCCCAGGTAAGGAAACTCCTTCTACAATGCAGATTGGTACCTTCTATACAATTTATAGGCTCACAGAGCTGCCTGAAGTTAAGTGACTTCCCAGGGTCATACACCCAATAGCCAGATCATCCTGGTCAGTTCTCAATCCACTAGACCACACTGCCAATCTCCTCCATACAGATGCCAAATTGATATTCCTGAAACATAGATCTAAACCTGTATTCACCCTATTGCAGAGTCATCAATGACTCTTGCCTCTTGAATAAAATTTTAAAAAAAAGATTCTTAACCTGGCACTGCATTGTCAAATCTGGTTCCCCCACATACCATTCTGGTCTTATTCCATATTATTTCCCTTTACACACTCAATATTCTAGTCAAACTTTGCCTGGCAGGTGTTCTTCATCTCATTTTCAGGAGTGCTCTTCCATGTATGGAATACATTCTTTCCTCACCAAGTTATAAAATCACTGGCTTCCTTCAAGGCATAACCCAGGCACTTCCTGATTCCTCCTCTTTCCCCCAGGTATCAACATTTTCTCATTCTCAAAATTATTTTGAATTACTTTGTGTATAGAGTTGTATTCATGGTGTATCAATTCCTCCTCCTCCTCTCCATTAAAATATAAGGTGCTTGAGGATAGATGTATCATTTTTGTCTTTTATATTCCTAAAGTTTGGGAGCCAGTGTGGTAGAATGGATAGAGAGCCAGTGTTGGAGTTAGGAAAACCTGAGTTTAAGTCTTGCTTTTGACACATAGTGGCTGTAAGACTCTGGGCAAGTCACTTTTAACTTTTCATTGGTCCAGGCACTGAGAAGACAATAAACTGCAGATCATTGGCTGGTCTATATTAATTGAAGGAGTTCCTTTATGGGAAGTTCCCTGTGTCGATGAAATCTCAAGTCCAGAATAAAAGACAAGAAAATCCCAAGCACCCAGAATATAGCTTTGAACCTAGTAGACCCTTAGTAAATGTTTGACCTGCTCTTGACACTTTGCAAAATCATAGACTCTCAGAGTTGTGAGGGACCTCAAAGGTCATCTAGTCCAATTCAACCCTGGACAAGAATCCTTCCTACCTTTACCTAGCAAGTGATCATTTTAGCCTTCATTTTAAGATGTCCAGCGAAGAGACAACTAGATAGTATAGAGTGGACGGAGCACTACACTTGGGAGTCAGGAAGACTCAAGTTCAACTCTGACTTCAGACATTTATTAGCTGTGTGATTCTGGACAAGTCATTTTACTCGTTCCCTGCCTCAGTTTCCCCATCTGTAAATTGGGGATCATAATAGCACCTAGTTCCCCAGGTTGTTGTGAGGATGGAGTGAGATAATAATTGTCAGGTCTTCTGCAAACCTTAAAGAGCCATATAAAGGTAAGCTGTTGTTAGTGGTAGTATTTCTTTCTAAATAGGTAGCACATTCTACTTTTGTATCATGGTGAGTTATTCTGTTGCTCTTATGAAGTTTTTCCTCACTTCAAACCTACAGCCACCTCAGTGAAACTTCCACCGATTGCTTTTAGTTCTGGAGCCAAGGCGAACAAGTCTAAACCTCTTCCACGCGAGAGCCTTTCAGATACTTGAAAAGAGCTATAATGCCCCCCCCAAGTCATATTTTCTCAATATTAAAAATTCCCTTTTCTTTTAACTTGTACTTACTTGTTTTCATTTTGTTTTGCAGGATCAAAGTGGACCTATGTTGGTAAGTAGTGACTTTTAATTCCTTTCATCAAGAGAGAGTTGAACTTGGAGAGGATGTAAGGAATGAAGAATGATATAGATATTCTGAAGCAAGTAGGGAGATAACAGTGTGTATGTATGTATGTGTGTGTATGGAGGGGTGCTTATCATTACAATCAGCGCGTGTAATGAAACAACCCTGGAGCTGGTCTGTTGAGAACCACAAACTGCTTTCATTATTAAATGAAAATACAAAGGTTTCTATGAAAGATTGGTTCCCTGTGAGGTTCCTATCGCTCAAGAGGTGTGTATTACATACTGTTCTCCAGAGGCTGAACAGCCTCGGTTATCAGGCTCCCTAGTGCTCTGCATCACATGTCATAGCTTTGAGAGCCTCACAAGGATTCCTATGAGAAAGGAATATTCAGAGTTACAGATACTGGGCAAGTAGCCTGTAGAAGGGAATGTACGAAAGTGGTAGCCCTCTCTTCACTGGAGATAGGCTTACTTTCTATTTAATGATGAATAAAGGGATCCTTTCTGAAATTTTGGCTAAAGGAGGAAAAGGACAAAAGATTTTGCTCTGATGATTTTGCTGCTATGTGGGAAGGAAGCTAGAAGTTCTTATGCTTAGGCCTCAGGCACCTCACCTGCCCAAGGCTGAGAACAAAGTTTTGGTGATTACATTTACAGGAATCAGCTACTTGCCCTGCCCTGTCACTCCAGCATCTAATTTGTAGGCAATGAAGCTTTCATAGAATCGTTATTTAATGCCAAAGTGTTTTCTTGCTCTTGATCTCTACTTTGATTAGAACTGCAAAGCCAGAAAAAAATCAGCTTGCTTGGTGTGTGGAACTGAAAAGAGTGTGTTATTTAATGGTTAGAGCAGGATTTGGCAAGTAAAGAGGTTAGCAACGCTGATTTTCCTTGTGACCACAGGCACAGAAGGCAGGTTTCTTCCATCACAGTGGCTTTATCTACAGAACAAGGATTGCTAATGATGACTTGGAAATGGTGAGAAAAGTGAGAGGAGAGAGATGCAGGTTACACTGGTATAAAAAGCAGGAGGGCAGAATTGGTGACAGTGGCACAGGGAGCATCAAATCGGCTAACACCGAAGATCAAATGATTCATGAAAAAGGCCTCTTTCCTTTGATGCAACAGAAGTTGACAATATAGGTTGACATTATTGTATGGTGATTGTTCTAGCAGGATAGCCAACTATTGCAGTGGAAGCAGAGTCCAGGGAGAGAAATATTTGACCTGGATTTCCAAAATCAAACCTCAGCAGAGGCTGTTATGTCAGACTGAAAATTGGAGAAGTCCCATTATAACATTTATTTACCTATTTTAATATAATAGAAAGCATACTGGTTCTAGAGTGAGAATGGTTCAAATCCCATGTATGATGCTCACCACCTATGTGACCTTGCACAAGTCTCTCCCTGGGTCTCAGTTCTCTCATTTGTAAAATGAAAAGGCTGGACTAGATAGCCTCTGAGGTCCTTTCCAGCTCTGACAATATGATCCTGTGATATTTATTTAACACCATGTACATATACACATGTATGTTTGTGCATGTGAATATATACATACAGATACATATGCATGTAGTATCCCAAAAGTCTTAATGCAGTTTCAAGCTATTAAAGATTTTGGGACAACCTGTATCTATAAAATCTCATTTGAACCTCAAAACAACCCAGGGAATTAGGTTGGACTGGTATTATTATCCCCATTTTACAGATGAAAAGCAACATGGCATACTGGATAGAGAGCTGGTCTTGGAGCCAATTAGACCTGAATCTAAGTCTTGTCTCTGGCACATTATTGGTGGCAAGACCCTGGGCACATGGGTCTTCAAACTCTTAGTGGTCTAGGCTAGAGGTATCAAACATGTGGCCGGTAGACTACATTGCAATCCACAACACTCTTCTGAATGCAGCCTGAACCAGATTAAAATGTAAGTGGGAAATATTTATCAAAAAATTAATTTATTTAACAAAATAAATAAAAATACAGGAGAACGTAGGTAATGTGATTTTCTAAATCAAAATGTGGTCCAAAGGGTCTTCTGTATGGTTAAGTGGCCCCATTTCTGTTTGAGTTTGATACTCCTGTTCTAGGCAAGTCAACCACAAATTGCAGAGGAGAGGTGGGCTTGCATGGGTAGAGGCATTTTCCTCAGCTGAGAGTTTCACATACCAATGAAATCACAGGCCTACTCCATATCCTGATCTTACAAACTAGGAAATTGAGAGTCAGAGAGGGTAATTCATTTGCCTAGGGTCATACAGCTAGTAAGTGTTAGCCTGGTCTCCCTGTCTCCAGGGCCAATGTCACCTAACCAGTCACATACTCTGCGCTCATGGCTTATGTGACATAATAACATTCATTAGTATGCTTCTCTGTGTCTCTTAGCCCTCTGGTGTTTGCCTGGGATAAAAAGGGCATTGGACCAAGTGACTGCTGAACTGACAAAACCTCAACCTTTGATCGTGCACATATGCACAGAGTACAATGGACAGGACTGAAGAACCCAAGGAACTAAAGAAAAGCTTTGTTGATTCTAAATGAGCATAGAATAGGTTCTTTCTTACACGTTGCTTATCCCCCTCAAGGTTAATTGCTCTTGGCTCAAACTAAAATGTCCAACATCCTTTATGTTTTTCTTTGAGGAGACACTCATTCACGAGAGGCTAATAGTTCTTTGAGCACAGACCGTAATCTATTAATACAGTTGAAGTTAACATGCACATTTTCTTTCATGTGCCTTGTGGTGTTAGCATTTCCTCAGCCTATTCCCAACACAGGATCCTAGTAAAGGCTCTCATTTTCATGACTTCTCATAATAATAATAATGCAGATGATGATTACAATAATAATAGCCAGGAGTTTGTATAGCTCTCTAGGGTTGGAGAAGCACTTTACAAATACGATCTCACTTTATGTGTACGACATCCCTGGGATGTAGGTGTCATTAGTGTCCCTACTTTACAGATGAAGAAACGGAAACAGACAGAAGTGAAATGACTTGCCCAAGGTCACACGGTTATTATGTGTCTGAGCTTGAATTTGAACTCGTGTCTTCTTTACTCCAAGTCTGTGCCACCTAGCTGTCTCAATGACAATAGCCGGAATTTATATAGTACTTTACGGTACAACACACATTACAAATATCTTATCCTCATACCAGCCCTGGGAGGTAGGTGCTATTGTTATCCCCATTTTACAGATGAGGAAACTGAGGCAAATAGCGGTTAAGTGACTTGCCCAGGATCACAAATTTAGTAACTGTCTGAGACCAGATCTTCCTGACTCCAGGTCAAGTGTTCTATCCACCCAACTCCCTTTCATCTGTATCAGGGCTGTCCAAAATTTGGCCCACAGTCTGCATGAGGCCGCAGTGCAATTTATGTGGCCTGCCTACAAGCAGAAATTTACATAAATGCTTTAGTAAACTAAGCCAAGCTACCACAGAGCTCTCACTAAAATGGCAAATCAAAATATATTGTCTATTGTTTCAATAAAAACCTAAGGTTGGACAGCCCTATCTATATGGTAACATTGTATTCTGGAACACATTTTGAATAAGTGTAGTTTAGCCTTAGTTTGCTTTAAAACAACAGCAAAATACAGGAGTCAGTGTGGCATAGTGCCAAGAACACTGGCTGTGGAATTAGAGGTCCTGGGTTTGAATTCACGGAATGAAAACGGAAAACTTCATTTTTCTGGACCTGAGAAGTGTGGTTGAGATGACTCCTAAGGCCCTTGCTAGCTCTAAATTTGATTATTTTTTGTCTCAGTTCAGAAACACTGATAGAGGTTCACAATTCTGTTATATCTTCCCCCCTCGCTACCCTTACTCATTCACACAGGGATGATTAAATGTAGCAGTGATGTGTGCCACCATGATCCATCTCTTGGTCTCTGGTTCATCTGTCAGTTGTCACTGTTGTGATGGTAGTCTGAAGTAGGCTACTACCTCTATCCTTTGCCATCATGGTTAAGTGAAAGTCATATTCTATTCCTACTCACCACATTCATTGGGTCCATTTCTTGACTAACAATAGTCCAACAGTAGATTACATTTTAACTCAGCTTGAAAATTTTCTATTCAATTCTCATTTTGCATCAGGCCCATTAGTCACAAAGCATAACTAAACCTTCTGCAACCACAGGCCCAAAATGGATTTCTAAATGGCTTTTATTGGGTCACTTAAGTGGAAAATTATTACCTGCCTCTAATGAGCCTATCAATTTCCTTGGCCTAGATAAGGGTAGATTACTGCAAGCACCAGCATTTTCTATGACTGAAACAACACCTTAGTGAGACCTGGAGAAATTAGCTCATGTTTCTGAAGTAGGTCTTTAACCATAGTTAGACCAGTTGAGGTCGCCTGGAGGAGACCATTTGGCATTATCCTAGTCGGCGGCTGTCCTTTTCCTTCTCTTGGTTAGGAGTTCTTAACTTTGTTTGTGTCATGGGCACCTCCTCAGAATAATTTTGTAAATGCACAAAATAAAATACATAGGATTACAAATGAAACTAATTTTTTGAAATAGTTGTGTATTTTTCTTTTAATTCACAGACCCTAGGTAAAGAACCCTTGTCTTAGATGAATAATTGTAGGGAACATCAAAGCACTGACAATGCTATATTTAGGGGTCTTTTTCTGGTAACTATTTAGGTTAAATTGTATTCCCTCTCTCTCTGTCTCTTTGTCTCTCTGTCTCTTTGTCTCTCTGTCTCTGTCTCTCTCTGTCTCTCTCTCTCTTTCAGTAACAGAACTCACTTAGATGGGAATCCAAATGACCATCTCATACATCACTAAATTCTAGCTTAGGAGGTACTCAAGGGAAACTCTCAGGGGAAATTTTCAGTGTTATATCTATCACCTAATTAACAAAAATTTGTTAAGGACTTCCTCTGTACTAAGAAGGCAAGGCACTAAGCTGCTGGGGATACAAAGAAAGGCCAAAACAGCTCATGCCTTTAAGGAGCTGACATTCTAATGAGGAGACAAGATAAAAAGAACTGTGTCTCTGTGTGTGTGTGTGTGTGTGTGTGTGTGTGTGTGTGTGTGTGTGTGTGTGTGGGCGTTATTGCTACTTGAAGACTTGTTATGATACTCCCTGAAGCAGAGCCTCCCTCAGACCATACTGACAACTCAGTTCAATTTAACAAACGTTTAGTAAGCATTTACTATATGCCAAGCACTTCTAGGTCTTGACACATAGTAAGTATTTAATAAATAATTTTTGATTGATTGCAAGGGCTTGTTTTAGACACTGGGGATATGAAGACAAAGTAGTCCACGACTTCAAGTAACTTAACATCCTACTAGGAGTGGGAGACAATATTTACTCAGAAAAGTAAATACAAAGTTATTTGAGGGGAAGGGTGTAGGAAGTGGTTTCTGAGGTGAGCACTGAATGGAGCTACAGCAATGATAATAGCTATCACGTTTTTTAGCATTTTAAGTTTTGCAAAATGCTTTCCAAATATCTTGTTTGATACAACAACCCTGGGAGGTAGGAGCTATCATTATCCCCATTTTACAGATGAAGAAACTGAGGCAAACAGAGGTTAAGTGACTTGCCCAGGGGCTGAGGCTGGATGTGAACACAGCTTTTCCTGACTCCAGGTCTAGCACTCTGTCACCTGCACCACCTAGATGCCTCTAAAGCCAGGTAGGATGTTACAGAGGAACAGATCTCTCAGTATGTAGCCAGAGGACCTTAGTTCTATCTCTTATTACCTGTGGATCCTCAGGTAAGCCACTTACTCTCCTGGGTCTCAGTTTCCCCATTTGTAAAATGAGGAGTTTGGATTGGTGATCTCTGAGATCACTTCCAGTTCTAAATCTACGTAATTGTGACTCCAAGAGGAAGAAGTAAGGGAAGGGTGCAATCCAGGCCTAGGGGACAGCTTCTAGAAACATTTTTTCCAAACCTTCAAATGGAAAAAACCCATTGCCCCTCTCTAATATCACTCTTCTGCTATGGAGGTCAAGACACTGTAACTAGAGCAGGTCTTTGCTGAGAAAGCCCAGGGCAAAGCCAGATGCTACAGGAACTGCATGTAGTGAACACAATAGTAAATTAGGGGAAGAGAAGCAGAGTGGGCTAGAGGAAAGGATATGGGTTACAAAAGAGGCAATCAGCAAGTCTTAACTGGCAGCCTTTCTCTGGTGCCCAGAATTGCTTGGAGCTAACAGCAAGCAGCAGCACAGGCTGGGAACAGTTGGTTTCTGAACATGTAGAGCTTCCAGTCAATGGGCCATTTTAAATCTAATACCTCATAGCATATTTCCCAATATTCATTCATTCATTCAAGAAAATCCTCAAGGGGTACTGGCATTCATGATGCACTGTGCTGAGTAGGTTCCAGAAAAGATGCAAGGATAACTGAGACATGGTGCCTGTAGAATGTCACGTAAACACTGCTGAGTCATCATCCTGTTCTGGGAGGCTCCTACAGCCTAGAGCACATAATAATGTCCTTCTGACCTCAGAAGGTGGCTCCCCAGGACACAGATTTGGATGGCCCTACTCTCCAGACCATAGCTTCAAGGCAGCCAGAATTCTCTCCTTGCTGATGGCTGGCTCCCTATTCGTGATGATAGAGCAGATAATCAGGCTTGTATTGATTACTGTTGAGGCATGAGAGAATGTGGATGGTGTTATGCAAGCCATCCCCACTGAAAAAAAACCAAACATGAATTCTGTCGCAGCCGCTTGACAGTGGAAATGCTATGGTGTGGTGTAGGGCTAGTAGAAAAGAGACCACCTAAGTTCTAGTCCAAACTCAGTTACTAACTTAGGTGATCCAGTTAACCTGCAAAATGAGGGAATTGGACCTCCAAAGATCCCTTTCAACTCTAATAGTATGTTACTGTATACAGTAAAATTCCAATGGAAGATTTCCACTGCTTCAAGAGCTAGGTATGAGTAGGTAATCTGCCCGCAGGGTGAACTATCTTATGCCAAGAATTCTCTAAGTCAGAAACCAAGGCATTAGAGAAAACAACTTGAAAACACATTGTATAGAAAAGTAATGCACATAATGGTTCTTTGCTAATGACATCAAACGTATATTTGATTCTAAGCTTTTAGAAACATATAAAGATAGTAGGTACGATGGAACAGGTAGAGTGCTAGATGGGAGGTAGAAAGATCTGGGTTCAAATCTTGCCCCAGACACTAGTTGTGTGACCTTGGGTAAATCACTTGCCCTTTCTGAACCTTAGTTTCCTCATTTGTGAATTTATTGTCCAGTAGTAATAGACCTGTTTAGAGGTGGAGGTTAGAGGGGGAGATGGGGAGGGAAAAGTTAAAGAATGCATGTCTCCATTGAGCTATGATCCTTTATAAGCCTTAAAGAGGTATCGGTATCATCATCATCACCATCATCATCGCCAGAAGGGATTTAGAGAACATTGAATCTAATCCTTTTATCTTACATAGCTAAGGAAACTGAGGCACAAAGAAGTTAAGCAACTTGCCCAGGGCCATACAGCTAGTAAGTCTCTTGAGACAGGATCTGAACCCAAGTCTTTCTGACTCCAGGTATGTTTACCAGATAGTCTCTTTCCACGATGTCCCATCTATATTAGAGCTGAAATGATATTCGGAAAGGGAAGATTCTAGCTTGATGGAAACATTCACTCCTTACCCTTTCCCTTCCCTTCTCCCTCCCTAACCCCCACTTATAAACATGTCTGTCACTGATGAATTCACTATTTTAAAAATTTCCTATGGGAATCCTAATTCACCATGAAACCAAACCACATTTTTGGTCTCCCAGGTTTCCCATGCTCTCCAATTTGGTACCTCCCCCTTCACATGCATGCCCACAATTGTCTTGCATCTGCTAGATAATAAGTTATAATATTCACACCTCTGCCTGTCATCTCCTACCCCCTCCCACCCCCCAAAAAAGACCCTTACCAAGTGTCATAATTGAAACACAAGAGAGAAACTGAAAAGAAAAAAGAAACACTTTTCTTACCCCCCACTTCATTTGCTACCTTTTCTTCTGTGTCAATAAAGCATGTATTTCTTCAAACAGAAACCACTATATTAAAGGAAGGATTTTGTTAGGAGTTAAAATGAGTTTAAAATGGCAGTTACCCGACATCCCAGTTCCACATCAATTAGGGAGCTAGTGCAATTACACAGAGCTGATTTAATTAAGGATAACTCTTATCTTCACAAAAAGTACAGAGTTATAACTTAGCTGAAAAAGAACACAGCAGCCTTTATTCCTGGCCCTGCCTGTGTCCCAGAGGAGGAGGGCAGTCTCTGATAATCATTGAAAGAGGTCAGCAAAGCTCTTTTAGGAAAGAGACCAAAATAGTCATGGCATGCTTTCTCCCATGTAAATATACCCCTAGTCCTATGCTCTGGAGATTTCCCTTAAGGACAGTAATCTGACCCATTATCATTAATTGAATCTGCCCTATAATTTCAGTTACTCTGTAGTTGAAATTCTAGCCTATTATTCTGTGTTCTGTCACACCAGTCCTGTGTGAAATGCCCAATTGTAATTATTTCTTAGTTTTCCTGATAGCACCTGGATTGCAGCATCGTCTGGAGAAATCTTCACTCATTATGGTGAAATTCCTGCTGAATTTGCCTATACTGACCAAAGATCCATATTTCAGCTCCCAAACCTGGTTCTGGAGCTGTGGGTGTTATCCTTGCAACCAGCAGGGCACTGTGGGTATTAGTCAATCTCCCTGTTTCTCTTAGTCGAGAATTTCAGGGCACTTAGTTGTTGTCCACCTATAGGGCTCCCTACATTAAGCTGGACTAGGTTCTGACTTCAGTTTAAAGGTGTATGTGTATAATCTCTGGCCTTATACCCTCACCTACTTAGTAGTTCCCATCCTCCCCATGTTTTACATGTGCTTTACCAGGTCATCTCTGTGAAGGTCATAAAGTGTTTAATTAGTGTGATAAGAGAAAACATGAGTACATTAAGATCAGATATAACCCATCTTAGACTTTCATTTAGTCCCAATAGCAGTCGGGGAAGGCAAGGACCCAGAAATTAAATTTTGGTGGCTCGGAACTCCTGGCAGAAAGTATGCTGCATCTGCAATCTGAAGACCTTGGTTCAAATATCTGTTTTTCTACTTAGTGCCTCTGTAGCTTGGGGCAAGTCACTTAATCCCTGCGCACCTCAGTGTCCTCCTCTATGAAATGAAGGAATTGTACTAGAAGGCCTCTTAAGTTCCTTTCAGTTCTAGGCCCAGGAACCCATTATCTTCATCTATGATGATCCTCTGGGAGTGGAACAAAAACAATGAACTGATCAATATGCTCTGGGGCGCCATGTCTACTGGCAGCCGTCTGAGACGCCAGGCATCAGTGTCACTGTCCCCAGCACCCATATCAGCACAGTTCCATAGAGATGCACCTAGCTCTCTGTCCCTCCAGTATGGGAACAAAGACTGTTTGGGTTAGCTGAAAGGAAATTAATGCCACCCAGCTACTCAAGACTTGGCAAAGGCAATGCCTGGAGGAGAACAAGCTGCTTAGCCGTGACGACCATTCTATTCTTCTCTCTTCCAGTTCACCCATCATTACTCCCCTAGGGCTTGCTCTCACTCTAGGCATGCTGGTCACCAGGCTGGGTAGCAGTCCCTCCACTACTCTTTTTTTGTTGGTGTTGTCTTTAAAACAGGGAATCGAGAATTAGCTATTTGAAAGAAGATAGTATGGCATGGGACAAGTGTGTGTGTGGGAGGGTGAGGGTAGGATAGAAATGTGGTGAGGACTGGGAATTTTAAGAAAGGATCTACTAGAAAGGAGAATGAGAGAGTCTTAAGGCTTCAAAAACCAGATCATTAAGAGCAGAAATTGCTCTTTTAGTCTTTCTCTCTAATCTCAAATCCAGCTTCCTAACCAAGACAATCTTACTTTTGACACCTTTGGGTAGCAGATTCCACGATGCCTCCTTTTCTCCCACAGGCAGCACGTAGGTTTTGTTTCTGATAGTCACAAAGGAACAATGATTTCCGGTTTTATAGACGAAGCACCAGTGGCACAAGGAAGTTAAATACTTTCAGATGATTAGGTGGCATAGCTACCACTGACTGGCTCATCTCATGGAGCTCAGAACTCCATTTCCCCAACCCCTTGCTATGTCCCATAATCACTCAATTTTTTTTTTTTTTGCAAAGAACATGATCCTGAGTAAAAACAGTCCAGGATAAATAGGGAAGAAACAAGAACTGTATCACCTTGTCAGTTATCTGCCTGTGCTAATTAGTATTTATTTGCCATTTTTTTTCTGTTTTGAGGAAATTGTAAAGGGCCAGATTTGGGGGTAAGGGCAGGGTACTGCCCCTTCCATAGAACACAGCAGTGTAATCCCAGGCCCCAGACACCAGCCCATCACAAGCAGTCAGAGTGTAAAAAGGACCCCCAAGATTTTCTGGTGAAGAATTTCAGAAAAGAAACAGGGAAGCAAAACAAATTTGTGACAGGAGGGTCAAATTAGTTTAATATGAGGAAAGAAATGGATTTTAGATTTTTTTCAGAGAGATCCCTTTGAAATCACTTGGGTGATATTTATGGAATTGAGTTCCCAACATCTTTTCTCTGGGCAACAAACTTCAGCTTTCTGAAAAGAACTATTGTTCCTTTCACAGTTTAGGAAGGTTGACTTTTTTGTTGGTACCTTATATATGTAGTTTTTATCTGTTTTTTGCTTTGCTTTTTGTTTTGCTCTATATTGAGGCAGGTTGGTGATGCAGTGGTTAGAGTATTTGACTTCGAGTCAGGAGGACCCGAGTTCAAACTTTGCCTCAGACACTAGCTGTGTGACCCTGGACAAGTCACTTAATGTCTTCAGCCTCACTCACCTCATCTATAAAATAATGGGTATTATAAACAGCTACCTCCCTAGGACTGTTGTGCAGATCAAATGAGATGATGTATGCAAAGTGCTTTACAAACCTGAAAGGACTACATAAATGCTTATTATTATTGTTGTTGGTATTGTTATAGTAGTATGAAGAGCAAAGAGAATAAGAATTATAGGGTTGTCATTATTGTTTTGAAAGATAAATTTGGGGATTATTGAAAAAGAGTTTTTAAAAAGTTAATATGTAGGGCGCAGCTAGGTGGCACAGTGAGTAGAGCACTGGCCCTGGAGTCAGGAGGACCTGAGTTCGAATCCAACCTCAGACACTTGACATACTTACTAGCTGTGTGACCTTGGGCAAGTCACTTAACCCCAATTGCCCTGCCTTCCCCCCTCAAAAAAATTTAATACGTAATTCCCTGCTACAATTCCTTTATATTATATGCTCATGTTTCATTTTAAATATTCAATATACAAAAACTTGATATGTGCACAACTTTTCAGGATCAGTTTTGTTGTATAAAATGACACACAGGTGTGCTGACATTCATTGCTTGCCACTTCACTTCTGGTACACTGGAAAGGTTAGCCTAGTGCAAATCTAGAGCTAAATTAAACTGACTTAACATGTCTTGATTTTTAAAAGTTTTCCATCGAGCTGTTGTGTGTGCCTTGTACCTTTTTCAGGATACAGAACAGAAATAGATACCTACCCACAACACAATACTAATAGAAATATGGTTAAGTGTCTCGTGATGCTCTCTCCAGCGACTCAGGAAGCTCCTTTGTTTTTGACAAATGTGGAATTTGATTTTACCTGCTGTAAAAGGTCAGAATGAAGTTGGCAAAGAATAGTTGCTGTCTGGGTAGGAGGCTGCTTTCTTGAAGCTCTTGGCTGTTTTCTCCTCAGAGAATATCCTACGGCTAGGAGAAACTGGAGAGATGGGGTTGGTTTTGTGAGAGTTATTGAATATGGATGTTGTATAAGTAACTCTTAGGCTACCGAGTTGGTTTTTTTTTTTCTGATCATTGGACTTTTAAGCAAAGTTAGGTATGCAGGAAAGGCAAAGATTACACTCACTGTTGGGAGGAAGCAAGGGAGAAATCAGAATATCACCAGTTAAAGTGAAGGATTTTTGAGTCATCTAAGGATTTAGAGCTGGAAGGACAAGTCAAGTCAACAAGCATTTAAGCGCTTCCTGTCTGCCAGGAACAGTGCTAAGGGCTTGAAGGTCATCTAGGACAAAAATTTTCACTTCACACAGGAGAAAACTGAGACCCAGAGTGATGGCATGAGTGACTCAGTAGAACACGGCTCTCACAAATGGTATACCACAAAATTTTGCTCTTCACATATCCATTTAAAACTTCATTAATTATAAACCAACTATTTGGGCCTCCACTATAAATCTGGCTCCTTCTGAATTTGCAGCTGATGTTATGAACCATCAGAGCCCACACAAAACAAAGTGCCATTGGCCGCATGTTCTCCTCCATGAGGATGGCACCAAGATGGTCATTATAGAAGAGGCACAAATCTGCCTACCTGCTCACCTACAAAGGTGGGGAAGGGGAAAGAGGAGAGGAATCCCAAGTCCTCATTGGTTAATTTGATTTAAAAAAAAAAGAAAGAAAGAAGAAAACCAAAGTACCAATATCAGAAATGAAAAGGGAAAATTCACTACTAATAAAGAGGAAATTAAAGTAATTGTTAGGAACTATTTTGCCCAGTTGTATGCCAATAAATATGACAAACTAAGCAAAATTGATGAATATTTACAAAAATATAAATTGCCCATGTTAAGAGAAGAAGAAACAGAATACTTAAATAACCCCATCTTAGAAAAAGAAATCAAACAAGCCATCAATGAATTCTCTAAGAAAAAAATTCCCAGGGCCAGATAAGTTCACAAGTGAATTCTACCAAACATTTAAAGAATGATTAATTCCAATACCATATAAACTATTCAGGAATCCCAAGTTCTGATTAATGACTGTGGCTCTGGAGGCCTAATTGACACAAAGCCCTTCTCTGTTGCCAGTTGAAATGTTCCATGTGCCATGATTCCCATAAAGAGTATTGCATCATTAACAAACAAAGTTTAAAAAACGTTGCAGTAGAATGTAAGCTCCTTGAGGGCAGAAACAGTTTCATTTTTGTCTTTGAGCCCAATACATAGCACATTGTCTTTTTCACTTTAAATGTTCAAATAATGTTTGTTGAGTTGAATTGCCCACAATCATACAACTAGCTAGTGGTAGATGAAAGCTGAGAACCTGGGTCTCTGAAGTCCTAGCCTCATGCCATTTCCACCACACTACTTGTATAACTAATTTTTAAGTGTTCTTAGAGAAATGTAAAGTAATAAAAATTCAATAAATAATACCATTTGGTCAAAAATAAATCAGTTGAGGCAGTGTGATATAGTGCATGGAGAGTTGGCCAGTTACCCTGGCAGTAAGACCAGGGTTCATGTTCAAGACACATGCTGGCTGTGTGACGCTAGGTGAGTCACTTAATATCTCAGTGCCCGGTGCACTCCTCTGAGACTGGAAGTTACAGAGGAAGTGCCAACCTGCAATGGTAGAAGCAGTTCCTCACCACACATCTTTGAATTCACAGGTCTAGTTTCAAAACAAATCCAGCCTACAAAAAGAACCACATTGTGCCAAGTAGGCTTGATTTTTCAAAATCAAGATAGAAAGCTTAAGGGATCAAGACAACACAATAGAGAGTATCTGTTGACATAAATAAAGCAATTCATGTGGTTTATTGTGACCTAATCCTGGGAAAATGTGGGTCAGGAAAGATAAGGGCTGCTGAAAAAGTCAATCAAATCACTCCATATTATTGACGTTGTTGTTGTTCAGTCGTTTTAGTTATGGCTGATTTTGTGACCCCATTTGGGGTTTTCTTGGCAAAGATACTGTAGTGGTTTGCCGTTTCCTTCTCCAGCTCATTTTACCAATGAGGAAATTGAGGCAAACAGGATTAAGTGACTAGCCCAGGATCACGCAGTTAGTGTTTGAGGCCAGATTTGAACTCAGGAAGATTCATCTTCCTGACTCCAGACCCAGCACTCTATCCATTATGCCACCTAACTGCTTCCATATTATCAATATCAATTGGGAAGAGATATCAAGGAGGTTCCTGTTTTGACAATGCTAGGTCAGTACCATACCTGAGAGAAGCCCACTGAGAGGCTGGCTTGGGGAGCTGACCAAACTAATAATCTGATCCAATCCAATAATATTTATTAAATGCCTATGTGCCAAGCCCTGTGCTAAGCTAATCAGAGTTGGGAACAACAGATTTGGTGTGGAGGGCATCGAGAGAGGGCTGCCTTGTGATTTAAGGGCTGAAGTGATAGGGTCTTAAATGAGGAATAGAAAGTTAATCATCAGTTGTATAGCCACAGTAGTGTGTGAATGAATAAATGAACTTTTATTAAACATTTACTATGTATCAGGCACTGTGCTAAGCACTGGGGCTACAAATACAAAAAAAACAAGACAGTCCCTTGCTTCCAAGGGACTAGTAGAACATAACACTTAGACAGGATTAGTGGCTAGGAAGAGATGTTTTGGTCAGCAAAGTCAGAGGGCATAACGAGTCACAGGGCCATTGATTGCGTCCTTTCCTAGAATGATAATGTAGATTTGATGATTGTTCCCAGAGTAGGAAGTAGAAAGGCAGGGACTGGTGGGATAGGAGAGGATATGGATGCAGACACATGATAGAGCCATTTTTGAAATGGCTTAATACTAGATTTAATTTAATTTAGCCATAATAATGGCTAAATACTAGATTTAAAGAGAAAACCCGGGTAAAGAAGGGAGAAAAAAATACATTTCAGAATAATCTGTGTCTTACTGTCTCTTGTTACTCAGCAAGGTTCTAAAATATGGCAGTGAGTAATGTTTATTCACACACACATCCAGTAAAAGGCAAGTTCCTTGAGGGCAGGACCATTTTTCATTTTGTCTTTACAATCCCCTGTCTCTGGCACATGGACTTATATGGTATAGGCACTTAATAAATAATAATTATATTCGGATTGGATAGGGATGTATCCTGTTTTCAAAGAGGAGAGAGGCAGCCTTGTGTAGTGGATAGTCAGGAAGACCTGAGTTTGAGTCCTGGCTCTGACACGTACTGATTGTGTGACTCTGGGTAAACCACTTACTGCTCCAGGACACCCTTTAAGACTATAAATTCCAGAGAAGGTGCTGATCAGTATCAATAAAGGAAATTACTCACTTGGGTTCCCAGCACTGAAGAAATTGAAACATTTTCCAGATCACTGTCAGCACTTAGCATCTTTGAATGGAAATAAATCTGAAAAGAAAAAATATTGAACCAATTCCCTTTCCACACCATGTGCACTTCAAGGTTCTCCTCTGAGGGTCTTTAGCTGTTACCCAGAGTTGTCTGTTACCAACACACCTCTGCCTACATCAAAGAAAACACTGTGCTCTATAAGCAAAGCTGAATTGCATTAGCTCAAAAGAATGTGAAACGTACAAATTTAGAGCCATCTCCACTCTCAATGTCCAAATGGGCTATTTGGGCCTGACCTGCAGCAGAGTCTTCTGACAACACTATGTCAGGGTCAGTGTACGGTGTGTCTGACTGTGGCTGATCTGAATTTGCTATTTCTGATACACTACAAGAGTCAGACTGTCGGTTTTTGCCTCATTCTGTGAATTCTTAAAGTAATTCTTTGCCCCTGGCTTGTTCTTACTCTACTTCTTCTGGCTCAGAACTACAGCTCTTTGGGCACACTGTCTTAAGAACAGCCAAGCAGAAATAGTTTGTGATGAGTAGCACCTGGTTTTGGGTTTGTTTAGGTTTTATATCCCTATAATATGTGAGAGAGTATTATTGCTTTATAGACCTTTAGTTTGGTCTGAAGTTCTATTACGCAGAGGCAGCTAGGTGGTGAAGTGGAGGAAGGGCTGGACTTGGAGTCAAAAAGACCTGAGTAGATACCATAAGCAAATTAGGAGAGCATGGAATAGTTTATCTGTCAGATTTATGGATAAGGGAAGAATTTAGAACCAAAGAAAATATAGAGAGCATTACAAAATGTAAAATAGATAATTTTGATTATATAAAATTTAAGTTTTTGCACAAACAAAACCAATGCAACCAAAATTATAAGGAAAGCAGAAAGCTGGGAAAAAATATTTTGCAACAAGTATCTTTGATAAAGGCCTCATTTCTCAAATATATAGAGAACTGAGTCAAATTTATAAAAATACAAGTCATTCCTCAATTGATAAATGGTCAAAGGATATGAACAGGCAATTTTTAGACAAAATCATATGAAAAAAATGTTCTAAATTACTATTGATTAGAGAAACACAAATTAAAACAACTCTGAGGTACCACCTCACACCTATAAGATTGGCTAATATGACAAAAAAGGAAAATTTGGATGATGGAAAACTGGGACACTAATGCATTGTTGGTGGAGTTGTGAACTGATCTAACCATTCTGGAGAGCAATTTGGAACTCTGTCCAAAGGGCTATAAAACCGTATATACGCTTTGATCCATAATACTACTGCTAGGTCTATATCCCAAGGACATCAAAAAAAGAGGAAAAGGACCTATTTGTACAAAAATATTTATAGCAGCTCTTTTTGTGGTGGCTAAGAATTGGAAATCAAAGGGATATCTGTCAATTGGGAAATGGCTAAACAAGCTGTGGTATATGATTGTAATGGAATATTGTTATGCTATAAGAAATGACAAGCAGGATGACTTCGGAAAAACCTAGAAAGATTTACATGAACCGATGCATAGTGATGTGAACAGAACCAGGAGAACATTGTATACAGTAACAGCAATATTGTTTGATGAAGAATTGTGAATGACTTAGTTATTCTCAGGAATACAATGATTCAAGACAACCCCAAAGGACTAATGATGAAGCATATTGTCTACCTCCAGAGAAAGAACTCATCATTTGATCACAGACTGAAGAATGCTACTTTTAATTTTCTTTCATTTCTTTTCTTTAATTTGAGTCTTCTAGTACAAAATGACTAATATTGTTTTACATAATTGCAAAAAAAAAAAAAACAAACAAACCTGAGTTTGAATTCTATCTCTTACATGTATTAACTGTGTGACCTGGTATGATGGCAAGCAGGGTAGGACTGCCTTTGTTTTTTCTTTAGGAGTGCTTCTCAGCACTAAGGCAGTCAAGATAAGTCTTGCCTTTCAAATGTAATGGCAAGCAAAGTGGACTTTTTGTTGTCTTTTGTTCTGAAGTGCTTCTCAGCACTAAAGCAATCAAGTACCTTTGATGAGTCTTGTCTTTCAAATATAACAGCAAGCAAAGTGGGACTTTTTGTTGTCTGTTCTGGAATCAAGCGCCTTTGAGTCTTGCCTTTGTTTCAAAAGAGTCTTTGATTGAATCAAGAGCCTTTGATGGCCCCTTAAGAAAGAAGAGAGCCCCAAGCCCCATGCCCCACACCCTTTTGCTAAGTAGGTACTTAGCCCCAGGGCCCTAAGTGTGTGTGTGTGTGTGTGTGTGTGTGTGTGTGTGTGTGTGTGTGTGTGGCAGTTTCTTTTGGGAGTTTCACTCATTGGAACAGTGGTGCCATGGTTTGGCCAGATGAGACCCTGGGTAGCCATTAAGAGTGCCAGCCCCCTGCCCCCCAGCTTTGAAAACCCATATGTTGGTGCTTCTCTCTCTGGTAACTATGTATTGTGATTTGGTCAGACAAAAGCCTGTCTGTTGGCTTCTGTTATTCTCTCTGCTTATAATTCCTGTTTGTAATTTCTGTTTATATTTTCTCTGAAAGTTTAAGGTGCTTTTTCCCCTGAACTAAGGTGAAGGATATATGTATGTTTAAAGTAAGGTTGTTAACCCCTTAAAGTTGCTTTCCTTAGGAAAGCAGATCAAAGAACCTGTGCTAGCAGCCCTCCTGTGTATGGTGTTATTGGTCCTACACAGCCACAGTAGCAGCAAGTAGCTTTGTTTTTATATCTGGGCAAGTCACTTAACCTCACTTTGCGCCCTTTTCCTCAACCGTAAAAGGGGGATAAAAATAGTACCTACCTCATCAGTTTATTGTGAGAATAAAATCAGATAATATTTATAAAGCACTTTGCAAATCTTAAAGTGGTATATAAATGCTAGGTATTATCAAGTCACTCTCTTGAAAGGCAGTTTTCTTGTGACATCCATTAGCAAAGAAAGAAAATGGATGTTACAATCATTTATACTAAGACTGTACAGAAGGAGTTCTTAACCTGGGCTCTGTGAACTTGTTAATATTTTGATAACTGTATATCAACTTAATTGATTTCCTTTGTAATCCTATGTATTTTATTAATTTAAAAACATGAGGAATCCATAGGCTTCGTCAATCTGACACAAATACAAAAAAGGCTAAGAATCTCTGCTAAACGGGGTATGACGTACTTTATGAGGGTTATCCATTTGAAAAAATCTTGGACCTGGCACAGTTCTTTGTGTGTAGAGGTGTGAATTAAAAAAAAAAGCCCTAGAGGCATTGTGGTGTGGTAGAAAGAACACTGGCTCTATAATCAGAAAACCTGGATTAAAATTTTGCCTTTGATGCTACTTGTGTGACCTTGAACAAGTCACTTAACCTCAATGGTCCTCAGTTTCCTCATTTGTAAATTGGAGCAGTTGAATTTAGAGAATTGCAGTTTCCAGGAATAGAAAGGGGATAGAGAGTTGCATTATGTTATGTTATCAGATCTCATCTGGAGTTTCATGTTCTGTCCAGTATGCCATGACATTTAGATCCCATCCAGCTCAAGAACTATGGTGCAATATGAATTTGTGGGACAATTTAGTGACCTTTTGCATACTGCCTTGCCATCTAAAGAATAATTACAGGAGGTAAACTGCTTGAGAAAGACATTATTTTTCAATTTTTGTTTTTTATCCAGTGGAAAGATGTTTAAAAAAGACAAAAAACTTTTTAGTTTCTCTATAGATATTAAGAAATAAATATTTCTCTAGTTTAAAAAAACTTTTCAGTTTTTCCCCTTAGGAAAGTGGGTAGAACAAAAGGTCTTTCTTAGGGAAATGTATTAAGGGTGGAAACCAAATCTTGAACAAAAAGTACCTCTGGCCATTTTCCCATCTCTAGAAGGGGTTGGGCCATGACCCACCTAAGGGAAATATCATCATTTTCACTCTGACGGAAGTGCCCTCTTCTGTTACTCAGAAAGCATTGCAGTATAGATATTGATTTCAGGGAGGAGGCTCTTTCAATCCTTGAGGCCAAGGCAGAAATTGAGTAGTTGAAGATTAAGTAACTATTGTTCTGGAATGTTAACTCCAAACTGTATTTTATCATATTATAACTTCTTCTTCCTTCAATATTGTTGTGAGTGTTATGTCAAATTTTCTTAGGGAAGAGATATATCTAGGATGGTGGAGTGATGTGGGATAGGACAGACCTATTCCAGTATTTCTTTCTCTAAGGTAGAAATGCTTGGATGTTAGATTAATGTTGAATTAATAAAAATTGTTTTTGGCAGACTTGTGCCTAAAACGGCAGCATATTAATACTTTTCTTTGACAATCCTTAGTACCTAGCAAAGTTACTGGCACATACTGGGCACTTAATAAATCTTTATGAATGAATAAATAAATTACATCTCAGGGATTCCTTCTGTGCCCAGGCTTATTTGTTAAATTAGAAAACACACATCTTTTGTCTGTAGAGAAAACCTCCATTCATTCATCCAAAAAATATTTATTGATTGCCTACTGTGTGTTAGGTACTGAAAAGGAATACAAAGATGTTCTTGTCTTCAAACTTAAGATTTACTTATAGATTTAAAACATATGGGTAAATCACTACAAAACCAGGCAGAATGTGAGAGGTACTATAAAAATGTGTGCTGTGAACAGCTGTAGTATTGCAAAGCAGGGATGTTTAACTTTTAGATGGGATTACTCAGAAAAGTTACAAGGAAGAGGGAACACCAGAACTAGGTCTTAAATATGAACATGATCTTGATAAGCAAAATCAGCTTCAAGTTAGAAAGTATTATCACTTACACTCCCCATTAGAAGCAAAAAAAATACATATAAGGAATGCTAGAATTCATTTTCTAGAGAAGTAAACAGGAAAATTTGGCCAAAAGACTAGAGAATAGTACTTCTTTTTATTATTATTATTATTTAATATATTTAGCTTTCAGCGTTGATTTTCACAGGAGTTTGAATTACAAATTTTCTCCCCATTTCTACCCTCCCCCCCACTCCAAGATGGTGTATATTCTGGTTGTCCTGTTCCCCTCCCTTCTGTCACCCCACTCCCCTCCTGTCCCCTTTTCCCTTTCTTTCTTGTAGGG
>CM053624.1:113925176-114002871 GCA_028646595.1 Phalanger gymnotis | reverse complement strand
GCTAGAGCCCTGCTTCCCTATGCTATTTTGTGGGTTCTGTAGTTCTAGAATTGGTTCAGAGCCATTTTTTATAGGTTTTTGGAGAGACTTGGCGGGGAGCTCACACTAGTCCCTGCTTTCCAGCTGCCATCTTGGCTCCACCCTGAGAATAGTACTTCTGAAGAAAGTTGGCAGAATTGAGATTAACTAAAAAAAATTACTGAAAGGTAAATTTAATAATAGTGTTCAAGTACAAGGGTTATTAAGGAAGAAATAATTATCGGCTCTTTTCCCACAGTAAGAAAGACTGGGAAAATAGGCTTAAATGAAGGAAAGAGGGGTATAGGGCAGATATCAGGAAACTTCCTGACTATTAGGATTATTAATAATATAGTGGCTGACCTTATTTTGTGCTTGCTGTAACTCACAGTAACTCAGTACTCACACTACTCTTACTATATGAAAGCTACAAAAGCTTAAAAATAAAGATTTTCTCCTAAAATGTTACTCCAATGCCTCACCTGGGTGTGTAGGTGACCCTCAAAGGCTACATGAGCCAGGGGAACACAAGTCCTGGCAGGTACTGCCAAGCTAGAAAGGCTTCTTATATAGCCCTGGAGACAAACTGTTGGACAAGAACCTGCCTAAATTTGGAGAGGTACATGCTTGTATCTTCACACCCTAGTAACTAACAGAGACTATCTACTAAGTTATTAAAGGGTTGAGCTCTCCTTTGGAGGGAGGTGCCCACACTGACGAAATCATAATACTCTTAAAGAACTAAGGAGAAATAAAGCACACAACAAAATGTCTAAATTGAATATGGTATGGACTTAAAGAAATTAAAGTTTTCCCCTGGCAATTAAATTCTAGTGACTCAGCTAGAGCTTCTCATCCCCCAAGTCAGTGCTCTGGGGGTGGACAGGTAGAATGGAAGAAACAAGCAACTTCTTGTCAGAAGAGAGACGTACTGTTCCAAGAATGTACCAATAATTAAAATCTCCCTAATTTCTCTTTGTAATAAAAGGAGCAAGTCCTAAAGTCATCTTCTGGCTGCCATGCTTGTTTTCATGCAAATGTATTTTGAGGTGCATCTCATTTGGAAGATCTTTATTTTTTGTTACTTGAAAATTTCTCTTTTCATTTAGGAACTAGGTGCAAATAATAATTTCTTTCACATATTTCCCTAGTCCCTTGTTTCCAGAAAGTAGGACTGTATTTTGTCATTCTTTCTTTTTATAAAAAAAAATTTACAATATACTTCCTAAACTCCAAACAGGAGAAAAACTCATATTCATATGAAACCAATTTGAACCTTTTAGTTAAACAGAATTAATTAATAATGTAACCACATTTAGATATTTAAACTATAATTTTAAAAATTCAACCATGGAATTGGTAAATGAAGACTAACCAAGGGCTTCAGTCTGGTGCTGAATTCTATTAAGTTAAGAATTTCCACTAAACTAAATAAGGTGTGGACTTTGATATATTTTTATTGACCAATGTTTTATAGGGATCCAGAATGTGAGCAGTACTCAGATTTACAGTGGGTTATAGTCACATGTAGACAGGCTAACTGGCACTTCCTCCCACACAACATTCCATTTTCCTTTTCCTGCCTTCCCTTTGACCCTGACTGGACATGCCTGGAATGCCGTCCCTATACACCTCTATCCCTTAAAGCCCTTAGCTTCCTTCAAAGTTCAGCTCAAGCTCTGCCTTCTATATCAAGTCTTTCCTTACTCCCCCAGCACCCCCAGCTACTAGGACCTCTTCTCACACCCTACCCCCATCACAGAATTCAAAACTCCTAGAAGGCAGGGACTGTTGATTTTTGTCTTTGTGTACACTGTACTTGGAAGATATTAGGGTGCCTAATAATGTTGATTGTGTAAGAAAGTTAAATAGAAGTATCCTAGTCAATAAATCAATAAACATTTATTAAGGGCCTACTATGTGTCAAGTCCTGCATTAAATGTTGAGGATACAAAAAAAGGCAAAAGACAGTTCCTGGCCTCAAGGAGCTCACTCTCTAATGGAGGAGACAACAAACAATTATGTATAAAAAACCGCATGAGGGATAAATAGGAAATAATAAAAAGAGGGAATGTATGAGGGCTTGGTAGCGGCTTCCTGCAGAAGGTGAGATTTTAATGGGGACTTAAAGGAAGCTGGAGAAACCAGTAGGCACAGATGAGGGGAGAGAACATTACAGGGATGGAGGTAGGGGGGAAGGTTAGGGGTAGGGGAGAATAACTAGAGAAAATGCCCAGAACTGGACTGAGGAGTAGTACATGGTGAGGAATAAGGTAGTGGAAGCCTGGAAAGGTAGGAGAGGGTTAATTTATGAAAGTCTTTGAGCACCAGAGGATTTTTTATTTGATCCTGTAGGTGATAGGGGAGCCAACGGAGTTTCTTGAGTAGGAGAGTGATACGGTCAGACCAGTGCTTTAGGAAAATCATTTAAGAATAGCTTTGGAAAATAAGGTTAGACAACAAGGCTTGGAAGAGCTCTCTCCTGGCAGAAGTGGACTTCCCCATTCGGGACTTTGTTTTACTTCCTGATGGGTTGCAAAGAGTACCTTTTCCCTTGGGTAGTCTTGGCCTATTGAGCATTATTCAGTCATGGCATTTGCGTGAGTTAAATGCATTTGAATAAAATGGACTGAGGCAGGGCTGATACATATCTGAGCCACATCTTTAGACTTTGCTTTTGAAAAGGTGATATAATAAGAAAGCAGAGCTGAGAAAAAGGATATGAACAGAGAATGAACTTGGGTTGATTCAGTGTTATAGTAGAGATTCCTTTTGTTTATGGGTTGGATTAGAAAGCTTTTGAGATCCTTCCTAACTCTCATATTTTATGATCCTATAATTTAGCAAATATTTAGTAAGTGCCTTTTATGTGAAAGATAATGTATAAAAAAATAAAATAGCCCTTGCCTTCAAGAAGCTTACCTTCTATCAAAGGAGGTAACATGTACATAAATACAAAGGAGAGAGAAAGAGGAAGACAGGGCAAGGGAAGAGAATGATAACTGGGTGAATCAGCAAAGTTCCCATATAGGAGGTGGTGAAGTTTATTTTGAAAAAAGCCAGTATTGCTGGTACCAAGGTGGGAGATTGAGGAAGGAACCCTCTGAAACCCCTCTAAATTCCCCTCCAAAAAACTAGAAAACCACCTCAGAATTGATCTAGGCATGTGGAAGCAGATTACCAGCCCAGCAGTAAAGGTCTGTCTCACTCTGGTGGGAGGAGAACAAGGTCCAACAGCAGCAGCAGCAGCAGCCAGCTTCACAGAAGGGGGCCTGCAAGAAGCTACAAATCTGGAACATCCATGATCAAACCCCTGCCCTCCTGCAAGCCAGCAGCCCCCCTAGGCAAGTGAGCAATCTGTGCAGCACAGCGAGGTCCCACCCCAGCAACACCACCCCCAGCACCAGCCATAAGCCAGGCCTTGACCCCATTGCTGACTATCCCAGGCCTGGCCAACTAGATATTCCTGCAGCCTATCAGCAGAGAGGCCTTGCTTCCATAGTAACCCAGCAGCAGGGCCCCACCCCTGGGACAGACCAGCAACAAGGTCCCTTCCTCCAGGGCCAGCCACCAGAAAGACTCTATTACCATAGCAACCCAGCAGTAAGGCCCTACCCCTGGAGTAGGCCAGCAACTAAACCCCATATCCATGGGAGGCCAACAGGGAGGCTCCACCCCCTTGTACAAGCCAGAAGGGAAGCCTCCCTTCCAGAGAAAGCAAGCAGTTAGGCCCTGAAGCCCAGTGAAAGCCAGCTAACCCAGAGCCCCAGCCCAAAAAGATTGGGATGGTACAGGACCAGAGCCCAACTCTCACATAAAAACACCAAGTCACAAAAAAGGCAGAAAAAATTAGCAAAAACAAAACAAAACAAAAAAACAAAGAGAGAGCTTGACTATAGAAAGTTACCATGGTGATATGGAGGATTCAAGGCATAAATTTAGAAGAGGACAATAATGTCAAAATGGCTATATGTGAAGTCACAAAGAAAAATGTAATCTGGCCTCAGACCCCAAAAGAATTCCTTAAGAGCTTAAAAAGGATTTTAAAAAGCAAATTAGAGAAGTAGAAGAAAATTTCGTTAAAGAAATGTAATGCAAGAGAATCATGAAAAAAGTCAATAGCATGGGAAAAGATATACAAAAATTTACTGAGTAAAATAACTCCCTAAAAATAGAATTAGCCAAATGGAAAAGGAAGTACAAAAGCTCACTGAAGAAAATAATTCCATAAAAATTAGAATTGAACAAGTAGAAACTAATGACTCTATGAGACATCAAGACACAATAAAACAAAATAAAAATAGAAGAGAATGTGAAATTTCTCATTGGCAAAACAACTGATCTAGAAAATAGATCCAGGAGAGATAATATAAGAGACTACCTGAAAGCCATGATCAAAAAAAAAAAAAAAAGACCCAGAAAACATCTTTCAAGAAATTACCAAAGAAAACTGCCCCGATATATTAGAACCAGAGGGCAAAATAGAAATTGAAATAATCCAACAAACACTGCCTGAAAGAGAACCCAAAATGAAAACTCCTAGGAACATCATAGTTAAATTCCAGAAATCACAGATCTAGGAGAAAGTATTTCGAACAACCAAAAAAAAAAACAAAAACCCAAACCCAACAATTCAACATTGTGGAACTACAGTTAGGATTACACAGGATTTGGCAGCTTCCCCATTAAAGAACCAGAAGGCTTGGAATATGATATATTAGAAGGCAAAGGAATTAGGATTACAACCAAGAATCACCTATCCCACAAAAGTGAATATTATCTTTCAGGGGGAAAAATGGATATTTAATGAAATAGAGGACTTTCAAGCATTCCTAATTAAAAGACCAGAGCTAAATAAAAAATTTCACTTCCAAATACAAGACTTCAGTAAAACATAAAAAGAGAAAAAAAAGAAGAGAAAACATAAGTAATTCAATAAGGTTAAACTTTATATTTCTATATGGCAAGCTAAAATTTGTAACTCTTAACACCTTTATTACCATAAGAGCAATTAGAAGGAGTATATGTAGACAGAGTATGGACATAAGGTGACTTTGGTGGGATCATACCCCAAAAAGCAAAATAAAGGGGTGAGAAAGAAAATTGCACTGGAAGAATGGGGGAGATTGAATGGGGTCAATTATCAGACATAAAAGAGTCATGAAAGAGCTATTATAATGGAGGGGAAAGGGGGTGGTGGTGGTGGGTAATGCTTAAACCTTAGTCTCATCAAAATTGGCTCAAAGAGTGAATAATATATACACATGCAGTTGGATATAGAAGTCTATCTTATCCTATAACGAAGTAAAAAGGGATGGGAATAATAGAAGGTGGAGGGGGGATTGACAAAAGGGAAGGTATTTGGAGAAGATTGTGATCTGAAATAATACACTTATGAAGATGGAAAGGATGGGATGTAAGAGAGAGGGCGGGGATAAAAGCAAAAGATAGCATGGAGGGAAATAGTTAGTTATGATAACTATAAATGTGAATGGAATGAACTCAACTATAAAACAGAAACAGATAGAATGGATTAAAAACCAGAATCCTACAATATGCTATTTACAAGAAACACATTTGAAGCAGAGAGAGACACACACACAGGGTAAAGGGAAAAGGACCTCTTTGTACAAAAAAAATATTTATAGCAGCTCTTTTTGTAGTGGCAAAGAACTGGAAATTGGAATGTCTGTCTGTCAGTTGGGGAATGGATGAACTAGTTGTGGTATATGATTGTAATGGAATATTATTGTGCTATAAGAAATGACAAGCAGGATGATTTCAGAAAAACCTGGAAAGACTTACATGAATTGATGCTAAGTGGGGTAAACAGAACCAGGAGAACGTTGTACACAGTAACAGCAATATCATTTGATGAAGAACTGTGAATGACTTAGCCATTCTCAGCAATACATTGATCCAAGACAATCCCAAAGGACTAATGAGGAGCATACTATCCACTTCCAGAGAAAGAACTGATACTGAATGAATACAGACAGAAGCATGCTATTTTTCACTTTCTTTCATTTTTTTTCTTTTATTTGTGTCTTCTTGTACAAAATGACTAACATGGAAATGTTTTACATAGTTGCTCATGTATAACCTAAATCTGATTACTTACCATCCTCAGAGAGGTGGAAGAGGATGGATAGAGGGAGGAATAAAATTTGGAATTCAAACCTTTAAATAAAAATGTTTTTAAAACTGGAGAAAAAAAGAAGCCTAGTGATTCTACGAGGCAGAGGTGAATAGCAGTGCATTCCAGACATGGGGGACCTCTTGTTTAAAGCAGCAATAAGAAATGTCATGTAAAGAGAGCAGCTAGCAGACCAGCATGACTAGAATGGAGAGCATATGAAAAGAAGTAATATGAAGAAAGAAGGCAAAGATAAGCGGGAACCAGATTATGGAAGCCTTTAAAAGCCAGACTAATAATCTTGCATTTTATCTGAGAAGTGAAAGGGAGCCATTGGAGATTGCTGATTGGAGGGTGAAGAGGTCCAGGTGGGGTGTGTGTGTGTGTGACATAGCTCTATGCTTTAGGAATGTCAGTTTGGAAGCTGATTAACATTACAGGAATCATCTTTGGAGGTTGGTGTACCTTGGCTTTGGAACGGGTAGATTTTCATCAAGAAGAAGTTCTGCTCTAGTTGATATTTTGGTCTGCATTTCAGTTCCCAAGGAAAGCCCAACTTGATCCACCTCAAGAAGCTTGCTTCCCCATGCTCCTCTCCCAATACACGTTGGCAAGGCAGGCCCCCTCTGGATGGTGCAGAAGCATCAACAGTAGCAGATGGAGTGGATGGAAGTTGGAACAGAGCTAAGGGAGAATTGCTCTTGTAACTTTGGTAACAGTCACATACTCTAAACAAAGCCTTTCCCAGAGCTGAAATATATACGGGAAATGAGAAAGACGTGCATTCATTTTTTCAGGTGCTCATGAGGGGAAAGAGGAACAGCGCGGCTTTATTTCTAATACCAGTTTTCTTTCCTGCCTTTGATTTGTAAGCAATAAAATCTTATCCACAAATAATTAACCCACATTCCAGTGACTACTATTTCTTCCTGGGCAGGATCTTGGCCTTTATGGTTATAGCTTTGAAGCTTAATGCAAGAAAAAGAGTCACACAGAGTTTAGCTTAGCTTGTGTCTCCTGGACAGGTCAGGACTAAGCTAAGATGTATACTACAGAGTATACTTGCTAACTTGCTAAACTTTTTGGATTTTTATGAGAAGTGGCATACTTTTTATTCACCTTCTTAGAATGATAATGCCTCTAGGTTTCCTCTAGTAATAATAACTCAACAGTACTATAATTTGCATAACATGATCACAACCACCCTGTGAGATGGGTGCTATTATATCCCCATTCTGTAGGTGAGTAAACTGAGGCTCAACAAAGTTGTTACTTCCTCAGGGTCACACAATTAATAAGTGTCCAAGGTAGGATTCGAATCCTTATTTCCTTAATTCTAAGATCAATGTTCTGTCAGCTACTTTGTGGAAAAGGAACTATTTGGTCTTCCATGTTTTTATTACCAGTGCCTTTAATGTAGTATGTGTTTAATAGCTGTTGGTTGAATTCCATGTTAACATTCAGAGATGTTAACCAGAGGGGAGATTGGTCTGGATGGAATGGAGATCTGCGGAGTAGGGGTAGATAAAGTTTGATAGTTGGTTGCAAGAGGCTAATTTATGGAGGACATTCAAAACCACTATAAGTTTGGAATATACCTAAGAATATAGAGGAGTCCCACCAAAAGTTGCCTGACATGATGAAGGTAGTGCCTTACAAAATTCATGTTGATGGTAACAGGCAGAGATTTGAGGTAGGGGGACCGATTAGAAGGACTTTAATGCCATTTTGAAGTGTTAAGTGCTTGAACTAGGGAAGCAGCAGTGGCGTGAACAGGAATAGACAGATAGAAAAGAGATTTCAAAGGCAGAATCTAGAGTGCTCAGTCCCAGAAGGAGGGGGAGGACATAAAAATAGATCCAAATCTTGGAGAGGAGAAGAATGGTAGAACCAGCAGGTCTGCTTTTTGAGGAGGTATTGTACTGCCAAATTCAAGTTAAAAGCACAGATCACCCTTTTCACTGAACCTCACAATACTTTTGACAAGAATACTAAAAATGGAGGAGAGGGGGGAAGGAATAAGCATTTATTAAATGCCTGTTATGCTAGATGTTATACTACACGCATTTTACAAACATTATCTCTTTTGATTGTCACAACAATCTTTCTAGGTAGGTACTGTTTTTTTATCCCCATTTCACGGGTGAAGAAACAGATGCAAACAAAGGTTAAGCAACTTGCCCAGGGTCACAAGGTCACTACTAGATGTCTGAGGCTAGGTTTGAACTCAAGTCTTCCTGACTCCAGACCCAGTGCTCTATCCACTTCAATGCCTAACTGCCTTGCACTGAGGAATTACCTTGTTCATTTAATAGTACACTGCAGAACAAGGAGCTCTTCAATTTTTAATAGTCATAAAAACTCTGACTTTTGGTTTTATCTGGAAAAAAGAACTGTGACTTCTTCAGTACTGTGGAAGAGTTGATTTGTAGGGTGGGGCCTGAGCTGGGAGGGGTGGGGCGAGTGGCCAAAATTATTTAAAATCCTAGCTGGCCCACTTAAAAGGCCAATTCCAACACAAGTCTTCTGGCTTGAGTATGCTAGACTCATAGGATAGAATTTCAAGGTCCTGGAGTAGAGTTTAGGAAACTCTTAGCAAAGGGGTTAGTATTAGTTTCTGTTCACTGGGTGATGTATTTCTTAGGCAAAGAAATGACAGAAAGATTTTACCAGCTATCAATTAAAAGTCTACCTAGGGAAGTACACCATGACTTTCCCATCACTCCTCCCCAATTCTTCCAACCATTATCTCATACTTTTCTTCAAAAAACAGAAAAAGAAGGTTATCTATACTGTGATTATTTATTATGTAAAGATTGAGGTTTTTTCTTAATATATTCATGGGATTGGAGAGTTAGAAGGGACCTTAGACATTGTCAAGTCAGCCCCCTCATTGTTACAGATAAAGAAACTGAGCCCCAGGAATATTTGACATGATGCTAGTTCTAATACTGCATTAATTTCTGTGATCACTCTCTGAAATTCCTTCTGCTATCTGCTGAAGAACTTTTTAATGTTTCATTAAAGAGCTAAAAAATCTTAAGACTGGAGCCATTAAGATGCCTCGTTCCACTCTATGTGGCACACTGATCATTTTACATTAACAAAGCTGGAATCTTTGCTCTCTTCTTATATTTCTTGAAATTCCTGGTATGGCTTTTGGCACTTTTGTTCCCTGTGGTTTGCTTAACACCATTCCAGAGGGTGGAATTCCTCTTCCTAAACACCCAGGTGCAGTTCTGTTAAGAATCTCCCCTTTAAACAACTCCAAAATGAAGCAGCCAGAAAATTTCCTTGCCAGGAATGTCCTTTATCAGGAAAGTGGGCCACTTTTTACCTCTATACCATTGAAATAGTTTTTTAAAAAAAGGTACAGTTTATCAACTTCAGCATAAACAAAAGTTCAGTTGTTGGCAAGAACAGTCGTACCCTCAATAGCTCCACATTAAAGCCAACATCAGGAGGTAGAGAGAATCAATTTTAACCTGAGCAAGTAGTTTCTCTTTTTTCCATAAAAGAAATTATCATCATCATGACTTATGACTTTAAGGTTGACAATGCACTTTAGACATAACTATGGGGCTTGTGACTACATGACTTGCCCATGATCACATAGCTAGTAAGTGTTAAAGTCAGTTTTGCTCACTCCAAATCCAGGGATCTTTCCCCTTAGGCTGTAAAGCTGGCTTTGAGAGAAGAGGAAAAACCACTACTCTAAGAGTGAGAATAAGACCTAGTATGATAATAAAGACAAAACAAAACAAACTCTGTGGCATTTTTGTTGGGGAGGTAGTGGCAGCGGCCTAGTATGTCTTGAGGTAGATTGTCTTTCCTCTAGATACACTCCTCCCTATCACTCTGCCCTTTTTCTGGACTCCCTCTTCCCTGTGCTAGAATCTTCCATACTCCACAGTGGGATTCATGGACCAGTCCACAATTAAATGCTTGTTGAGTGACTGACAATCCCTAAGGCATCCCTGCCTGGGACATTAGAAGTAGAAAACCAAATCACAAGGGCCCCTGCCCTCTACTGACCTATCCAGATGCATGAAATGACAATAGAGGCATCATATGCATGGAACAACCATGAACAGTGAGAATTCAACATACCAAGTCTTCTTACAGGACTCCTTCCTTTCTGCTACCATGATCTTGTACCAGACCTCCTTACAATATCCCTAGTTGTCCCTTTCCTGCCCAGCTTTGGAGATGCCAGCTGAAGAGGGCAGATGATTTCCTAGTTCTATCTATCTCTTGCTATCTCTGATTCCCCCTCTTTGCTCCCACCTTTAGGTGTCTTCCAATTCACACACAAGTCGACATTACCCCATGATGTCATTGATCCTCTTCGAAACAAAGGACAAACACTGGGTACCACACCCCCAACCCTCAGATTTTCCCTTGTGTGAATTAAAACAGATCCAATAAAGGCTAATTGCTTTTAACATCATGATTGCTCTAACCCTGCTGCCAAAGCCCTCTGACATCTAAGAGTTGCCGTAACAGACTAGGACCCCTGTATAGCATAATTCTCAATATCCCTTTCTCACTGTGTTACTTTCAGAAAGTTTTTTTTTTTCACCTTTTAGTGCTTTGGTTTTGTCATCTGTAAAATGAAAGTAATAACACCTGCCCTTTCTACTTTCCAGGGTTGTTTCATAACTTTGAGCTGGACAGGACCTCAGAGGTCACATAGTCCAACACCTCTTTTACACATGTGGAAAGAGAAGCCAGAAATGTTAAGTGACTTGTCTAAAATCACACAATTAGTGAATGGCTGCTCTTAGCACCTCTGACTACAACACAATATTGATCGAGTTGTATTTATTGCCTTAACTCTGGACAAAGAGCAAAGGAAATTTTAGAGCCAACTTGGGGTAATTGTCTCTGTGTGACAAAACTCCAGAGTTTTGGGTGCTGTCTCAGGTTCCTGCCCTTGGGTAGGAAAACACTTGTAACTTGAGTGCTTCGATGCACCTCAGTTAGTCCCATGCATGAAGAGACTTCTGAACTTTTAAAAAGTTTTCACTCTGCTCAAGGACTTTAGTGCATGCTTAGGAAGTGTCTTTGTCTCCTATTTGTAAAACTACAAAAATAGTAGGCTTTCAATCCTTAATAATTCCTTTCTCAGCCATCTTTTAAAAAAAAAATTCATTGATGCCCTTTGTTTTTGACACTACAGTTATTTCTTGGTATAATTCTTCCCCCACTCCCCCCAAACTGAATCTTCCCCTATAACAATGAAAAACAGATAAGCAAAACCAAACGACTATGTCTGACAGCACATGTAACATTACACTCTCATAGTCCCTACTTCTCTACTGCCAGGAGAGATATGTACTATGAACCAAAATTTGAACTGTTTCTGGAGAGGTTTTCCCACTTCCCGCCCCCCACCCATCAATTCTGCTGTCTTTAATATTCTCAACATTTTATGCAGCTTTAAAATACTTTATATGGCCCTTGGCTTCTGATCCAATCAACCAATCAACAAGTATTTATTAAGAAATTATTATGTTCCAGACATGTTTCTTAACACTGGTGATTAATTTCTGTTGTTAAGTCATGACTGACTTTTTATGACTCCATTTGGGGCTTTCTTGGAAGAGATACTCTGTCATTTTCCTTCTCCAGCTCATTTTACAGATGAGAAAACTAAGGCAAATGGGGGTAAGTGACTTGGTCAGCATCACAGTTTAGTAAGTCTGAGGTCAGATTTAAACTCAGGAAGATGAATCTTCCTGACTCCAGGCCCAGCACTATGGCACCACCTAGCTGTCCCCAATCGGTAGGGATACAAAGAAAGCAAACAGTCCCTGCCTTCAAAGAGCTCATATTCTAATGGGGAAAACAACATGCAAATAACTGTGTATATAATTGTATTCATATAGCATGAATAGGAGGTAATCTTGGAGGAAAGGTATCTTGCAAAAAGTAGAGTTCAAGCTATGTCTTGAAGAAAGTCAGGAATCCAGGACACAGCCATGAGAAGGGAGAACATTCAGGCACGGCAGACAGGATTTGAAGGAAGTAAGACTAAATCAGACTTTCTTAGAGAATTGATCACAGGTATAGAATAGGGAAGAATTTTAGAGGACATCTACTCTAATCCCTTCATTATACGTGTGAGAGATTTGTAGGAGGTCACACAAGTAGTAAATGTCAGAGGGAAGATCTGAACCCAGTTCCTCTAGACCCATTCCTCTTTTTCTTTTTTTAAATTTGTCACTTTAGAAAATTATCTTATTTTAAATTTATGGAATAAAACAAGCATTTCTATAATATAGCATAATTTTTTTAAAAAGATGCTTGCACATTGTGTTGGTAAGCAAAATGGGCTCCTTAGCACTTAGTTCAACAAGTGCCCTTGAAAAGTTTGGCTTTTGTTTGAGTAATTCAGTGTATTTCATTGAGTCTTACCAAGTGCTAAGCCCCAGGCTCAAACCCCTATTAGGTGTAGAACCTATGTGGGTGTGGATTGGCAACTAAGGTGGGGCCCATGGTGGGGCTAACTCCAGGGAGGGCCTAGTTTACATGTCTGGGACAGCAGAGGCTCTTAGACCACGTGGGTTTAAGTCACCTCTTTATGACAATTTTAGGTCACATGGGTGAGTCGCATGTATGACTCACCCCTGACGCTGAATAAGATATAAAAACCAGGGGTTGGCGTCCTCTTCCTTGGAGCTCTTTGCCGCAGCAGTGGTGGTGCGCATGACTCTGGGCCAGCCCTTGTTCTGAGCTCCCGGGCTGAACCTAGATGTTGGTAACTATGAATCTGTATTGGGTCTGTCTGTTGATGTTTGTACTTTGTTTGTAATTTGCTCTGAAGTTCAGGGTGCTGGCTTTTTTCCCTGAACTAAGTGAATGATATTTGTGTGCTGAATTAAAGTAAGCTTGCCAACCCCTTCACCTTGCTTTCCTTATTAAGACAGATCAAAAGAACCTGTGCTTTGGCAGGTGCTGGCAGCTTTCTGGGTGCTGGTTGTTGGTGGATCTTGCACCCCCACAGAAGCTGCTAGCCGGATTGTGGAAACACACATGAAATTGCAAATCTAATTTTATGTACAACGTTCCATTCCTTTTAAATATAATAAAATTATCATGTAAATTTCTCTCTCCATCCTCCCTCTTTCTACTGTATCATACTATCTCCCTTCTTGTAATAATATTTTTGTCCCCTTCAAATAATTTCTCCATTTGAGTCACTAAGATACCTAAAATTTGTGTGACCTTTTAAAAAATTGGGGGAGAGGATGAGAATTAGACATAATAGAGCAAATGAAATATTTTAAAACTCTTCTGTACACTTTACTACATGTTGGCAACGAATGATTTGCTACAGTTTATTAAGTGAGCCTTTCATTGGTGCTCGAGTTGCCATCTCTGTCATCCTGGCCGTGTACCCAATTTATCTTTTATGAATAAAATGTCTTCTCTACTTTCACAAAATAAAGATCTCCCAGAATATAAGGCCTGTCAGTTTTGCTTATGTCTCTGGGCTTCCTGGTCTACCTGATGCTTGTTTGTTTTTCATTCTGTTGATTCTCAGTTGTAAATCAGTCTGTCAAACTCTGTTTCCCTTTATCCTTGAAATCCTGTTCCTCTGCGCACACACACACATCGCTCCCCGCCCCCCTGACTACCTTGCTTCAGGCCACAAGAGTATGACAATTGTAATGTCTGAGGGCTGCCCACTCTCACGACCTGTCAGGACTGATACGATGGAGCTGCTATGAGCTTGGTGCTTTGAGCACTTGAGAAAAAAGATGCTGTGAGCTTAATGAAAAGGAGTGTTGAACCAAACCCAGGTTCTAGCCCCTGCTAACTAGATGTGTAACCTTGGGCATATCACTTTATATTTCCTGACTTGTTTCCTTACCTATGGAAAGAAAGGACTGACCTGGATAAATATTAAGTTCTCATCTAGTTCTAAAATTCTATGAATAGGTGATCACCTCTCTAGAGAATGTGGATTTGGATGAACAACACTGACATTCTTTCTATTGAATATGCTACATTCTATTTCACATCATTCCCTTTTCTGCAATACTAAGAAGGCCCCAGATCATAAAGACCTATTCCCAGCTCTAATAAAGCCTACCACACATCCGTGTCTGTAACCCAACGAGCTATAACATGCCAATTACTTGATACTCTGGAAATGCCTCAAACCAAAAATCAGCTGCAATTTAATTGCCATGGAAGATAATCTTTTAAACATATGCTTTAAATTCCATAAAGACTTTTCCCTGCAGGAATAAGAAAGTTTATATGAACTTGAGGGCAGTTTATTTTCATTTCCAGAGGACAGAATGTTATCTAATAAATAACATAAAATCCCAGGCCCTGAAGGATTTTTTTTAAAGTTTCTTCATTCCCAAGTATTACTTGTCATCTATTAACTACAGATATATTGTTTCAATGAGTTTTCTTTCTCTTCGTGGCTCAAACAGAGCACTTAATCTTGTAACACTAACATTTTAATTACTTTATATTCTTCAAGCATCCACACAGTAAGGGATTCTGTATGTAATCCAAATGGCACATCTAAGGGTTTCTATTCAATGAAATTAGATGACACAAGCAGCATAAAAATATATCAACCTACAAAGACTTTAAGGTCACAGTCGAAATTATCCAGACTTTAGAATGCACAAGTCAGCCAGCCTAACCTGACCTAACAAATCAATCCATTAACAAGTATGTGCCAGGCTCTATGCTAGGTGCTGAAGATTCAAAAAATGAAAGTGACATAGACCGCCCTCAAGGAGCTTATATTCAGTCAAGGGAGACATATTAAGTATATAAAATTCAGGGTGACACCAGAGTCTAAAACTGCATTAAGACTTTGAGGACACCCTGTCTATACAAAGTTAATTAGTGGTAGTTTGGGAGAGGAAGCAGCTGGGGAAAGCGATCAGGAACGGCTTTAAGTAGAAGGTGGTGTCTGAGCTAAGTTTTGAAAGAAACTAGGGATTCTAAGGAGGCAGAGGTGAAGAGAATGAATTCTAGGCAAAGGGGAGCAGGCTGTACAAAGAAACAGAAATAGGAAATGGAGTAAGAAACAGCAAGTTTGGCTAGAATGTAGAGTGCATGAACTGTATAATAAGGTTGAAAAGGTAGTTTGGAGCCAAGCTGTGAAAGGCTAACTGTGGTAAGCCCAGGAGTTCGCATTGGATCCCAAGGGCAATAGGGGACCACTGATGTTGCTTGAATGGGGGAATGAGATAGTCAGACTTATGTCTTAGAAAAATCACTTTGGCAGCTGTGGGGAGAGTGGATGGGAGAGACTTGAGGCAGAAAGGTATTAATAGCAGCCCAGAAGACAGTTGACCAGTGTCTGAAGTAGAATGGTTGTAGTATAAGTAGAGAGAAGGTGGACAGATGTGGAGTGTGACAAGGCTTGGCAACTGATTAGATATGAATGGTGAGTGAGAGTGAAGAGCCAAGGAGGACTCTCAGATTATGAACCTTCATGACCAGAAGGCTAATGGAGACAAAAGTCCATAGCTAATGTGAGCTCCTAGGAGATCATTTCACTTTTGGCCCAGTATCTCCAGCATGGAGCACAGTACTTGACACATAGTACGGGGAAGGGACAGGAATAAATTTCTTTCTTTTCTACCTTTCTCCCTTCTTTTCCTTTCTTTCTTCTCTTTCTTTTTTCTCTTTCTTCCTTCCTTTCTTCCAACCTTCCTTCTCTTTCTTTTTTCCTTCTCGCCCTTCTTTCTTTCCCCCCGTCCTTTTTAATGGTACGTACTTCAAATGGTTGTTGTTAGGATTAAAGGAGATAATTGTAAAACACTTAGCATACTGTCTAGCCCATAGTTAATGCTATATAAATGTCAGTTATCATCACCATCACTATTCTTTTCATATAGCACCTACTATGTGCCAGGCATTGTGCTAAACACTTTACAAATATTTCATTTCATCCTTACAACAACCCTTCCAGGTAGGTGCTATTATCATCCTCATTTTATATGTGGGGAAATTGAGATAGAGAAATTAAGTGACTTATCTAGGGTCACATAATTATTAGTTGTCTGAGGCTAGATTTGAACTCAGGTCTTTCTGACTCCAAACCCAGCACTCTATCCGCTGTGCCACCTAGCTGCCTCTAGTAGACTGAGTGTTATAGTAGTTTATTATGGAGGCAGCACACAGTATCTCAGAAAGAATACTAAACTTAGCATCAGATGACCTGGACTCATTTCTTGGCTCTGCTTTTTATCAGCTGTGTGACCTTGGGAAATTCAATTAAATTTTATGAGCTTTAGTTTCCTCATCTGTAAAATGGGGTTGATACATAGAGTTATAGTGAAGACCGAATGAAATAATGTATGTGAAGTGCTCTGTAGTCATAAAGCACATGTAAATGTCAACTGTCAATAGTGGTTGGGAAGATTTCTGTATATTCTGTCCTTAAATAAACATTAAAAAACCCAATATAACAAGTGAGCAGCTCTGGTATCTGAACGGGTATCAGAGTGTATGTGACATGGCTTCCTCCTATGGCCATCCTGCTAAATGCAAACAGTCAGTGAGTATTGGCTGATGGAAAGTTAATAGGTTGAGAGCTGTTGTCTTTGAAGAATTTGCTCACTGCTTTCTTGTCGCAAACATCCTGAAAGAAAAACTGGAAGACAGCGATCAAAGTGTGTCTGCTTTAATTCTTTTTCCTAGGTGACAATGGAGAGAAAGCCTGGCCAAAGTCCTTCCCTTCCTGTGGAGGAATGTCCCAGTCTCCCATAGATTTTGACAGTGACAACCTCCAGTATGATTCTACCCTCTCACCCTTAGTATTAGAAGGTTACAACGTGTCTTCCAAAGAGCAGTTTACTCTGACTAACAACGGACATTCAGGTGAGTTGGAAACCTTAGGAAATGTCTGTTTTCCCATTGTTTCTCCCCCCTCTCCCCACCTGATAACATAGTAGGATCTAATATAGGAACCAAAGTAGCACAGACTTCATACCACCTATGGGGGCTCTCTCCCCAGGGGAGAATGGCTTATCATCACGGGCATTTTCCCAAGGACGGTGGTGGCCTCTTCCTTCCCCTTCCAACACACACACACACACACGCACACACACACACACACACACACACTGAAGTGGAACTCTCCAGAACCAGTTCTGCCATGGAGTCACACAGTCTAAGACTGGCTGAACTTCCAGCAGTGAGGGGAGGAAAAAGAACAAGCCAGGCTGAAAGACCTTAAGAGTAGAAAATATCTAACAGTATATACTCCTAGGGCAGCTAGGTGGCACATTGAATAGAGTGCCCAGCCTGAACTCAGGAAGACTCATTTTTCTGAGTTAAAATCTGGCCTCAGACACTACTGGCTGTGTGACCCTGAGCAAACCACTTAATTCTGTTTGCCTTAGTTTCCTCCTCTGTAAAATGAGCTAGAGAAGGAAATGGCAAACCACACCAGTATCTTTACCAAGAAAAACCAAAAAGGGGTCATCAAGAGTTAAACATGACTGAAAGGACCAAGCAACAGCATCCACCACTACCACTACCACCATTACCATTACCACCATACATACACTGCCTTACTATGCATCCAGGGCCTTCAAAGTCTGAAAACTGAGTCCTATGACAAAGTTGTCCCAGAAGCAGACCACAGCTTCAGGATCTAATCTCATAGTACTGTCCGCAAAGTAACATGGTTTCTCCTTGACCATAAAGATTTTTTTAAAAATTAACTATCAGTGTTTCATTGGGTAGTGGGCAGGGTTAATGTTTTGTATGGAAGTAGTAGTTGGCATGTATGTTATAGGTTGGCAATTCTACATGTATTCAATCCTTTATCCTGATCTTATACACAGAGTTGAAGGTGTAACATAAATAGTTGGGCCCTAGGACAGATGGCTACCAATCACTGAGCACCCAGCCCTCACTGGGGTTTGGACCATATGGTCTCTCAGTGTCCCTTCTGATTTTAGGATCCCCAGGGATCCATAAAACTTATCCAGTACAGTTAGGACCTAGCATCCCTAATAACACAGTGAGCTATGTCTTCACTCTAAGCCCAGAACCACAACCCTATTTCTTTTTTTAGTACACACGGCTCAAATGATGTAGTCAGTGTTCTATCTCCCTAGAACTTCAGTGGTCAGTCTAATCAACAAAAATATGTTGGGATTTGTTGTAATTAACTTCCATATAATTACCACCGCCCTTCCTCATTCTTTCCTCATTCCCTCCTCTCTCAAGTGCTCTTCCCAGATGTCTATGGGTGTGTGTCTGTGTCTGTGGTGCCTTTGTTCTGTTCAACGGAAGTGTGACTGCCCCACATCTCTACCAGTTTTGTTGCTTTTAACAAATGGTGTTTAAAAGATGAACATGGGTCTCCCACTGCTTTCAGTTAGAATTTCACCAAGAACTATACCAGGAATTGCAGAGTCTCTCTGGGAAAATACCTAGTGTGGAGCATTAATATCTTCTGGCTATATTAGCAACAGCAGCAGTAACAAGAGATGGGCTTCTACATTTCAGCCACCCAGCTTAGATGACTTACTGACACCAGGTCCTGGCTCCAACTGACAACCTGAGATGCTTAACGATACAAAAGGTTAATTAACCACATGCCTAATTGAGAGTATATTATTTTACTGAGGTGCTAAGCACATAGATTAATAAACCCTTCTAAATTCTCCTGTGAAGTAGGTTCACCACCATCAAATACATTTTACAAACGGAAAAATTCAGGCCCTGAGGGTTTACAGAGTTTGGCGATCCTACTAGAGTAAGAAGAAGCCAAGGACTCTGATTCCCAAATCTCTTTTATCTCTACTTATCTGGGTCTCCGAGTTTTCTTATCTCATTATTTTTAAACCCTTGTTCCCTGCACTGATGCTAATGAATCTACTGCTTTTTTCTCACAGTGAAATTATTTCTGCCTCCAAATATGTACATTAAAGGCCTGGGTCCCAGATATACAGCAACAGAACTTCACCTGCACTGGGGCAATCAGAATAATCCCCACGGCTCTGAGCACACAGTTGATGGGAAGCATTTCGCAGCAGAGGTAAGTGGGGTGGGAGGGAAGATTGAGGCCATGGCTCAGGTTGTCCCTGATGCTGGTCTGGAACTACATCTGGCTTCTGATGGGCACATGCTTAAGTGGCTAATGGTTGTGCTTATTGTCAGCATACAGTTCAAATATTAATGTTATTTACCCCTATACTGCCTAGTTACATGAATGATAAGTCTTGAGCAGCAATCTAGCCACAGTTGATGGGTTGGAGATATCTGAAAATTCATTCTATTTCTGCCTCTCTCATCCCCAATTAAGCTGAAATACTCTAGTGAATATGCTGGGAGCTTGTCCTGATTCCCTCATACAACTAATTAAAAATCAGATTAGGATGAAAGGAGGGTATCATACAGCCAAAGCATTAGTTTCTCTTCATTTTAATTACTTGGAACTATATTTACTAGTTAAATAAATTACTCAGGATGAATGCTTCATAGAGGTTTGTGATTTGCCCATTTCCCAGCAGGACAACAGAGCTATGTTACAGTCTTTCAGGGTGCCCAGGTAGGGTGGGACTACTTCAGAGAGTGTGGAGGCAGGTCATCCACATTTTATTATCTCTGTCTCAAAGATAGGGATATAGAGGCAAAGAGAGATTGAGCAACTTGGCCAAGAGTACCATATCTAGTAATTGTAAGATCCCCTATCCAGGCTTCTGGCTCTCAAGGAGTCAGTCAACTAATATTTATTAAGTACCTACTATGTGCAGGGCACTGTGCAAAGAAAGGCAAAAAATAGTCCCTGCCCTCAAGGAACTTACAGTCTAATGTGGTGCTCTTTCTACCACTTCCTACTGTCCCTCCAAACTCAGAAGCCCTGAGTTCAAATCTCACCTCTGCCATTTACTACTTGTGTGGTCTCAAATGAGTCTGAGCCTTGGTATCCTTACATAAAATAAGGGGCTTAGACCAGATGACCTCTAAGGTGTCTTCCAGTTCAAAGTCTATAATGATCCATTGAATACCATCGCATTAGATACTAATAGTCCCCATAGCTTCTACACTCCACAATTCTGTAGCATCATGAAAGTTAGCCTCCCTTGCCAGGAATAGCCCATTATTATTATGCCAGACCTGTTCAGGAGGGTGCTATCACCCTCGTGATTTTTTGGAGCCGTAGTGATGGAGAATGGGAGAATGGGTTGGGGTGAGCCCCACCTCTGTTTCTCTCTCTCATCTCTACTTTACCACAACAGACTCTTAGAAGATAATAATGAACAGTATCAGAATATCAAAGGGAAAAACACGAAACTCCCTTAAACTTTGGTACAGGGTGTCATGTTTTCTGCTTAAAGATCTGCTGAGAGGTAGCTTAGAATGATAATATACCACCCCATGTTATGTCCTACTGTGTAACCCTGGTGTGCAAATCCACAGTGTCAACAGAGAATGGGAGGAGGGGCAGAGCATCATTCCTTTAGCGACAACTGTGTAATTGTTGGCTTTTTATCCACTTTTTAGTTCCTACAAGCCAGAACACAGGGAAACAGTTGTGGATGTTTATAGTGCAATACAAGGGATAAATACCACAGATCAGGCAATGGATTCTACAGTGAATAATTATGTGTCGATTCTCCACTATTCATAACTGCTAAATGGTTTCATGTCTCAGGCTAATTATAGGTCTACTTACAAGTAAGGTGGGGTATAATCCTGGACCTGGTATATGATGGTACTATTAGAAGCTCACACATTTTCATGCCCCTTTCTGAATCTCATACACTGCAATTATTTCCAGCTAATTGTTGAGTGGAGACTTCCCTTCCTCAGGGGAGTATAAGGAAGCTAGAGTATAGGTAGGAATTAGGGTTTAGGCATTTGCAGACCATTCTAGTTGCTTTTCTTTCTGCTATGAAGACTCAAGTTATTATATCTATCTTATATCTATGTGTGTATATAAGTGTTTGCGTGTGTGTGTGTGTCTGTGTGTCTGTGTGTACACGTGAAGAAAAAGTTTGGTAAAGGGAAGCATTGTGGTGTAGTAGGAACATTACTGCCTTTGGAGTCAGGAGAACTAGATTCAAATCCTGAATGGGACACTCATTAGCCAAGTGCCAAGTGATCCTGGGCAAGTTATTTTCTCCATGTAGAAGTTTTCCTTATATGTAAAATGCAGGTAACAATTCTTATGCTACTTTCCCTCACAGGGTTGTTGTAAGATACTACTTAAAAAATTTTAAGTAAAAAATTTAATTGAGTTTAGAGCTGAGACATTGTGACAGCTAAAGGTAACAAATATATAACTAATAGTACAGAGATCTGATATTTTTTTCAAGGGAAAAGACAAAGTTTATTAGGTATTCACCATAATGGGTTGTCTTAAGAAATCCCACCCTTTGTGATGCTTGTTTCCACAAGCGGGCCAGATTCAACCTACTGAATTAGATTGAATCTGAGCCCAGAGATCTGATTCTTAATCAGCTTTCTGGGTGGAAAAGAAACCTCAAAAATATTTAATTTTAACTAAATTGAATGCCAAGTTGTCTTTCATAGCCAGGATTATCTTTTTTTAAAGTACCTTGAAGGGGCAGCTAGGTGGCACAGTGGGAGAGCACTGGCCCTGGTGTCAGGAGGACCTGAGTTCAAATCTGGCCAAAGACACTTGACACACTTACTAGTTGTGTGACCTTGGGCAAGTCACTTAACCCCAGTTGCCCTGCTTTCCCTCCCTGCCAAAAAACAAAAACAAAACGTAAAGTGCCTTTAAAAAGGCTCAAAAACTAGATAAAATTCAACTAGAGAACCTTAAGTGTCCTTGTAATTCCAATATCTTAAGGCACAGAAGAGGTTAAGTTATGCTCCATCTCATCCCTTTGACCTTCAATTGTTGTTTTAGGACAGGTCATATTGATGATATGGAGTTAAAGAGTGTATTTTATCCCTGAGATGATTTAGGAAACTACCTTGGTGCAGAAATTAGGTAGCTGTTTGTGTGACCAAAAAATGACAAATAAACCACTTATAAAGGATTGCAAGGTTTTGTTATATGTTAACCTGAGAGACAGATTTATATCAAAAAAAGGAACCTACAGACTAAAAGGCTGCTCTGTTTAACTTGCCCAATTATAAGCCTTTTTTTCTTTCTGGAAGTATATGATTAGATTAAGAAAATTTAGTATTGAGGAAAACACCATAGGAAAAACACCACTGGGAGATGGGCAAATGGTGTAGATAATATATGTCGCATGGGACATTTTCTGGAAGAAGTTCTTGGGTCACGACCCACAGTTTAAGAAATGCCAAAGGGGTCAAGAATGGTCAAGAAAAAGTTTAAGAAGACCTGCTCTAAACTATTAGATATAATCTGCATTGTACAGTGTCACTGCACGGCATTAAACATGCTTCCTGCCTTTCCTCTAAGATTATCTTCTGTTTGCCCTGTATGTATTTATGTGTGTATATACACACATATGTTTTATCTCTATATACACACGATTAAGTCTAATATATCTATACACACATATATACACACATATAATATGTACACAGTTATTTGTATATTGTCTCCCTCATTAGACATGCACTCCTTAAGGACAGGAATTGTTTTTACCTTTCTTTGTATTTCTAGCACCTAGCACAGTATCTGGCACAGAATAGTGGCTTAATAGATATTTGCTGAATTGACTGACTAACCTTAAAGGACTCTACAAACGTGAGTTATTCTTTACGGCAATTCCTTAAGAGAAATAATCTTCGTGATTAAATTCAAATGAAGATTATTTCTAAAATTAAAAACTCTTGATGCCTGTAGCAGATTCTCACATAAGCTCCAGATCTTATTTAAATACCATTAATATCAAATTGTAGGCTTACTAAGCCACCCATGCAAGAACACAGAACCCAAGACTAACAATAGCAGTCTCAATTAAAAAAAATAAAGTGAGCCTAATGAAGGAATAAAGCCCAAATAAATTTAGTATTATTTGTTAGCCTTTTCTTTTTATTTTTAACAAGATTTTTTTGTCTTATTTGATTTTTATGGACCCCTATAGTATTCAATCCAGAATGCAATTGCTGCAGACAGAAACTTGTGTTTCTTAGCCCAGTGAACCAAAGCGGTCAGAATTCTGTTTTGTCAAATCAAGAAGAAAAAGGGCTGAGCTGGTCTAGGGCTTTGCCACAGGCTAGGTCCTTCGCAGGGGAGGTAGTTGGGGTGAGGAACTCCTAGGCTGAGTGGAAAACCACTTTTTTCTTGAGTAGTTGACCTAGAGAAAAAAGTTAATTAGGGATATATATATATATACATATATATATTTAAATTTAGGGATGATGAGGTCAAATATTCTCAAAGACTCAAACTATTAGAGCTAGAGGTATTTTAGGGATCTTCTACTCCAGCCCTTTTCTTTGTGTTTTTATTTTTTGGCAGGGCAATTGGGGTTAAGTGACTTCCCCAAAGTCACACAGCTAGTAAGTCTGTCAAGTGTCTGAGGCTGAATTTGAACTCAGGTCCTCCTGACTCCAGGGCTGATGCTCTACTCACTGTGCCACGTAGCCGCCCCTCCAACCTTTTTCTAATAATAATAATAGCTAGCACTCATATATCATCTTAAGGTTTGCAAAATGTTTTACATATGTTATCTCATTTGGTCCTCAACAGTTTTGTGAGATGGGTGCTATTATTATAGCTATCTTATTATATAACTATATGTGAATTATGTAGTAACATATTTTGTTAATGTAGCTATTAATATATATTATATAGCTATATTATGATTATATTTCTATGGCCATTTAACAGATGAGGAGACTGGGGTGAGTCAGTCAACAAGCATTAATTAAGCAATTACATACTATAGGCCAGGCACTGTGCTAAGTGCTTAAGATACAAAGAAAGGCATGACACTGGCTGCTCTCAAGGAGCTCCCCATCTAGTGGAGGAGACAAACATGCAAACAACTAGGTACAAATAAGATATATAAGGATAAACTAGAGGGAATGCAGGAATTAAAGGGGATTGTTAATGGGGAGGGTCACATAGCTAATAAATGTGAGATAGAATTCAAACTCAGGTGTTCTTGACTCCAAGGATAATATTCACTATACCACCTAGGTCTTTCATGTTCTATTTATCCAGTTTTAAAATTTAAAATAAGAAACATTGTATTTACTGAATATAACCTTTACACACACATTAAATGTCCATATTGGAGTCAATTATGGTGAGATACAGAGAAGAGGTAGGGTGGTGAGGAAATAAATACTGAGAGACGCAATTTCAATGTTTACCAAAGCCTTAATAGACAAAGAGCTAAATAAATTTACTAATACTAAGTTTTGTGGAAAATAATCATAATTGTGAATAAAATGCAGCCACAGAGAGGGTAAAAATCTCAGAATGTGTTATAAAAAGTATATTTTGCTCATTTTATAGGGAAAATATTTTTCTCCACTGGAAATTAGAGAATGTTGTAGTTCATTTTATAGAGAAAAACATCTTTTTCATGGAGTAATATTCTGTTTCTGTGGCATCTTAGAATGTTGTTGATAAAGACTTTCAAATAAAACCATGTTTTCATAGCTTACAGGCAAAATGCTGGCTTTGTAGGTTAGATGAAAATAAACTGGTAGTTGGAGGCTTCTCATCTCAGCCCTTGAGCATTTGTAGATGGAGTGGTATTTAGGAATTACTGAGCTTAAGGGGACTACACAATAAATATAACCTTGCCATGGGATCAAGAATACCTGGTCATAGCTTGAAGGAAGGAATGGAATTCCTCTAAAATAGTTTAGCTTTTCCATGACTTCTTACAGGAACGAAAGTTGTGTATTCCTTTGACACTGATATTTTGGTCTTTTCTCTCCATTGTAGTTACATATTGTCCATTATGACTCGGACAACTACCCTAATATGTCCACAGCCATGGACAAATCAGAAGGACTAGCTGTTCTGGCTGTTCTTATTGAGGTAAGAAGTTCACTGGTTCCCTCCCCATTCATCTTTTGGTTTTAACGGTTTCCAAATATGATTTTAAGTATACATCAGAGCTGGAATTTGGCAATTTTGTCCCTGGACTGCTACCTCAAAGATTCAGGTGGCTGTGTTGTGTGTTCTTCACATAAAAAAAGCCTATGGGCATAGTGTGCTTTTTCCTAGCAGATCTTCTTAGTCTGAAAGCAATGTTTTCTTTCTTTGGGGAGAAGAGGTACAGTAACGATGATATCCTTTTATACTGGGAGGGGCAAAGAATAAATAGAGCTTTACTTAACTTCTTAAGCTGGACATTATTAGATGAACTTTTGTTCTTAACATAGACCTTCAAGATTTTCCTTTTGGTCACCATTTTTACAGTATTATAGCAAAATAAAGCAGTATAATTTAGCACTGAATACAATGCTTTAGAATAGGGGCGAAGAACATGTGGCCTTGATGTGACCTTCTAGGTCCATGGGTATGGCCTTTTGATTGAGTCCAAGTTTTACAGAACAAATCCTTTTATTAGGGAGATTTGTTCTGTGAAGTTTGGATTCAGTCAAAAGACCAAATCTGAGGACCTAAATTTAGGGCCACATGTGGCCTAGAGGACACAGGGTCCCCACCCCTACTTTAGAAACTCAAGGGGCAGTGACTTTTGAAGGGATGCAGCATTGCAGTTATTCAGTGGTAATGCTCTAATAGAACAATCTTATACAATGATCCTCCTAATTGTTCTATCAAAGTGGATCTTTCAGATCAAGGTTGCTAAGAAAAAGCTGAGTGGATATTGCCTGCTAATGACTGAGAGCTTCCTCTAAACCAGGAGTAATTTACCTGTGGTCCATGAACATATTAAAAAAAAATATATATATATATATATTTACACATACACATATATATGCACACACATACGAATATATGTATGTATACATATATATATATATATATATATATATATATTTGGATAACTGTATTTCAACACAATTTGTTTTATGTGTGATCTTATGTGTTTTATCATGCATTTAAAAACCTGATTCTGAGAAGGGGTCTTCAGGGGCTTCACCAGATGCCAAAAGGGTCCATGACACAAAAAAAAAAACCCTACTCTAATCTGATAACTCAAATAACCACAGTTGGAATCCTCCCTTAGTCCAAGTAGCTCAACCATGTTGTATGTATTGTAGATGGGTTCCTTCAGTCCTTCCTATGATAACATCTTCAGCCACCTTCAAGCTATTAAGTACAAAGGTAAGTGGCCAAAAGGTCCCTTGTTTGATCCTTCAGTCTTTTCTGGGGGCAGAATGCAACCACCTCTGCATGACAAAGAAAAATACAGGTGGTGGTGTCCACATTCAGAAGTTTGTAGATGGCAGGCAGTTGAAAACAGTTTGAGAGGCAGAGAAACAGACAAAACTGGTCCGTGCCTACCCTGGAGGGCTCACATTCTAAGGAGAGAAGACAAGGCATGAAGGGGAGCTAGAAAGAGGATGGGGATGCAGCAGCTGGAGGTGGAGACGGCCAGGGAAGAACATACAGGCCTGGTTCCTGACAAGATAAGGTAAAAGCTTGGCCATCAGGACCTGGCAAGAAAAAAGCTCTCCTGGCGGAAGCAGGGGCAGAGTCCGGCATTGTGGTGAGGAGAGCTTGTGAGATATTGTGAAGGGAGGTAACTACCCAGCACCATATGCAGCATTGGTGTCAGACTCAAATGACAGCGGGCCACATAATGACATTCTCTGTTTTATTATATATGTTTTGTTAAATATTTCCCAATTACATTTTAATCTGGTTTGGGCTAGACTCGGGAGCATTGAGGCTGCTTGTGGCTGTCTGGCCTTGGTGTCGGACGCCTCTGGTGTATAAGTGTGCTGGAATCAGAGTCGGAAACGCCTGGGTTTAAATCCTACCTGAGACAACTGTTAGCTGTGTGACCCTGGGTGAGCCACCCTCTGTGAATCTCAGTGTTCTCATCTGTAAAATGGAGATGATAGCACCTATGTCCCGGGGCTGTTATAAGGATCAGTTGATATAATTTGCGAGTGCTCTGTAAATATCAGCTATTATTATAAAGGCAGGGGTGAATCTGTGGGGTGATCAGCAGTGATAGAGCAGCTTTAGGGTGGTGGAGGCAGAAATATGCTTACGGTTCTTATTAGAAGAACATTTCTAAACATTGCTGAGATGCTAGTATCACCTCCTTCCCCTCCCATTGTGTTTCTTTCAGATCAGGAAGTTCGAGTTCCAGGTTTTAATATCCAAGACCTTCTTCCTCAGAACTTAGACGAATTCTACCGCTACCAAGGTTCTCTGACAACTCCTCCTTGTTACCCCAGCGTGCTCTGGACAGTTTTCCGAAACCCTGTCCAAATCTCCCAGGACCAGGTAACTTAGTGGCTACTCAGGAGCCTATGTCACACTTCAATTTTTACCAAACTGAGATATTGCATCATTTGAGTAAGTTTAGGAAAATCAGAGGCAAAACACTCATGTTTCTCTTATCCCCTACATAAAAGTGGTATTGGAAGAGGAGATACCAAGAATGAAAATAATAAATGCTTACCACCAGAGGTCTTAAAAAATGATCATAAGGAAGTGGGAAGACATATAGAACAGAGAAGGCCCTGGCAATCCTTATCCTCCAAGGGCCCTGCCTTGCCTCTTTATTTAACTAAACATTACTCAGTACATAGCTCATGTCAATGGAGTGAATGGTGACTTATTTCACAGGAGAAAGTAAAACTCTATCCCTTCTGGTAGGCAGGTTTTGGATTAAAAGAAAAGACAGGGGTTAACCATTGCCTTCAATAAAGGGTTCATAGTCCAGGAAAATAAGTGGACACCTCTTCATTGGGGGGTTCAGTGGTCTAGAGGATAGAAGGCTGGCCTTAGCATCTGAAAGACCCAAGTTCAAATCCCGCTTCAGACACTCACTGGCTCTGTGACCCGTGGGGAAAGTCATTTAACCTTTCTCAGCCTTAGTTTCTTCATCTGTAAAATGGAGGTGATGATATACCTCCCAGAGCTGCTGTGACAGCCGAATGAGGAAACATAATTATGTATAACACTTTAGCTACCTTCAAGCACTATGTAAATGCTGCTTTTTATTATTTGCAAAGATATTACTGGGTCATCTTTTTTCCTGTTCTTAACTTTCTCCCGGTTCACTGCCTCTCTTCTGATGTAGGCTTCTGGTTTAAGTGGTCTCTGGCAATGGGTAATAAGTGTTCGTTGAATTAACTTGGTTGGCAGGAAGGAATAAAGAAAAAAAAAGTGATTTCTGTAGTAAAACAGTAATTCTGCAACTCAAACACTGATTTGAAAGAGGCTGCATAATTTCATGGGCTCATTAAATCATAAAAAACTCTTGTGTCCAGTGGTATGCTAGTAAATGTTTAACAACTGGTTCTCAAAAAAAAAAATGTGTGATGTACTTTTAAGTTTAATCTGCGTTTTTTACATTTTTCCATCACTTTTTCTAGTCTAGACACTTAACAAAACAGTAAATCAAGCCTTGATTTGTGGCATTTGCCAATTTCCAAGCTGTGCATGCTCACACTGAACATTAAACGCTGGTTCTCAGTTTGAGCTGGCTCCCGCACACACCTGCTGGAGCTCCTCCTATTTCATGTAATTTAATGTGGCATTTGGAAAAACCTGCAGGGAACATCTCATCTAGAGCTTTTTGTTACCATTCTGCATTTTCTGCCCTCTATATAGGTAAAGGAGAACTAAATTTGAATCCTGCCTTAGACATTTACCAGCTGTATGACCTGGGGAAAATCAATTAAACTCTTTGATCCTCAGTTTCCTTATCTGTAAAATAAGACTGGACTTGGTGACCTCTAATATCCCTGCTAGATCTAAATCCATGATCTTCAGTGACCTATAACCCCATAAGTAGAGTATATTTTTTCATATCACCTAAAACCATCCATAGTCAGGTCTGATTTCAACTATAATAGGGAACTATAAAAAAAATCAATTTTTCTTGGGAAGTACAGGGGAGATGAGAAAGCAAGTAGAATACCAAATCAATAATTATTTTTGGTAAGATGGAGGGGCAGCCAAATGTAGAAGGGCAGAAACAGCTCTTTGATTTCCTAGAGTAAAAATGCTTGCTTTTGACTTGATCTTCCACAATACTTTGGATTGCAAGTTGTTTTCCTGAGTCTCTTAGGGGCTAAGAACTACCACCCTTCTGAATGAAATCTAGGGTCCAAACCTAGTGCATTTGCATACCAGTGCATTTCCTCACTGGTAGAAAGAATGATCACTCACAGTGCTTCACCTCTATGTAAAGGGCGGAGTTGGCAAGAGCTTGGGAGAATAGATATCCTTCTTGTTTCTGGTTTCCAACTTTGAAAGTGGACATTACGTACACACAAGTGCAACAGAAGAAAAGCCTGAGTCACTTTACTTCTTGTTCCTCATAGTAGCAGTGAAGTTGAGAATGTGTGTCTCTCCTCCCTCACAGCTGACGGCTCTGGAGACAGCTCTGTATTGTACCTATACAGATGACCCCTTACCTCTGGAAATGATTAACAATTTCCGAAAAGTCCAAAACGTTGATGAAAAGCTTGTACGTGTCTCCTTCCGCCAAGGTAAGGGGATGCAGCCCTTTTTAGGTGGGGGAGGGAGAATGAAGAAGAGACCTTTACGAACCCAGGAAGGCAAAGAACGTATTGTTTCCACAGCTGTCTGATCTCATTAGAAGCTGAGCTAAGAAAAGTGGGGGTGCCTCAGAAGACTTTTGTACACTGACAATTTTGTGAGGTCCTAGAAATCTTTGATATCTCCCTTTCATTTTTCTCAATTGCCCACCTTCCAGCTGATGTTAACAGAGCATAAATCAGGAATTCCAAGGAAATGGCTCAGGACCCCAGGCCCTCATTAAGTCAGAAAGTCTTTCCTGGGTAAATCAGAATGGAGTCTTCTAGGCATGCCCCTCATCTCAAGGGCTGACCTTGAAGTCATAATTCTGCCATGGAAAGCCAAGGAATTCTTTTAATTCCTGAGATAGTCAATGAAATAAAGGCTGGCTTTTGAATTGAGATTCTTTCTTTCTGCCCCACATGCCCTTCTGCTGCTGTCACCACCAGCTGAGATTCACCACCATCTTCTCCACAATGTGTGTTCAGGTGCTCACAGTGTACTGGGTGCTAGATTATTGACAGAAAGCAAAGATGTTAATATTTAGTATGGTCCTCCAAACCAACAAGGCCCATCATTTGCTGTTCTCTTACCAAATTTCCTTTGAGCTCCTTCACAAGCACATGTATACTTAAACCTCTACATCTAAGCTTAAGGAAGCTTAATAGTTTTTACTTGTGATGCTATAACGAAGGGGAGTCTGTTTTTCCTTTTAAGCATCCAACCATAGTGTCCAAGTTTGATGGAAAAAATCTAAAACCAACAGTTCTTGGTGTCCTGGACCCCTTTGGCAGTCTGGGAAAACCATTTTAAGAATGGTGTTTTTTCAGTGCATAAAATGAGTCCATAAAATTACAAAGGAAACCAGTTCTTTTGAAATACAATGATCAAAATATTAAGAAAAATACAAGTTCATGGACCCCAGCTTAAGAATCCCTGCCCTCTCTGGACTTATCCTCCCTGACTCATATCCTGCAGTTTCTGAGAGAACACTGATGGAATTAGGTCATTCCTCTGATGTTCTACAGCAGAGAAACTTATTTTTTGAAGGCTGTTGTTTATGCTACCTCAGATTTGAAAGGTAATTTTTGTCAGAATCTATTTGTCTAGTACAGACAAGGGTGCTATGTTTCTGTTCCAAAGTGTCACTCCAATTGTTCTTTCTAGCCAGATCTGTTTCATGTAAAGTGACACACCAATGTAGAAGATTACACATTGTCCCTTAAAATGGAGTTTACCATTTATAACTATCTCCCCTCCCCCAGTGCCTAAAGCTATAGGGGTAGTGTCTTTCTGGGGCTCATGTGTCTTTTTGCCATCTCCCTCTCTAATTGAAGATATTTTGAACTAATCTTCCTACTTTGGAATCACACTAGCAGGACAATTCTCATGTTCTGTCCAACTCACCTTGTGGAGTAGTGGAGCTTTCTAGAATACACAAGAAGACACTACCCATCCTTTGTCAGAAAACAGGCCCCTCTTTTCAGATTTAATGTATTTCTCACTTGGCAGCAGTCTTTTCTTTGACATTGAGATGATAACATTTACCTATTGGGTTGAATTGAACAGATGAGGGTTTGTTTTTCAAAAAGCACTTTCTGGAAAAATGTTCTAAAATATGAGCTTTGGGCTCTATCTAAATAGGTTCTATTTAATCAGTTATATTTTTGTTCTGTTTAAGGTATATTAAGAAAACCTATTTTGGTGTCCTAAGAGGCAGGCAGAGTGTCTGTGTGCTGGTTTCCTAAGTTCTCATCTCTCTAACCTCAGGCAGTTATATTCTCCTCTTTGTTCCTCCACTGGAAAACTCCATCTACCAACATTAGTGGTTCCTAAGAAATTGAATCTGCATCATAACAACTGAGTTTGGGGTTCTTTGGGAAATTGAAAGGGCTTTATTCACCTGGCATTAGCTTCTGCCAGGGTGTGATGTCTTCTCCATTTTAAAAAAAAAGTGAATGACACTTCACTAAGTGTCTTTAAGTGTTAAAACTTAAGTTATTCACCTTTTAATTAAATAAAAACTAAAATTCTCCCTTGAGATAGGGGAATATACCAAGCTAGATGAAACAGGATCCTGACTCATTCTTTGAACCAGCAGTAGATAATTGAAACAGCATAAACTACTTTATCTTCCTTGCCCCCATCAGGAAACTTCCCTCCCAGAGATATCTTGCATGTTGAACCTCATGTGGGTAGGCAAAGTGGATGTTCATGAATCCAAACCTGATTTTACATTTCAGGGACACTCTATGAGGGCAAATACAGAGGATCAGAAGAAAGCTTGCAGGACTTTGGGTTTGCCATCTAAAAGTAATCATTGCTCTGTAATGCTGAATTGATGTATTGAGAAAAATTAGCCATCTTCTTAGACCTGGCCTAGGTCTAAGGTCATTGCTTTAAATGCAGGCAGATTAGTGAGGCTTGCTAGAGAGTGCTTTAGTATCCTATTCTGGTTCTGCTGGGTGACTCTATTGCACAGGTGGATACCCTCGAGGCACCAGGCCCAAGGAATCAGGTTTGCTCTTGAGAACAGCAGCAAAGTGACGGTCTCAATGAAGCTTTGCCAATTTTGCTAATGCATAGCTCAGCTGTGAATGCTGCTTCAGAAAACCTAGGCTGGGTCTAAACTCTCTTTGGATGGAAACTAACCATCCTGGACAGTGGAAGGTGGATTATAGAAACTTGGCCAGACACTTTATTCTCCAAGTATTCTGCTTTTTAAAGACAGAATTAGGAGAAGGGCTGTTTTTTTCCCAGTATTTATCAGGAAGCAGTATCAGAAATATGAAATCCAAGATATGTTAGAAGCTGCTTATATTCAGGAGTCTCCCTGTCATTCAACGCAGTTAAATCCAGCAACAAGCCCCCATGCAATTTTAGGTTTCTGGTACAAATTTACTTACAGAAATGTATTACAAACTATTAGAGTTCAGCAGCCTGGACCATTAAGCCAAGAACTATTTCACAGTTACAATTAGATTCATTTAAGGTACTAAGTAAGAGCTGTAGGCCCTAGAAAGAGCTGGAGTGAGAGTAATTGGTCATAAAGGGCAGTCCCTAGAAGAGAGAGATAGTTAATTTTTTTATTTGTTTTTTCTTAATCCACAGAAAGTGAAAGCCTGAAGTACTAGTGTATAAATTAATTAATCAGCAAGGGCCCACAAGGTACCCAGCTCTGTGCTTGGTTCAACTGAGGATACAGAAGTAGAAGATATGATAAACTTGCCCTCCAGAAGCTTACAACCTAGCTGCCATTTAATTCGAGGAATTGTTCATAAACTGGCTTCCCAAAACTAATTTTTAGAAATTTTCAGTTACAAGGAGCCAATCAAATATCACACACAAAAAAATCTAGAATTTTCCATGGTATGTACAGACGCTTAATGTTTCTGTGACATAAAATTGAGAGGCTGGTAATATTTACCATTCAATTAGTCAACAAGCATTTCTTAAGTGCCTACTATGTGCCAAACACTGTGCTAGGTTCTGAAAAAAATGAGAAAGATTGAAAAAAAATTTAAAATATAGTTGGAGAAGACTGTGGAGGTAAAGAAGTAGTAAGAAGAGATCCAGTCCACAGAATTGTAAGACAAATGGGTAATAGAGAAACAGCATGGTGTACAGGATAGAGGGCTAGCTTTGGGATCAGGGAGACCTGGGTTCGATTTCTGCTTCTGACTCATCCTGGCTATTTGACCATAAGCAAATCACTTCTCAGTGCCCTAGGCAAACCTCTAAGGCTATAAATAATAGACTAATTGACTATATCAGTGGGAGGAATTTCTACACTGAGAGTTCTTCATAATAAAGAATTTCCTAGTCTGGATCAATAATAATAATAATAATAATTATAATAATTCTAAGAGCACAGAGCCCAATTTCAGAGGATTTAAAATCTTCTATTATTCTAACTAATTTTCCCTTCTCATTTTTATTCTTTATATATTTTCTACCAAATCCTTTCCTGCTTACTTTTTTAGAGGTAAGAATCATTCTAGGTGTTTTCTTTGCTCTGGAAAAGTATTCCTTTCGCAAGGCATTAGTAGGACATAGGATTTGAAAAAAAGGAAATAAGATTAGTTTTTGTCAAGGTAGGGTCCATAAAAAAGTGTATGCTCTGACTTTTTTGGCTCTCATTTAAAGCCAGATTCTGTAAGTTAAAAACCCTGTTATACTGTGTGGAAGAAAGATGGCAGGGACTGAATATGCAACTTGCTTCTTAATTGGAGGCCCAGTGTTCAGTGCTTTGGTCAAATTACAATGGGGACTCTTTGGACCAAGGACTACAACATTAGGTCTAAATGAAAAAAGGTAAACAAAGCAAAATAACTATCAGCTTTAAAAGATAGTAATATCATGCTTTGTTTTCATATGTCAGGAGCAGGCAAAATATTAAATAGGTAAGCTAACATGATTGAGTGGGCCCAATAGTTTCTATGACCATATTCTTAAGCTTGCTTCCTGGGTATTGCTGGTAAATGCAATCTACAGCTAAGGCTAGTGCCCAGCTAAGTCACACTCACAATCAGCCTCACAGCTGCGTTTGAACCCATTTCTTCCCAAAACCAAATCTGTGAAACAACAGTTAGAATGTTAATGCTCAAATCACCCAGTGGACTCCGGCAAACCATTCTACACTCAGTGTTCTGGAGTTTATGATAGAAGTCACAAAACCTTGCTAAAAGAGGAATTCATTTTCAACCTTTGGGGAGAATGAAAATGAGGTGAGAGATGGTTTCAGAGTGAACTAGTTTGCAGCTTGGCCTAGTAAAAGTTAGTAAAGTTCAGTCTTGCTTAGCCCTAACCAGTCTTGCAGTTCCTTAAAAACCTAACAGCAAAAAAAACTCTCCCAAAAGCCTAAAAAAGCTAAGATGGCTAATTTTGGAATTGTCAGGGAACTTAACCACCTCAATCGATGTTATCGTATTTTGTCTATGGAGTTAAATACTTTTTTGAAGCTGTGTGTCTTGAAGCTTCATCATTTGTAAATAAAGAACACTTGATGGTAATTAGTACATCACAATTTTTTTCTGGATTAGTTCAAATTACAGAGGCAATGTGGCATGGTCGATTATAAATATATATAACTTCTTAACTTTGCCCAGAATAAGAAAGACCAGGGCTCCAGTCCCATCTCTAATACTCACTAGCTGTGTGTCCATAAAGAAGTCACCTAAGCCTCAGGCAACTCCCTGAGTTTATAAATCAGACAGAAGTTAGGATCTACTTCAAAGTCCTTGATATTCCATGTAGTTTAAATCATCACATTACAGATACTTAAACCAGGAAGCAGAATGTCCAAAAGGAAGAATCATTTCATTTAAATGAATGTTACATTTACTTCCTGAGCACCTATTATGCATACTAGCACTTCCAGGGAAATGAAACTCCCTGAGTGGAGACAATACCCTGAGACAGCCTTTCAGTTGTTGGCCATCTTGCTCTGGATTGTCAAAGTAGATATTGAATAGCAGAGACAGGTGGATAAACATTGTAGACTAAATTCCAAGAGCCACCCAACTCCCTAATCTGTATCCTTGAGGAAAATTGATCTTAAATGCAATTTTTTTTTCAATATTCAAACTTTAGTCTTTACATAAGTGTTGTTTTGTAGGAGTATTAATTTGCTAATGGTGTTAAAATGACCCATTCATTTAGAAAAATTAAAGATCTAAATAGGTGGAAACTCCATAAGACTCTTATATTTACATAATCCTCTTTTATTGGATTTACAGATTTGAGATATTTTCCTACTAACATTATAATGTTTTACTGTTGCTTTGACACGGAAAGAGGGAAAAAAAGGACTCTACTGCTGTCATCAATCAATCCTCCCACCACAAACATCTTAGTGTCTATAGAGATCATTGACCCTCAGAGACCCAAGCCTGTTGGGAATTCTAAAGTGCTTCTAGTTTGAAGTAAGTCCCACAGAATATCATGGCATTCACTTTCTTTTTCAAAAAAATTTCCAATAGGGAGAATATTTTTTAGAAGTTTCAGTCCCATTCTGAGTCTGTCTTCCTAAAATATGGAAGCAAATGAGTTAGTCTGAGACTGAATTAGGAACCTTTTTGATGTAGCATGCTACAGAATGGTTTACCTGAAAAGTAGCAAAATAGTCAATGTCACTACTTCAAGGATCCACGCCCTCATCAGTGGAGGTATCTGTCCACTGATGCAAACCACAGCTTATACATGCCTCATTCTTCATGAATTCCTGCAGCTGAAGAAAAATTCAACAGGTGGCCAGTTTTATGGTGATGAGTCTCTCCAAACTTAGCAAACCTGGTTCTATAATGGCAGACATACAATCCACTATCGGTGCTATTTGCAAAGCTTTGCCAATTTGGTAAAGAACTTATAGAGCTTGTACTCTGTTCACAAGGCTTCAAGAGGCCAGGGTCAAATAGGGCATCACAGTAGAATTACAGTGAAGGAGCAGCATGTGACTAAGACCTTCCTGCTCCCCAATATAAATTCTCAAGTCAGTTCTGTTCTGTGTGTTCCATATTCACCCAGTCTAATTTTCCTTGAGATGGACTTAGCTCTGGCAAAAATTCATCCAAAGAGAGAACCAATATTTTAGGCATTTGGTAGCCATGGTTTATGTCTGATCTATTTCTCCAAAGGTTTTGCAGACTAAGTTGGCAAAAGGTATGTTTGAAAATCTCAGACTTCAGTTCATCCAATTCTGTGATATGTCTGGAAGTCACTGAGAATTATCCTGTTGTTTTCATCATATCCCATCATCACTATGTCACACATTATCTGCAGAAGGGTTTATGACATTTCTCTGAAAGCAAAAGGACCATGTTTTGCCTTTAAATCAAATACAAGATCTTAGAGAATTCCAGACTGATCCAGGAACTACATGCTGTGTAAATGAGGTGCGTGTCCCTCCTTTTGGATTTTTCTGTGTTTGCACTTGGAAGTTGTAGAAGATCCTTAAAAACCAATTAACCAGTTTCTCTTGGTCCAGTAAGACGCCAGTGGAAGAACTCAGCTCTTGTAACAACGGAGCCAATTTTACACAGCAGTGAGCAGTGTGCTCTTGTGGAAAGTGGTAGGCCCATCCAAACTCCTACAAGTTCTGCAGCTTGCTTGAGATTGCAGCTTTTCTGAAGCTGGTCATGTGTTTTTCAGTGTACAGCTTTCCTTTTTTGTGTGTTGTATGGTCCTGTCTCTGTTGTGCCCTGTAGCCTTTTAAGGATGCTTAGCCTCAACTCTCCCACCGTACTGCATCTTCAAGACATTGATGCTTTGACCAACCAACTCTACCATGCCCTTCTGCTGCATTGAGAGTGTTCTTTCTTTTCCAAACTCCCTAATTTCATAGGTCATATAAGTGAACCAGCTCTTGAATTAGCTTTTTTTTTCCTTCCAGCTACCCTACTTTCCTCAAAGAAAACTGCTTGTCTCCTCTCCTTGCTTCTTGGAATCTTAGAAGTAGCCAAGGTCTTAGAATCACAGATTGGTCTTCTATCTCAAGGTTTTTGACAGGAAATGATCCGGCATCATTCCTGTATCTAAATTGCTGCGAGTGTTACTTAGCTTTGAGCCTGAAGAGGGAGAAAATATTGCTATAATTTGAAAATTTATGTTTTTAGCTCTCGCTGTTGATATTCCTTGTATCTTCTCTGGGACTTACATTCTAAATACTTCCTGTAGGCCAGGGCTGTCCAAAATTCTGCCACGGTTTATGCGACCTGCCTACAAACAGAAATTTACATAGATGCTTTAGTAAATGAAGCCGAGCTATGGCAGAGCTCTCACTAAAACGGCAAATCAAAATATATTGTCTGTTGTTTCAATAAAAACCTAAGGTTGGACAGTCCTGCTGTAGGCTAAGGTTGGGCAGCTTTGTCAGGTATTCATATGCATGCTACATACCAGTGGTAGTAATAGTAATGATGGTAGTAGTAGTAGTAGTAGTAATACTGCTATCAATAATAATAGCTTGCTTTTATATAGTACTCTAAGTTTGCAAAGTGCTTTACAAATATTATCTCATTTAATCCTCAAAACAACCCTGGGAGATAGGTGCCATTACTATCCCCATTTTACAAAAAGGAAAACAGGGACAGAGAGAATTTAAGTAATTTGCCCAGGATTACACAGCTAATAAGTATTTGAGGCAGGATTTGAACTCACATTTTCTTGACTCCAAGCCCAGCACTCTATCCATGTATCAGCTGGTTGATTATAACTCTTGAGGGTAAAGATCTCCTTGTGGAGGATTAATAAATTGGGATTCTTCTTCTTGATAAGCCATGGAGTCTTGACTTGAGGAAAATCCCCTCCTCTCCCAGGGGCTCAGTTTCTTCACATATGAAAAAAAAAATTGATTCCCACTGAAAAGAGATCATTTAATGCCTCCATGGTGACAGGATGGAAAGTACTACGTTGTTCAGTCAAGACTGGGACTTCTCAGCTGTTTGCTCTACTTTTTGTGGTATTTGAGGTGATTATTAGAGTGACAGCTTTAGAAATTCTCCAGTTTGGAAGACTTGGCTGAGCAGTCAGACTTGCCAATAACAGTCATATGTGGAGAGAAGAGGGTTGGCAATAAAAAGGATCCTGGGATTGAGGAAAAAAGAACAAGGGCTATTTCATCAAAGAAATGGGAAATGGAAACCACAAGTAAGGTTTTTTCCCCCTAGAATGACTTATGATACCCTAATGGATACCCTAAAACAAGTCTAAAACCTAAATTATACTACCTCAGGGCCACAAGCCACAAAGGGTCAGAGCACAGGTGATACAAATAGCATAAAACCCCCATAACGAATAGCATCTCCTTAAACCATAATGAGGTCCTTGTGTCCAGAGGTGGGAAGAACTCCTAGGGGCAGCAGATCTGGCCAAAGGAGCTGACTCTCTCTTGCCTGTTACATAGGAATTTTAGCTGTGGCAGATGTGGACTGAATGGTAAATGAGCCAGGCTGTCCCTTAGATACCATCTCTCTCCAGCATCTCTGCTTATCATAATGAAAAGCCAAACACTGGGCTAGAGGAACACAAACTGGCCAGGAGATCACATAGAATAGCCTAGGACAAGGGAGAATTCATAGATTAAAGGAGATACAGCTCTGGGAGGACACTGGTAAAGACAGGACAGTCAGACTCCAGTGTTGGGAAGAGAAAGGAAGAAGCCCCTCTCTTCAGGGCCTCACATGTAGTGTGTGCTTGATAAATGTTTATTGACTTGAATTGAAGCCTCCATATTTCTTAAATAGATGTGACATTGTTTCAGAGCTTGGCTGAGTATGACAGGAGGAATTAGGGTGGCCCTAGGTGAGTTTTATGACTATGACCCCTGCAGTAGATAGAACTGATACTCAGTTGGATTAATGAATCTGCCTGCTTCAGGGATCCTCACTAAAGGGATCCATGCTATTTTGGGTGTTATGATATTCATCTTGATAACTTGGCTTCAGGGAGTAGAGGAATGTGGCCCCTTAGGATTTTTCAGCCCCATAGCAAAAAGCTCTCAGGGAAAAGTCATAATCTGCAGAGGTTTGGTTAGGCCAAGCAAAAGAGTAAAGTATTTGTGTGCATAATTGAATCCAAAGTCACTGACCACTTCTCAGATTTCTCTAGAGGGTGAAAGGTGTGTCTCCAGTTTGTCTGAGAATGAATATTGTTTCATCTTGAGGCAATACTGCACAGAGCACTGGCCCTTGAGTCAAAGAAACCTGAGTTTGACTTCGGACACTAGCTGTGTGTGTGACTCTGGGGCAAGTCACATAACCTCTGTCTGCTTTAGTTCCTTCAGCTGTAAAATGGGACAATAATAGGACCTACTTCCTAGGGTTGTTGTGAGGATCAAATGAGATAATATTTGTAAAATATCTGTAAATAATATTTGTAAAATACCTAGCACAGGGTTTGGAACATAGTAGGTGCTTAATAAATGCTTGTTCCTTCTTTCTTTCCTTCATGGGTCAGGAGGTTTAACAAGGGCATAACAAGGCTGCAGCATATTACTAACAATGACTTGCATGAAAGAAAGATACAATCTAGGAGATGTATAAAAAGAAAATGAGGTGGACTGCTCATAGAGTGATATTGGATGACTAATTCAAGTGCCACACCATACTCACACAATGTTAAAAAAGATTGAGAGAAAAGCCTCCAAGTGTTAGATGATCCTCATGGAGGATTTATGAGAGGATATAGAGAGGAATTATAGGATGAGCAGGAATGGATTGCAATCTTCACCCCTGACCCAATGACATCACAAATCCATTGAGTTATTGAAGTAAGCTTAAGAAAGGAAATCAGGAAAGAAAATAAAGCCAGGGAAATGATACTGAAATGGACATTTGTCTTTCTTGGGTATTCAATTCATTCAAGTCAAGTCAGCAAGCAATTGGTAAGTGCTTACTATGTGCTAACCACTGTGCTACGCACCAGGGATACAAATATAAACAGAAAAATACACCTTGCCTTCAGGAGCTAAAAAGGAAGAGAGGTGAGGTGAGTAGAGAATATCAGGGAGATTCAGGAGTGCAGCCTGGAGAGGAGTGAAGATGTGGTTGGCCTGGGCATCCTCCTTAGATCAAGGATTCTGGGAGGAACCAGGTATCAGGAGGAAGAAGGAACTTCCAGTGTGAGAAGGCCAGGGTGGAGTGAGCTCCCAGGGTGAAGAGGTTTCTGGGGCAGTCATAGTAGAAAAAGTCTAAAAGACTTTCATTCAGATAGTTATGAAACACCAACTATATGTAAAGCACTATGCAAGGTGAACACTCTCTGTGTACAGAGAGAAAATGATGTCACGGAAGTCAAAGAGCTCACAATCAAGTAATTTTTCAATTCTATGAAGTGTGGTTTGCAATTCTGGAGAGGCTCGAGGTAGGGAGAAAGGAAGGTCATCACAGTAGCCCAGGTGAAAGGTGATAAGAACCTAACCTAGGGTGGTGATCATAGAAGCAGAGAAGGCCCGAGGTGTTTATAAGATTTCAGGGCCAGAATAGGCAGAACTTATGGTGATTAGATGTGAGGGAGAGAAGAGTATAGGGAGAGCCAAAGTTTCAAAACTGACCTGAAGAGTAGCTGTGTCACCAAAAAAAGGCAGGTATTGGGGAAAGGGTGATGGGATCATAGATGCAGAGCTAGATGGGGCCACAGAGGCCACTTAGTCCAACTCCATCATTTTACAGATGAAGAAATAGGTCTGGGGAAGCCAAAGGATTTGTGCAAGGTCACACAGAGAGTAAGCATCTGAAGTAGCACTTGAAACCAGGTCCTGTGTCGGGGCAGTGCTCTTTCCATTGGTTTGGGAAAAGACAGGAGTTTGGTTTGGGGACATTTTGAGTTTAAGATGCTAACAGAATATCAGGTATAAATGCCCTGGGCCCTCATTGATCATAGGACCGATCATCTATTTAGAACTAGGAGGCCCTTGGGTATCACTGAGTTAGACTTCTTCAACTTATAGACAAGGAAACAGCTCCCCAGAGATTAAGAGGTTTGCTTAGGGTCATAGTCTGACCTTTTGGACTCTATCTACTTAGCTTCCTAATCCAGCATAGGAACTGAGGGGAAGGGGAAGGATTGCAGATCTTGTGATTGTCTACCTAAAAGTGATCACTGAGGCCTCAGGAGTGGATGAATTTGGCAAGGGAGAGAGTGTAAAAATCTCTAGAGAGCAGAAAATAAAAGCCCTGGGGTTGAGTCTAGACAAGTAGACAATTGACCTTTCCAAATTAGCCTGCTTCCTAACTTTGCTCTTCTTAGATCTCAAACAAGCATCTCTCTTCCCTTCTTGGACAGCACTGTTTATGACAGTAGCAGGGAGCTTCCTCTGAAAAATAGTTCTAACAAGGTAATACAGCAATTTCTCAATAGAAGGGATTGCTTGTGGAGTCTCTACGAAGAATGATAATCTCTCTCCCCTTCCTGGAAGAATGTTTGTCCCCACCAGTGGTAAAACCCTCTCTAAGTCTGAAACATTCCTAGGAGATCTGCATGACCTCAATACTTCCCCATAAATAAGGTGGGACAGAGCCTTATTCAACACATGGAGTCCAACCAGGAAAGCTTTGACTCTGGGTTAATTTCCACTTTTTTCCCTCCTTTTTTAAGACCAAGACTACACAGGACTCAGTATGGGTATGTGGCTGGCTGGCCAGCTGTGCATGTTCCAGCAGAGTGATCTTTGTGATTCTGTTTGTGATTTGTGTCTGTGGTAACTTTGATCTTTTCTACCTGCTTTTCTGTGCTGTCGCTATGGGTACTTTCCATGTCTTTGCAATGAGTCTTATGTGTGGAGTAATTCTCTCATTTTAAATCAAAATCAACTTACCAATCAGACATTCACTGAATGAAAGTTTTAATCAGTAGCATATTTCCAAAGAGTCTCTCTCCTAGGCTCACTGTTGGCCAAGATGCGAAGCCATCTCCTAAAGATGTGCTGGTGACGGTTGGGTGAGCCAAAGATAAATTGTTGATTGGGTGTATAACCTTGGGAATGGGCTACTCCTTGTTCTGTGAATGCTTGAAATTCTTCTTTGTAATTTTTATTAATAATCAGACATGGAAATTGCAGAATATTATTGAATCTGGCAAATATGCCAAAGTAAAAAAAGATATGATACATAATTCTATAGTATCGTTAAATTTGTAGTTGCCTCCTTTCAAATGCCTCACTAGAGGATATCTAATTATGTCTTGCTAAAACAAGGCACTGGAATCAGATGTTATTTTCCCAATTTATTTCTCTGTGAGTGATTTTACAATTGTGATTCATCTTCACATCTATTTACAATAAGATTAAGTGGAGGGGAAGGGAAGGACAAAATTTAAATGCTGTGTGTTGATTCTCTCATCACCAGGAGTCATCGTATCTGTGGCAATAGCTGGCGTTTTAGGAGTCTCTGTCATCCTTGCACTATCAATCTGGCTTCTCCGACGGAAGAAGAGGTGAGTTGGTTTGGTGTCATCGTGCGCCGATACTGTGGAAAGGCTAAAACTGATTCTGTTTTCCACAGATGGTACTTATACCACAAAGCCTCCTTATCTTGGCACTAGAATATATGTCAGAAATCCTGTGAAGTCCAGTGAAGGTTAGGCACAGGGTGGGATAAAGGGGACTTCTTCATAAACAAATGCAGATTTCTTAAAAGATAACAGATTCAGGTCTGAAAAGAACCCCAGAGCAATCCAGTTCAAACCCCTCATTCTTCAGAGGAGGAACTAAGACCCCAAGGTTTGGTGTTGTATGCAGTGTAGCAGGGGAAGTAAGCAGCAGAGTCAGAATTCGAACCCACGTCCTCTGACTCCAGTGCTCATTCCACTGGGTTCTTCAGGTGAAAATGACCCAAAACCTCTAACTACAAATCTGACCCACTTTAAACTGTCCCACTGCCTCTCTGACAGGAGACAATGATAGTGCCTGTAAAAAGTAATGAGTGGGCTTGGCCAGTCCTGCTTTAGGGCATCCTGTGCCAAGCTTAGCCATTCCAGTCATGGACTGGAGAAAGCCCACGAGAGGGCATTGCCTCCCCCAGAATGCTGGCCTCATTCTTACATTGGCCTAGTGCTTGCAGCTCTCCTTCTCTTAGCTGACTTGACTTGTGTGTTTTCCTTGTTGCAGCAGCAAGAAAGAAGAAAACAAAGGAGTCATTTACAAACCTGCTGTCAAGAAGGAGGCTGATATCAACCCCTGAGAACCCTTGACTCCTCTGAGGCCCTCATCCAAGGGAGGATCCTTGGCCTTGGACAGTTTGGGGCTGCTGGGCATCCTCCAGAGCAGATCCACCAAACACTTCCATTGGTCTTGTTATCTTGATGTGACTTAAGTACTGAGTCAGGCGTCAAAAGTCATCCCCTTAAGTTTTCTCTCTTGGTAGCTTCAGTAGGAAGAGTTTTTCTATCAGGAAGCATGAACACTGAGCCGTTGATATTGCAATGATTCTGGAGGCACACATCCAGGCACACCCTGGTGCCGATAGCAGAGCTGTGTACCTTTCCAGCTAGATTAGCCCAACCACATTCTGCTAAGGAACCTCTACAATACCTTCAGGATAACTGTATACGGTCACTAGACCACGTATCAGGGATTTACATATCATGCTATGCTCTTGCCACCTACTTTTAAAAATAGAGCGTAGTTATATTCTGTTATTTTTTTTGTTTTACTATCTTTTCCTTTAATTACCTGCATAGCATTAAAGAGTATTAAAATTAAAGCCCTAGAAGAGGCAGAGGATAGACCTCCAACTTTAATCACAGACTTGACATTTTCAGTAACAACTCTCATTTTCATAACCTTCTAAATCTCACGACAAAGAATGTATTTTTTAGGGAATGCATTTATCCCTTAAATCTCACTTGAAAGGTCTGTGACCCTCTTGTTGTCATAAATCTAGAAACCACAGAGGCCATCTGGTCATCCCCCCACCACCACCGCCACTTTACAGGTAAGGAAATGGAGGCCCAGGGAGATGAGATGACACACAAAGTTACCCAGGCAGTAATAGTCCTAGGCAGGATTTGAACCCAGGTCCTCCAACTCAAGAGCCAGTTCTCATTCCCCTGTGTTCCTGTTAGACTAAAATGAATTGGTTTCGTTTGTGGGAATCATTTCCTCTCTGGTTAGAAAGAGTTGTCCTCCATTCCACTACTTTTGAACAATGGCTAAATATTCACATGTATCATAGCAAAAAGAAGAAGTGGGGCAAGAAAAGTTCTGCTCTCTTGTAGAAGAGGCAAGTTAGGGTTGACCTTGGGTGTTAATGTCTGCATCCTAATTAAGTGTAGACTTTTCAGAGTAGAAGCACTGAGTCAGGGGTGCTGATCCTGGGTTTTGACAATGATGTGGCCAGGATCTAAGTGTTTCTGTATGTGGGAGGGGGTAGGTGAACTTGTGATGGATAGTGGTGCTCATCCTAGAAATTTTAGGTTGCATGCAAATTTTCATGTAATTTCTGAGTACTCAGTTATTCAAAGGCATTTTTTAAGTCCCTGAAAACTAAAGATTATCTAGGGACAGCCCTACCCAGGATACTTCCTGGTAAGACAATGATGTTTTGTGTTTTTCAGACTTAAAAAATAGGTGTATACACTGGACTCTAGAAAGACAGTTGGGAATAGCAGATAGAGGGGTGGTATCAGGCAGGATGACTGGAGATCCAACTCTGCATCTTACAGATGAGCTGTTTGATGAGGAGGAGTAAGTACCCCAAGACAACTCTCTAAGACTTCAGAGTGTTTGCTATCTGCAGTGGGAGAGGATATCCTCACTAGGAGTTCTTTACACTGATGGAATCAAAAGTCTCGAGCAAAACAAAAAACAACCAACCAAAAATATTTGTTCTAACATCAGAATGGGATGTTATCCATTCTATATTAGTTATCCATTAGTTATCCATACTAGAGCAGAAATGAGAAAAAGGCAAAAGCAAAGAATTGATAGATTTTTATGACCAGAGCCAGATGTCAGGTATCATTATTCTGTTTTATTGAGAGATAACTGTATCTGCAACAAACACATTCACAAGAAATATGAATCTCCTTTAGTTGTGTTCCTAGACTCCAGTCAGTTAATGCATCTGTGGGCATTTTCTTGAATGCACCAACCAAATACAGCTATCACACTTGTCCACTTCACAAGGTTCTTTCTGAAGAGGTCATCCCCTCTCTCATTTTTTCCCTCAGAGTAGTGACAGTAACAGCATGTGACAGGAATTCAGTCACAGAAACCTACATTTAGGCTAAGTCTCCACCCCAACATAGGTGATTCCTAAGACTTCCTTTCTGCCACTTCTTCCTCACTTGGCTGCCTGTGCAAAGCTGAAGGGGTTCTTGCTGACCAGTAGGACTTCTCAGGACTTGGTACCTCAGTCTTGCCAGGAAGACTTGCAAATAACCTGTCGTTCTCCACAGGGCTTGGACACTTAGCTACTTTGGATACCACCACATTCTTAATTAAGAACCACCCAGGAATTGAAGCCATAGGGATCCAAGGATTGTTATTTAGCAGTTTAGTAGACTCTTAATCTTGCAATTTGACCCTTTTTACCCTGTTCTGGAAGAATAGCAGTTACAGTCTTTTTTAATGAGCAGTGTGAAACTGATGAGATGTGCTTGCCTTGTCCCAAGGCAGCCCATCAGAAGTGAGCACAATTATTCCACAGCAGAGTGAGGGCCCTTTAAAATATTCTTTACACACTTTATAGATGTGTTTTATGTCAGGGAACAGAATATCAATTATTGTATCTGGCACAAGGACTATTCATAAAATAGAAAACTTACTGTTTGGTGGAGACATAGCAGCATTTTTCTTCTTCCTTTTCTTTCCAAAAACTCCGAATGCATGGCCCCAAAAGAGAGCAAACCCCACAGCAGTGATAAACCTAAGGAAATGGAAATCAGGTTGCAAAAAGTCAAAATCTCCTTTCCTATCCATTAAATCCCTCCTGCAGGTAGGCAACAAACTTAGGAATGATTTATTTCTTAAAATACCAATTTCTTTAGCTCCAAGGAAAAAAATGTGATGATGAATGAAGATGATGTATTTTACTTTTACCCTGAAACTATCACTGGGGTTCAGTGTATCCAAAGCAGCTTCCCAAGATTTCATCCCCCTTACGCTGCCCACTGATTACAACAAAGATCTAGGTCTCTCTTCCCAGTTTCTCTAATGATAACTGATTGAAATGATAAAAAAAAAAAAACCCTACCATTTCCATTGTCAAATACTTACTGCCTTTGTATTATGAGTAATTTTAATGAAAATGTACATTGTAAACACAAAAGATTACAAATATAATGTTTTCCATTTCAGCCTTTGGAGTCTGAAAATAAGTATTAGTTCAGTGTCTACCAAGTATGAGAGACAGTGATATTCTGATATTCAGATAGTATTCTGGTGATAATAACCCAAAACAGAATCACCCCTGCCTTGGAGGATATTCTCCTGGGGCATCATAGAGGGAAAGAGTAAGGATGTGATATATACACAGACAAATATACATACATACATATATCATATATGTATATGTATATATCCCTACATATATACCAGATAATTTGAGAAAGGAAAAATATTTACAACTGGGGGCTAAGGGTAAGATTAGGCAAAGTTTGAAAGAGGATGTGTTAAATAGTTAAATAATCAGGATGACTGTAGACTTTAGGGTCCACCTTACTGCCCACTGTTATCAACACTAAGGTCCTGCATATTGGCTCAAAAGAGATAATTACAGATGCACTTTCCTTTGTCCAATCAGATAGCTCATATTTTTGGAGAACTTCTCTGTGCTCAGTGCTGTCATTTTACCCAATCCAACAACAACATCTAATTACTGGTAAATTGGCTGTCTTGGAGAATCACAGAATCTGAGAGTTGAAAAGAATAGTAGTAACTTTTGCACAGAGCTCTAAGATTTGCGTTGCAATTTACATACTTGATTTCATTGACCATTTTACAATGGAGGTGTCAAACACTGGCCTACAAGACTCCTAGCTGGAACTAGATTAAAATATAATTGGGGAATATTTAGCTAACTAAATAAAAATACAATAGAACATGTATAATATTAACATATGGTGTTCTAGGGGCAGCTAGGAGTTACAGTAGATAGAGGCTCCCTGCCCCTCTTCCCGGGCCTGAAGTCAGGACGACTGATCTTCCTGAGTTCAAATCTGGCCTCAGACACTTACTAGCTGTGTGACCCTGGGCAAGTCACTTAACTCTGTTTGCCTCAGTTTTCTCATCTGTAAAATGAGCTGGAGAAGGAAATGGCAAACCACTCCAGTATCTCTGCCAAGAAAACCCCAGATGGGGTCACAAAGAGTCAGACACTACTGAACAACAACGAAGGGTTTTCTACGTCAATATGCAGCTCACAGGGATTCTCATTATGTTTTAGTGGCCCCCATTTCTATTTGACTTTGATACCACTGCTGTACTGTTGAGGAAGAAAAACCCAGGGATTCAGGAATCCCAAAACTAAAGTTCCCAGGGCAAGGTCACCTGGAATGAATTCACAGGCTCAAGCAATCTTTAAGTCAAGTTGGCAAAAGTTTATTGTTATACAACAGGCAAGAGTTCTTAGGGAACCTGCAGTCTAAAAGTGGACACAATTATATTTTATATAGGTCATTTTGGGGGGAAACATGTGCCAAGTGTCTTGATTAGTTGTCTTGGGATAGGATTAGGGAGTAGTTAAGGCATGGTTAAGGCGTGGTTAGTTCTTAAAGGAACATGCACATTTAGTATCTACTATGCAGGCATATTACCCAGAGTTCACTGGGAAATAGCCCAAGACGGGGCTAGGAGGGGGTGTGATTTTGACTGTGAAACATCACTAAGTCAATTAACTGTCAGGGATGACTACAGATATCCACGTTGCTTCCATCAAATGTCTTGTTAGACAAGATGAATGTAAGGGAGTATACATTTGACTATGTTTAGGATACATATCAGTAAGGTCAGTAAGCAGTAAATATTGTTATGGCCCAGTGCACAGCCAATTAGCAATACACAGGGAGTCAGACCAATAAATTCTACAGGTAGGCACAACTGGCCACAATATCAGGAGAAGAGATAAGTGTGTTGCAAGGGCATGCTGCCCTTGAACTGGAGAGGGACTGCCTGAGACAGTATTTTGAGGCTAGGGAGAGATATGATTTTAGAACTGGATGTGGTTTTGGAATTGGGGTCCAGCACAGCACCCAAGCACCCCATCCCTACCACATCTCCAACAAGTGGCCATTTAGCCTTCACTTGAAAGCCTCTAGTATTCAGTGTCTCCTGAGGCTGCCCATGCCGCTTTTGGATAGAAGCTTATTCTTGCAACATTCCTAAATCTTCCTCTCTTGGACTTCCTCTCATTGTTCCTAGTTCTGTCCTCTGGGTCCAAGCAGTACAAATTTAACTCCTCTTCCACAGGACAGCCCTCTGAATATTTGATAATACCTGTCATAGCCTCCATAAGTCTCTAGACTAAATAATTTCCTCCAATCAATTCTCATATGGATTAATGAGGAAGCCCTTCACCATCTTCTTTATTCTCTGGTTTATCAATGTCCTCCCTATAATGAACACAGTAGTCTTGATGTGGTCTGACCTGGGAAGAGCACAATGGGGTTATCACCTCCTTTTTTTACTGACACTAATCTTCTCTCACTGTAGCTTAAGATCATGTTAACTTCTTTGTACTATTGGACTTACATTTGGGAAAAGAGGCATTTTTTCATGCATTTAATTTTTCTGAATGGATGAGTAGGCTTCTCTCTTAGTATTCTCTTGAGGAGGACTTACAATGTTTAGGGGATTGATAGAATCAGCACAAAATCATTTGCAAGTGGAGGAATTTAAGCATTCCCCTTTGGCAGGCTAGTGAAGCCTATGGACCCTACAACAGGAAAATTCTTTGAAATGCACAAAATAAAATTCATAGGATTACAAAGGAAACTGATTATTTTGAAGTACAGCTATTAAGATATCTTTTAAAAGTAAGTTCACAGACCCCTTTGGAGGATGTTCCTCCTCAATAAGAAATCTTTCAAAATGGACATTAAGTAGGACATGGTACATATGTTGATGAGCATAGATCTCCCTAAATTTGTGCCTTCCTTGTTGTTAATAATCATATGGTCATTGAAAAAGACTTATGTCTATCATCAGTTCAAGGAATCTTGAATGAGCTAAACATATGCATCAGAGACTACTTCCTGGAGGAAAAAAAATTTTAAACCACCTTTTGTTCTAATAAGTCAAATGCTTTTTGTAAAAGCAGAAAACACCAACAGATTACTGTTGGAGCTTTTCAGTCAATACTGTGATGAAGTGGATTTGATCCTCAGAAGAAAATTATTCATAAGAATCTGCATGTTCTTTTCTCACATTTTAATCAATGACATCCTGAAAAGGAGCTGCTAGGTGGTATAGTGGATAGAGTGCCAGGCAAGTAATTTAACCCTGTTTGCCTCAGTTTCCTAATCTGCCAAATAAGTTGGAGAAGGAAATGGCAAACCCTTTGCCAAGAAAACCCCAAAAGTACTCGCAAAGAATTGGACATGACTAAAATGAATGAACAACAACAAATCCTGAAGAGGTTATGCAGATCATTTTCAGAAAGGTTTTATATAGATGAGGTAATATGCTTATGGGTCAATAATCATCAATTGATAGGTCAGGAGTAACTGTTCTCTCTATTGCCTTTTGGGGCATAGTAATACTATCTGTGATTGCTTCTATTCTTCTTGAATCTTCTCTTCCTTGAGATATCTTGTAAAATGATCCTTTAGTGCTTTTAGGATTGTACTGTCTCCAGCATGGATTCCTTCACACGTCTGCCAGTCCCAGCTGCTCCTTCTAATTTCACCCTTTTTACTTTTTGTTTGTATAACACATCAGCAACTGAGGTGTAAGGGTCCAAATCTGGTGGTTCCCTTACTGCAAATGATGAAAAGTTATTCTGTTTTATTTCTATTTGTTTTGCTCCTGCCAGTTTCATCTTTGGATATCCTTGGGATGATTTAGCTCAGGTGGAACTCTAGCTAAGCCTTCTATAAATCTATTTTTAATTCCACTCTTCTTTGCTGTTACAGAAGGTGCTATTGTCTGGAATCTTCCATCATCCTTTTCTGTAGTAGTTACCACATGAGTTGTCAGTTTTGCATTGGCTGCCATGTCTTTAGTTGGTGAAAAGACTAAGGGTTTGCTGGTTAGAGCAATTTCTAAGCTCTTTTGACTTATTCATTGCAGCTACTGCTTTATATTGGTTACATTTATTTGCAGGAAAGTATAATAATCAAGTTCAATATTTTTACCTTCACCATTTTTTCATGCTGATGACTTTAATGCATCATTGCAAGCACATATCTATTAGATTAAGGATAGAATATGAGTGCAGGGCCATTTATAGTGCTTTTTTCCCCCTTACTATGGCCTGTTTTATAAACTCTAGAGGTCTTTAGATCAACTCCACATCACACTGGCATGTCAAGTTCCCAGAGCTTAGCAAGGTTACTTTTCTCCTCAGGATTCTAGGGGTATACCTAAGGAGTTATGAGTTGTTCTAGAGCTATCAGCTTGAGGCTCCATTCTGATGAGTTCTCCCTAATATCAATCCCCAGATATCTCTTTGATATTCTTGCTACTATTAATTACCACCTCAATATCAATTAGCTTTTACCAAGAGATAATTACTGAGCAGATATAGCAAAAAACAAAGTATAAGAATGCCCCCTGAGCTAGGGGCAAACTCTCCATTTCATTACTTCAGTCTGTGGGGATTGTTGTTCAGTCATTTCACTTCCATCCAACTCTTCATGACCCCATTCAGAGTTTTCTTAGTAAAGATACTGTAGTGGTTTGTCATTTCCTTCTCCAGCTCATTTCTTATAAATATTTTAATTTTTTCCCCTATTACATGTTAAAAGAATTTTTAACATTTTAAAAAAGTTTTGAATTCCAAATTCTTTCCCTCTGTTCCTCCCCTGCCCCCTCCCTGAGATGGTAAATAGTCCAATATAAACTAAGGCAAATAGAGTTAAGTGACTTGCCCAGGATCACACAGCTAGTAAGTATCTGAGGCTAGATTTGAACTCAGGTCTTCCTGACTCCAGGTCCAGTGCATGGGCTCAAACTTAACATTGTTATTACAAGGCATCACCCCATCAGGTTAACTTCTGAATGTGGCATAACTGCTGGACAAGGTGCTCCCTTCCTGCAAGACATGGTGCCCTGGTTACCAGGTTGATCCATTGATAGTCTAAGTCATTCCTCTATGCTACACTGGTGAACTAGGCTCAGCTGCCAACATACTAGTACGGGCCTGGACCTCTATTTCTCCAAGCTTTTGAAGCTCACAAATCCCTATACCAAAGAAAAGAAGACACAAACAGAAAGTGGCCCTATCCTCAGCATAAACTTACCTGGAAGGCCAAATACTCATGGAGTGGCCCAGTGGGAATAAGGGACCTCCCCACTCCCACCCCATCTGGTCCTCTGGAGGGCAGGGAGTTGTCTTTATGCCTTAGGGCCAGCAAGAAGAAAAGAGAGGAAAGTTTTTCTATTGAAGTCTTTTGGATGCACTCTCAATTCTAGCTCAGATCCATTTTTGCCTTTCATTTATTACATAGTAAGCTGACTAGAAACAGTCACAGAATGCCTATGCATGCTTTGAAATGGAGATCCAAGCCCCACCAATCCACATCATTATAGATTTCTGAAAGCAGGCTCCTTAAAGCTACAAAGGACTGGATCCTCATTGGCAGGTCTCCCTTTTACATTACTGTAAGATGTAATGGTACTTTTGTCTCCCTACCTCATAGCATAGCCTTGCATATCCTGGTAAATGTTTGCTGAATGGATGAGGGGGTTGGATCATATGATGTCTAAAGTTCCTTCCATCCTAATATCCTAAAATCTGCACAGAAGTACTAGTTACATCCTTGCCAACTGATGAAATCTCCAAGGGAAAAAGGGTAGAGAGAAGAGCAGCACAAGTTCTGAGAGTTGCTATCAAATAGAAAATAAATCTAATATATGCCTGGTGGTGGATTATATGATTGTCCTCCCAGGACCAGCCTGATTAAGTACAGAGAAGCTCAGTGCCATGTTGGCTGCTGGCTAATAAATTATTCAGCTTACATCAACTCTTGTAGAGCTTAGTTGTAGAGAGGCTGTGATCTGTACCTGCCCACTGAAGTAATACAGTTATGAAAACATTTTAAAAAATATTCTCTTAGTGCTTTGGTTGTTACATTAATTAAAGCTTCATTTGGGTTAAGGAATTCATTTTTTTTTAAGAATGTAAGGACCTGAATAAGCTAGAGAGGGTCCAGAGGATGGTGGTCAGGATGGTGAAGAACTTTGAGCTCATGTCCTGTAAGAATCAGTTGAAGAGTGAAGAGTCTGGGCAAGTTTAGTCTAGAGAAGATTCAGAGAGGACATGAGGACTGTTTTGAAGCATCTGAAGAGTTGTCACTGGAAGAAGTTCTGGACTTGTTCTGTCTGGTTCCAAAGGGCAAAACTGGGAGCAATTGGTAGAGGTTGTAAAGGGGCCATTTTAAGATTGATGTCAGGAAAAAATTTCTTAACAATTAGAACTGTCCAAAAGTGCGCTGAACTGCCTTGAGAAGAAGTGAGTTCCCCTTTCTTGGATGGCTTCAAATAGGCTAAACAGCCACTTATGAAGCATGTTATAATAGAGATTTCTTTCAAGGATGAGTTGAATTAGATGGTCACTGAGGTCCCTTCCAGCTCTCAAATGCAATGATTCTAGGAAGGCTAAGCTACTGGAACTTACACCATCTCCAACTAGATGAGAACAGCCTCAGTCAATGATATAGCCTGGGGTTTTTTCTTGTCTGTTTTTATTTTTGAATGGGAAGAGGAAAAGAGAGAGAGAAAAAAAAAGATATAGAAAGAACATAGTGTAGGGGATGGAATCAGAACTCAGTCACAACATGGAGTCAGTGTAGCTCACTCAATTCCCACAATTCCCTCCATAGCCAGTGTAATCAAATTTTTCCACTAAGGTGACATTTTGTGGTTCTCCCCCAGCTCCTTCTCTATACCATTTTTTATGGACTCTCAAGGATTCCTCTACTCTAGGATTTCCACAACCATTTCCCTAACTCCCCAATTTAAATGCTGGACTTGGAGACAATTCAGCTTTCATAAAAACGAAAAAACAGTGATGACTTTGGATCATGTGGGAAATTCATTTTTCATTAGTAAGTTCTTTTATTATTAATTAGGAGATTATGCTACAACAGGTTAATCCAAACTTGGATGGTCATTGCACACTGCTGCTCACTGCTTAGAAGGTACAAAGGTGTTGACAGTATCCTTCTTGCTAACATCCCTTAAAATTTTCCACATGGGGTGTGTTAATTCCTCCTACATTTGCCGAGGTCAGAAAGGTGCCCAACAAATACCCAGTAACGTCTATAACACCTGGGCTTTTTCCCCCCTCCCCCACTGACATAAATTATGCAAGGACCTGTACATAGTTAAATGCTACTATTTAGTGTTCTTCCTTTGATGCATGGCCACCAGAAGTCATGAGTCATGCTTAAAAGTCAGAAAACATGAACAGCTGGAGCCATCTATAGGAAGTCTGAGAGCCACAATATTCAGGTTAGACCAGCTAGCCAGATTTTCTCACGCAGAGCTGCTATGACTTTATTTGCTCCAAGGCTTTGACTGTCCATGAATATATATGACTAGGACCTTGGGCAAGTCACTTAGGACCATAGATTTTAGAGCTAAAAAAGATTCGAGAGTCTATCTGATCCAACCCCTTATTTCACAGATGAGAAAACTGAGATCCAGAGAAGTTAAATGATTTATCCAAGACTACACAGGTAATAGGGGAGCTGGGTGGTGTAATGGTTAGAGCACTGGACTTGGAATCAGGAAGACCCACATTTTTGAGTTCAAATCCAGCCTCAGACATTTACTAGTGTGACCCTGAGCAAGTCACTTAATCTCATTTGCCTCATTATATGTGAAATGATCTGGAGAAGGCAACCAACAGGGTCATGAAGAGTTGGACACGACTGAAACTAAATAACAAGTAATATGTCAGGGAACAGATTTAAACACAAATCACTTGACTCCAAATCACTTTCTCTCGGCACATTGCCTCCCTTATAAAACAGGGATAACAATAGTTGTTCAAGCCACAGAGCTACTGTGAGGTAATAATGGGTGAAAAGCTTTTTGCAAACTTTAAAGCACTGTGTCCAACTGTTGTCATTAGCCAAAGAGCATGCTGTCCCATCCTCTCAAGCTCACTTAGAGCATATCTTTGGTACAGCCCGTTTGGGAAGAATGGCTTCTATTCACAACCCAGAACTGGCATGACGGTTCTCATCTATATACTCTGAATATGCAAGCACAGGGGAAAGTGTGATCTCCATTCACTCGGCAGAAAATGACCTCTCAACATTGTAAGTCAAAGTTATTACTCGTCCTGTTGTTTGTTCATTTCAAACATTAACTTTTTAATTACTTGCAGTGAATGCAAAAACAGGGTACTTACTGATCCCAAGGCCAAAGACCTCAGGAGGAGCACAATTCTGTGACAAAGTCCAGTCAACTAGTACGTGTTGTTACAGAAGCGGAGCCTTTTTGATTCAGGAGCTAACATGACCGATATAATCAATGAGATCGTCTGCAGAAATCAGCTTCCTAAGTCACGTATTTCAAGTTCTTCATTACAATTCCAACCTGTGTTTAAGATTTTCAACTGATCTCCTAGAAGGCAAAGAATGGGGCCAAATGGAATAAGATGAAATTCAATAGGGTTAAGTGTAAAGTCTTACATTTGGGATTTGGGAAAATTAGCTTTACAAGTATAGGATGGAGGAGCCATGGTTAGTTACTGGTTTATCGGGAAAAGATCTCAATAGCAATTAGTGGTGTGATTAACTTCAAAAAGCTGATGAGATCTTGGGGTTGCAGTGAGTGCTTCCTAGAATAAGCAGGTGAGAGGCCTTCCGCAGGCAGCTAGGTGGCGCAATAGAGTGCCAGGCCTGGAGTCAGAAGATTGATCTTATTGAGTTCAAATTTGACTTCAGATGCTTAGTAGCTGTGTAACCTTGGGCAAGTCACTTAACTCTGCTTCAGTTTCCTCATCTGTAAAATGAGTTGGAGAAGGAAATGGCAAACTACTTTAGTATCTTTGCCAAGAAAATCCCAATGGGGACACAACTGAAATAACTAGATAAGTATCTAGTCAGCCTTAGCCCACATCTCCAGTATTATGTTCAGTTCTGGATCCCACAATTTAAGAGGGAAATTTACAAGGTAGAGAACATTCAGAGACACAGCTAGGATGGTAAAGGGCCTGTGAGTCCATCTCATGAGGTCATCTGAAGGAACTGAGGATTTTTATACTGGAGAAAAAAAAGACAAGATAGCTGTCTTCCTGTATTTGAAAGCCTAATATTTGGAAGGATGAGAACAGCTCTATTCAAGCCCAGGAAGCAAAAGTAGTAGAAGATACAAAAGATGAATCTGTGCTTGATGTCAAGAAAAACTCCTTAACAATTAGAGATTCTCCAAAAAGCAGAAAGGGGGGTAGGTTTCCCTTCACTGGAAGTTATTGAGTAGAAGTTGGATGGCCTGGTTATGTCGTTGGATATGTTATAGTGGGGCTTCCTTTTTAGTATGGGGTGGCTCAGACTTTGAGGTCCTTTTCACTTCTAAAATTTGGAGATTCTGTACCCTAAATATATATGTATATATTATACACACACACACACATATCCCATTACTTCTTACTCAAGAACTAGTTGCTCTTGCCTACTGGATCAAGTCTACGCTCTTCTGTGTATGATTCAAGACCTCTCAACGGCTCACAAAGCTCATCTTGCTACTAACAGCTGCTCACTTTGAGTAAACACTATCAACCTGATGCTCCCCATTCCCAAACGACTATATCCTGTCTCCAAACTTCAAAATACTGTTTAAATGTGTTTTTAACTCTTCCAGTCCACATATCATTATTCAAACCCAAATCAAAATTCATTTTCCTCCAGTGAAACCTCCCTTAGCCACTCTGTAATCATGCCAACACTGGCAATTTTTACAATAACATCATAAAGAAAAACAACCCTGATAGACCTAAGAACTAGTCAATGCAATGACTAACCATGATTCCCAAGGGCAAAAGATGAAGCAAGCTACCTGTCTTCTAAGAGAGAGATGATGGATTCAAGTTGCAGAATGCGACATAAACTCTCAGACAGGACCAAGGTGGGAATTTTTGCTCAACTAGGCATATCCGTTTAAAAAATTGGCTTTTGGGGTATGTGTGTGTGTGTTTGATAGGGAGGGAGCTGAGGTAGCAGGGGAAGGAGTTGTGAGAGAGAAGAGAATGTACTTACGCCTTCAGTCTGCGCTGTATAGTCTGAATTATTTTGAACACCTTGTATCGCTTTGTCATTTTTAAGTTATGTCTTAATCTCTTCAATTAAGAGTATTCCTGAGGGCATGAACTATGCCTTCTATCAGACTGTCTCCTGTTTCCTTCAACCATGGCTTCAGTACAGCTTATACCTCAGTCCCAATACTTTGAATAATGAATCCCTTTAAGTGGTCCCATGTATTTGGATTTGTACAATTAGAAATTACAATTATGTAAAATATGGTAGTTGTTTCCAACCCAATGGAAATACGCTGTGCAAATTCAAATGATTCAGCCACTTTAAAGCGAATCATTCACACTAATGGGAACCTAGCTCTACTCTATATAGCAAAGGCTCACATGAATACTTGACAAAATAAATTTACTTCTTTTGTCTGACGCTAAAGTATTCAGGCTTCTTGCCAGTCACTAGAAAAGGTAGCTATCACTTGTAAGTAAAACTGCGGTATTGAACATGCTGGCTAAAAAATCATAACCTACTGAGAGAACAGAATAAATGGGAGGCAGGATAGGATGGAGGGAGATACAGTTAGTCTTTCACAATATGACTATTATGGAAGCGTTTTCCATAACTACACATATATAATCTATATTGAATTGCTTGCCTTCTCATTGGGTGGGGGGGAGAAGGGAGAGAATGTGGAGCTCAAAGTTTTAAAAACAAATGTTAAAATTTGTTTTTATGTGCAACTGGGAAATAATCTATCTTGTTCTACAAGAAAGTAGGGGTGTGAAGAGAAGAAGGGGAGATGATAGAAGAGGCAGACTAGGGAAAGGGTAATCAGAATGCATGCCATCTTGGGGTGGAGAGAGGGGGAGGAAATTTGGAACTCAAAATCCTGTGGAAATGAATGTTGAAAACTAAAACTAAAGACATAAAAAGTCAAAAAATCATAACCTACTGTTTGCCTGGTGATGCCTCAAGTTCCTGCTGCAACACTGAGGCTGGGAGTGGGAAAAGGACAGCTCTAACATTACATATTCCCATGAGGGCACTGTTTTATGGAGTTAACACACAAGTTTGTCAGATGTTTGGGGTTGGTAATTGGCAGAGGCTCTCTACAAAATCTGAATCAAATCAGAAGGGTCAATGCGAAACCACAGATTCAGTGAAAGCACAACACACGGGCTGCTAGCAAATAGTTGGTAGCATTTGAGCAAAGTTAACTCCAGAAGATATAAAAATGTACCAAGGAAGATTCTCAATTTTTAAAATTTTTTTTTCCCATAACCTAATTGTGGGACCTCGGGCAAGTCACACATACTGTCTGGGCTTCATTTTTCTTATATATAAGATGAGAGAATTAGACTAGACAATGTTTAGGGCGCTTTCCAGCTAATATTTTGATTCAGGAAGTGACTAGATGGGACAAAGTTGAGTGAGCAGAATATTTGCAGTAAGTTAATGCTTAAATCAAACTCTTGGCTGCAAATATGTGTGGCTTTGTTAAAGGCAAAACGTTACAGCAGAAAGATCACTGGACCTAGATTTAGGAGATCTCAGCTTAAATCCTATCTTTGACACTTATCTGAATCACTGGCTTAGTCTCACTGAGCCTTTCAGGTAATATTTGCATTGGTTATCTCATGGAGTGCTTATAAGCAAAGTGTTTTTAAACTTTAAGTTTTAGAATTTTTAATATATCAGGATTTTTAAAAAATCTACTTTGGAAGGAAGCATTTAGATTCAATTAAAAAGCATTTAAGTGGCTACTGGCACTGTATGAGGTGCTGGAGATAAGACAAAATCCAACAGTCCCATCTAAGAAATTTACTATTGAAATCTACCAGGTAATTATTTTGGCAACACAGACCCTCACCAGAGCCACCACCTTTGTATCAGAATTTTTCAAATGATCATATAACAGTATGACATTCTCACCCTTCACTAAGAGATGAAACAAGCTATTGAAGGTCACACAGTGATGAATGTCTCCCCACACCTTTTAAGTCACAATTTTGTCACAGAAGTGTTTTCCAGGAATTGGTCATCCCCCTGTCTTGCTATGAAACCATGCCACCTTTTATTAGATTTCTCTTCCCTTTCCCCATACATAGTTCATAGTTTGATGCGTTGCAGTCTGTTCTTATTCCTTATATGCTTGTCCACTGCCTTCTGCTACTTAAAGATAATCCAACCCGCTCTCCTCCTGTTTAATTCTGGGGACAACCCACTGTCCATTTGTACCAGACTCTGGACACAGCAAAAATAAGAAATAGGACCTATGAGTTGTCAAAGAGATCCTACTGAAGGCAAAGTCAAAGTTCATAATGCTGAAACATGTAACATGAAGGAGCAAACACTTTCAGAGATACTGGATCCAGAGAGAGAAGATTCTGAAAAATATGAATTGAAAGGGTCAAGCACAATCTTCTTTTTAATTTTCACTGATAAATATTGATACTCGAAAGATGCTGCTACATTTACATATTGAAGCCAAGCTCTGATATTGCAATTAAATATTAAATAACGGTACAACCAACATAGAAATTTATACTCTTTTTACATCAAGACAGCATCATCTGCTCTAAAAGCCTAAAATTTAAAAGATAATTCCTGTCTCTTAACTATGAAAAAAAATGGATTATCTCATTAAACAGTAAATATAGGAGCAGGAGTTATGAAGAAAACATAGCACTAAAAGTGATAAGAAAAGCAATTGTGACACATCTCCTAACTCAAGTTAGGAATGGAAAGAGTAAGCAAAAAAAGTTATGGAGGCAATAGTGAGAAAAAAAAGGATTATCTTCTGGATATTTACCTAACTACAGGGAATATCAACTACCAAGACAAAAGTATAGGGTAGTTCTCCCCAGAGGGCAGAAACTACTATTGCATCCTGAAAATTGGCATTCATATTGGCATATTTAGTGACGCTAAGGATGAATTTGCTTAGAATGAAATAGTTTCTTAGCCTTTGACTTAGGACCTCCAAGTAAAGGCTCAGGCATGGTGGAAGGGCAGTAGAAAGAAGGAAGCTTATTCTGGTAATGCTTGCTTATGCTTATCAATTACTTGATAGTTAAGACAACCTAAAAAGGATTTTAGAATATGAATCAAACCATTCAGCGAGGACTTAACATTTACTTGAAAAATACAAAAAGCCATTTCTATACAATTTATAGACTTCATAATTTATTTCTTTTGGCAAATTTATAATTTTCAGTTACCCAAAGAGACATTCACTCTATCTCCATCACCAGGACCACAAATGGTCATCACAATCTCCCCATTTAAAACATGCTATAATTTTGAAGGCATTAAAAATAAATACAGCTTTTTAAATAGATGATCTAATTTCTATCACTTACATGCCAATATAACCAAGCACTGAAACAATGCTCACAATTTCAAGGTCACATCAATTGCATTTCTTTGCATGCTACAAAGATCCTGCTTGGGGGACAAAATCCCCATAAGCACCATCTCCTTCCTCAAGCTCCTTGAGGGCTGATAAGGCTTTTTTTTATAAATAACAAAGGCAAAAAGAATCTTAATATATACACAGCACAAAGGAAGAATATAAGCTTTCCTTTGTGTCTTTCTTAGCATCAAGCTAAGCAGCATTATTGAAAACAATCAAATAAGAGATCCCAACTCTTCGGTTAATCATGGCAAAACTGAGAGGGAAAAAGAACTTGAAAGGGCCCTTTACTAATAGCTATTCTAGGATCACCAGATAATGAAAAATTTTCTAAATGAAATCAATAATCTCAAAGTAAAGGACAATTTTCTTCTGAGTCATGGTATAGTTTTTTCAATGGGGATTTAGATTTCCTTACATATCACTAGAGTGGTATCTCTAGGATATATCTCATATTCCTAGTCTATGCAAAAATTTCATTTCCACAGATGCAAATTCTGTCCTGAACTCTCCTAGTCTGAGAATTTCTAAAGGCAAGAAAATGAGAAACTCGAACGGTACTACTCTTTGCCCAAAGTAAAAACCAGGGTAGAACTAAAGTAAAGGAAAATAGGTAATTTAAAGGAAATGGCTATAGCTCCTTGCTTGTCTGTCTGAGGTACATTAGGAATCCAGTCCCATTTTCATTCAACAAAGTGAAATGTGCAATTTAGACATCTTGGGCTAAATTTAATTTATAAAAAAGGTCGAGTTTACATACAAGGTTTAACTATGGAATTTCATTTGTAACTAGCTCAGGACCCTCGTTACAATCCTTTTTAAAAGGCATCATTGACATACCACTTCCCTAAAGTTTAGCCAGAATGATCAGTCCCTCATGTTAGAATTCAGTATTTCTAAGTATTTCTCCCTTCTCTTTTTGCTAAAAGTTCTACTGCACCCAAAAGATTTGTTGATTTATCACCTTAATGTGCATGTCATTTCCATTCCATATTACAACCTTCCCTAAAATAACTGCTAGTTAATACCAGTATGATTTACTGGGTTGTTTTTTTTTCTGGAAAAAAAATTAAAGTAAAAGGAGGTTTAAAAGTTGAATTAGCATTGGGAATATTGCATCTGCTACTCAAAACAAAAAAATCAAAAGTTTTAAAAAATATACATATCACAGAAAGTAGAAATTTGTTAATTTCAGATATATTTCCATTTTACATTACTCCATGACTTAAAGGGATTATTCTATTTTGGGGAAGAAAATATCATTCACCATTTAATAGCATATGAACAAAGTAAGACAGTCAATACTTTACTGGTTTGCTTTTTTCATGTTCTCTTTTAACCTTTTATCTACTTTGCTTAATTTTGTTCAAGTACACACTATCTGGTTTCTTAAAAAGGACATTCAGAGAAATAATATAGCGATGCCATATAAACTGAGTACAAAGCTGAAAAATTCAAGCTGAAAGCCACAAGAATAATCCAGGAAGAACTTCAAAATGAAAAAAAGCCTTAAACATGTTGATGAAACAAAAAAATCCCCCAATTTCAAATATCGTCCTAGGCATCTATATAGATGAAACAAAAAAAAATCCCCCAATTTCAAACACCTTCCTAGGCATCTATAACCATTAGGACAGACTCTGGTTACAAAGAATGTCACCTCTGTTAATTTCTAAATCTACCTGGGCATACTTTATGTAGTAGATCCATGGTAAAGTTGCTAATATCCTTAAGGATTTTTGTTCTACATTGCATACAGTAACACCAATATTGTTTGATCAACTGTGAATCACAACTATTCTCAGCAACACAATGATCCAAGCCAATTCTGAAGGACCTATGATGAAAATGCTACTCATCTCCAGAGAAAGAACTAATGAAGCCTGAATGCAAATTGAAGCATACTTTTTTTGTAACTTTATTTCTCTTGTTTTTCTTGTGGTCTGTGGTTTCACAACAGAACTCATGTGGGAATATGTTTTGCATGACTGTGCAGGTATAGCCTATATCAAACTGCTTGCCTTCTCAATCTGGGGGAGGGAAGGGAGGAAGGGAGAGAATTTTAACTCAAGATTTTAAAAAAATAAATGTTAAAAATTATTTTTACATGCGATTGGGGCAAAATAAATTATGAAATTTTAAAAAAAGGATTGGTGTTCTAATTACAAATGCAGGTTATTTCCCTACACTTCAAAAATAATTTTTAAATCCCCAAAGTCAATTCTGAATGGGGAAAAAACCTTCAAAAACACAGCTATTAATAAACATCTTATTTTGAGTAAAGAACATTTAGAACCAGAGCCTATGCTGTCTCATAAGCCCTGATTACCTTAATTAATCTAACCCTAAAAGGGATGTGCTTTAATAATATACACAAAAAGGACCACAGAAATTAAAGCCCTTTAACTTTTTGTGGATCCATAACTTAAAAGATGCAGGTTCAGCAAGCAGTATATCCTTGATTTAACCATCCTGAATGTATAAAGACACAGCTACGCATTCCTTTCATATATTCTTGGACTTGCCCCAGGGAGTTATCATTCATGTATGCATTTCAGACAGCTGCTGGATAGAAGCCTTATTAGATGAGAATCACGTATCTAGTTAGTATTTTTTTCCTTCTAAATTCAACCAGAAAAAGAATTTTAGAAAAAGGCACAGTTGTGCTTCCTCTAAAAACACAGAAAGCTGTTCAGGGAGGTCTCAATTCTCAGATGTTATCTGGCACGCTGGTTGGAAAGAAGGAAGTCCTTGTCTCGGCACAACAGGCATCGTTTCAAATTTCTACAAGAGCCACCAGCACTGAAGAATGCCCAGACACCCATGAGCAGCATGATAACATATGATGCTGCTAAACTGGCTTTATAATAAGGATTCAGGAAGGTCTGTAGGGAAAAAAAAGTAAATTAGCTGGGGTGATATAAGAGTTTATAATAGACAGCTGAAAAGATCAAAGACAAATGAAGGTAAACACAGAATACATTCAATAGCTCAGGTTTATTTCACCAAATGTTTAATTTATGTGATATATAATAAGCACTAAACAATGAGACTAAAATTTTAAAAAGAAAAACAACTGAAAAGGCAAGAAACTGGTTTAACAAATACAGAGTAAACTGTCAACTGTAGACTAACAGATTCAAATGGAGTGGAGGAGCAGCTCATGAGAAATGTATAGGTAGAGGAACTGAGGGGTTACTGTGTTTGAAAGACAGTCAATATACATGTTGGAACCCCCTACTTTGAAGGCACGAATTGGGGAGGAGGGAAAAACCGAGTTATGTACTGAACTCACTGAGGAAGGAAGAGGAGTGATCTAGCAGTCTGCAGGCAACAACTACCAGGATTTTGATTGGGTGGTAGATAAAGATTTCATGACCCTCAAAGGAGGAGAGGTAACTGAGTGATAAAAGCATGGAGAGAATCTAGGCAATAGAGAGAGGCCAGGAGTGTTCCAACCCTCCTGCCTCAATCAGTGAGCCAAGGGAAATGAGTGAAGGTGTACACAAAAGCTGGAGAGGGTAGCTGGGGAGGCTGTGTCATCATGGGAGAGCCAGGTATCAGTAATTGCTAGAAGATGGAATTAGTGGGAGAGAAAAAATTTAGTATCAAGGGATGTTTGTTGAAATGGAACAGACATTACACCTGTTCAGTAGAAAGGTAAGTATTGTCTGGTTAGGATGTTAGAGTGGGAGGGTTGAGGCGGATGGGAAATGGGATTCAAAAATCACTGGGATGCGTAAGGTATGACTAGGTTTAAGTATGGAAGGTGCCACTTTTCTTCCCAGAGGAGGATGGAGATCAGGTATGAGGCAAGTATAGCATAATGTAGCATGCACACAGTCAGATGAGAAGCCCCTTCTCACTTCTCTTCTATCTGAAGGCTGGAGACTAGGCAAAAGACAAGTGCAATAGGAGATGGAAGTTGAACTTGCACAGCAGGACAGTGAAGTCTCACTCCCCATCAATTTTCCTCTTCCCTCAGGGGACACGTATAGCAGAAGATGGAAGGCACAAGATATATTTGGAGGTCAGTTTTGCTGCTCTCCCTCAAGAAGTGTTGAGGGATAGGAATGACAGAGCAAACAGCTGGCAGTGGGAAGGTGGTTTGTTTTTCCAGAAGTTGGGATAAAGGGGGTGGGGATAAGCTAACCATTGAAGAGTATGTCTAGGAAAAGAATCAGTAGATGGGTAGAATTACAATGACAAAGACAGGTTATTAGAAAGTGCAAGGTGTCTATTCTTCGAGGTCTCATCACAACCATCAACTGCCGGTCTTGTGGCAGGAGATACCACTGAATCTTAGGGGGAGAGCATCAGTATGCCCACCTCAGGGAATACCCAAGCAGGAGGTAATGTGTCATGGGGCTCTGACTCAAGGCAAGCACAAGCAGAGTCTGGCAGTGCTGTGGCCCAAGGGCTTCTGGAACCCCAATAGTGTTGCTTCCGTAATGGTGGTGTCTTAAACAGGTTTCTTGCCCATACTCACTTGCTTTTCCCTTTTGATGTTAAAAACAGTGGTTGGCCCTGGGTTGATTTTATTTTTAGGATTTTCTGATTATTTTTGAAGTTATCACTGTTTTCTCTTGTTGCTATTTCTCAATATTTCAAATGTTTCTATTAGGAAAGGAAATGAGCAAAGATGGAACAACTTAGACTATTATTACATTATCTTCTCAGAAGTCTTTTGTTACTACTATCATTAGTAGTTGTTAGTAATAATAATAAACAGAATAAAATTACTTCAAACTCCCAATTTACTTTTTGTTCCCTCTTTAAACAGGAATAAATGAATGATAATTCTCATTTAAAGTTAAAATACTATTCACAAGAAGTGAATGGTGTTTTTAAAAGGTAATTTTCTAGAATAAAGCACAAATGAGAGTCCTTTAATTCTAAGAGAACAACTAAGTACAGATGAATAGAATTTAAAGAAAACTAGAGATTCTACAAGAACAGCATAAGAAACTACAAAATGGGTTCTAATAATTTTCTGAGTTAAAAAAATTATGAAAAGGCAGAGAGTCTTCCCATATTTTTAAAGTCATATTCCTAAGTGTCATTTCCTTCTTCAGACATATGAAGAAGTATATAGTTCCACACAGTGGCTATAGTATGAACTTATATATAAACTGGACTCACCAGACCTGACACCAGCAGATGACTCATGATGACCACGATTAGTGCCCACCAGTTTTTAGTCTCACATGCATCGAAAAACACAACTCCCCAGAAGACATGCAGCAAAACCATAACTAGAGTCATGAAAGCTGAAAGACAGTGAACTATTAGTGCACAGTCATATAAAGGACATTAAAATTAGGATATAAAAGCTCTGAGTGAATTGTTCTCTCAGCACAGATGTGCTATCACACTGCTTCTTATTACTCACAACAGAAATATTTAAGCATTATCCATCAATGAATACCATAACATGATACACATATGTATATAGCAATGAATGTAGTTTTCACCTTCTTGTAGTTATGTTTAGATAAATATGCTGAACACCGTTGCAGCTTCACATCTAGTGTGTGTGTATTAAATAAAAAGACAGATTCCAAATGAAAACTTCAAGAGTTTCAAGCAATTTCCTTAAATGGTTCAAGAATACTGTTCATTCTTGGACCCAACTATACCCTTCTCTATTAGCTCTGTCTTCAATAAATAAAAAGATTTTCCTGACCTAAAAAGAATAACTATAAACATCTTATACCATATACCCTAACAGCCTCAAAACTGATATATGGTACAAAATAATACCATAAAAAAATATGAAAAAACAGATTGGGTACCTTAACAGCTGTGGCTATGAGGTGAATTCTTAACGAAATAAGATAGTGGTTTGAAAAGCATAGAAGAGATAATTTTGAATACATGAAATTGAAAAACTTTTTTGAGAATAAAATTAATGTAAGTAGGATAAGAAGATAAGTGAATTACTAGGGAAAATACATGCATTAAAATATCTAATAAGGGTCTGATGTCCAAGACAGATAAGGAGTTCATACCAATAAATAAGCCTAATGCCATTCCCTAATAGATAAGTGGTCAAAGGATATGGACAAATAATTTTTTAAAGAATTGTAAATAACTAACCATATGAAAGCATTCTGTAAGTAACTAATATTAAAGAGAAATGTAAATCAAAACAAAACCTCACACCAAACTGTCAAAGATGACCAAAAAAAGGGAAGAGTTAAATTTAGAGGGGTTATAGAAAAATAAGCACACTAATGCACAGCTGACAGAGCTAAGAGTTGGTACGAGCATCCTGGAAAACAATTCGGAATTATGCTAAGAAAGTGAATAAAATGCTTATACCCCATGATAAGTAAATATCCCCAAGGAAATCAATGAAAAATAAAGGCCACATATACACCAAAATGCAGCATTTGTGGTAGTTGCAAAGAACTAGAAACAAAGTAGATGCTCGTCAACTGAGGATTGGCTAAACAAGTTGTGATACACAAATGTAATCAAATATTATTGTGCTTTAAGAAAGGATAAATATAAATAAAGAAAATCACAGGGTGACATATGTATAATGCAAAGTAAGCAAAAGGAGGAAAACAATATACACACAATGACAATATTAATGTAAACAGAAAGAGTAACAATAGAAAATGGATGCCATGGAATTATAATGGCCCAGACTGGCCCCAAAGAAGAGATGTAAGAATGTCCTTCCCCCTCTATTTACAGGATTGGAAAACTTTGGATATAAAACAATCCATATGATACTAGACTTGGCTGGTGTTCGGCTAGTTTTATTAAATCTTTTTTCCTTTTAGTTTTTGTTATAAGAGATTGACTTCTGGGAGGGGGAGAGATGGAGAGTAAAATAATGCTAAATGTGGATGATGTGTGTGTGTGCGCGCGTGTGTGTGTGTGTGTGTGTGTATACATATATACACACAAATATAATAAAAATGTAAAAATAAAATAATTGTGATTTTCAATTAACAACATCACTAAGCTAGAATTTCTCCACTAAGCTTTTGAAGAAAGACAAATGAGAGAATAAAAAAAATAAGGATAAATGATCATTGAGGAGCACATCCTAGCCCTGCCACTACGAAAGCAACAGGTATGAGGCCCATGGCAGCTGGGAAGAAAGGGTAAGCTGCTAACAACAATGCCCCTCTTCCAGCAGCAAAACCACTTTATGCCATCAATCAGTCCTGGAGGGTGGGAGGCATATCTCTACCCATAGACCGGAGAAGGAGTATGCCTCTACACACGGCCTTTTTAGTTGCTGCTGATGAAAGCCACACTGACTGACTCTTTCACCACGTTCTACCCCTATGGTCATGAAAGAAAAAGTGAGCCTTCAGTCTCAACTCACTGCAAGTGGCAAAGGAAGATAGATGGGGATCGTTATTAATAAGGGAAAAGAGATGTTATTATCACTCTGGCCAACACTAGAGCCCCAGCCCCTCGCTAGGACTGCGACACTGAAGTGCATGCATGCTTGCACAGACTTCATGCTGACACAGATTACATGCCACCCTCACCACATCGTCCTTGATGCCATTAACATCCTCTGCTCCAGCCCCTCTCAAACACTGTGACTGAGCCACGGCTGGTCGCTTCCTTCTTACGCATAATTTTCCTAACTTACTTTACCACTGAACTTCCCCTCTCTCTTCTTTACCTCTTATCATATTATCACATAACTAAGTGATCCTTTCCCTATGCCCCATCTTCCTCACTTCCACTCTGTCCTCTGAAACTGATGGTACCATTGTTAGTAAATTCCCTTTCATCTTATATCTCCTTCAACTCGCAGTCTTTCAATTGTTCTTTTGATTGTGGAAACCTAGCTTTCTTCGGATGACACTTCATCACCGGCCACTCTCATATTGCTATTCACTCCTCTTATGAGCCACAACACACTGGACTAAGAAGAGGAAGAAGTGTATATCTTGTTTACCAATGCCACTTACATACCCTCCTACTTGCAGACACAACTCAGGAGCCTCTCCTCTTCTGAGGTACACTCAGTTTATAAGATCCTTCTCAGATCATTGATTCCTGTCATCTCTAAGTTTCTAGGTCATTCTCCTTTCTTAGGGAGTTGAGTATCTGACTGAAAATCTTTTTCTCTTTACCCATGGTGAGCTCCCTCATCTCTCCTACTCCACATCTCTTATTTCCTCTATGTTTTCATCCATTCTCTTCTCCACTGTTGTACACTCTGAGGAAGAGACTGCTTATTCTCCTTGCCAAAGCTAACCATTTTTACTTGTGTCCTAGATCCACTCCCCTCTCACATCCCCTGGGGCTTGTGCCATGGATCACTCCATCTCTCTCCACTTCATCTTTAATTTTGCTCTATAAATTCATTCTTTCTCTGCTTCTTATAAACATACTAAGGTCACAGAATCACACAGAACTACAAATTCAGAGCTAGAAAAGTCCTTTTATGACATTTAATTTAACTCTCTCATTTTACGGAGAAGTAAATTGAAGCCCTGGGAGGTTAAGTGACTAATCCAAGAACACATATGTAGAAAGTGGTAATCTTTCCCTACCCTTAAAATTTTTTCACTTGACTTTGACCTTCCCTCAGGCTGTCATAAATATCTCTCCTTTTCACTGAAAAGCTCCTACAATGAATCACCAACACTTATTTCTTCCACTTCTGCATGTCCCACATTTTACTATTTAGAGTTTACCAGTGATCCTGACTGTTAAATTTATAGGAGGTCCAACCAACATGCTGGAGACCTTCCAAATCTTTTCCTCCCTCCTCAAACCTCTCATGGTTTATACCTGGCTCCTCATCTCAGATCACTCTGGCGATGCCTTCACCCCATTTTCTCCTCCTTCACTCCTGTCTCACACAAAGATGTTGCCTTTCTTTTTTCTAAGGCAAACCCTTCTACCTGCCAGGTGAACCTATTTCATCCTGTATTCTCTAGCAGACTGACCCCTCTATCAATCCTGCTTCTCATCAGTCTTCAATCTCTCCCTCTCTACTAGCTGCTTTCCTATTAGCTACAAATAAGCTCTGTCCTGGGCCATCTTCTCTCTCTCTACTATTTCAAGTGCTGATCTCACCAGCTTCCATGGATTCAATTATTATCTCTATGCTAGTGATTTCCAAATTTACTTACCCAGCTCTAACTTCCCTTATGATTTTCAGTCTCACATTCCAAGTGCCTATAAGACTTACGAAACTGGATATCCTGTATATATCTTCAACTCAACATGTTCAAACCTGAATTCATTATTTTTCTCCCCAAACTTTCCTCTTTTAAACATCCCTATTACTATCCAGGGCATAACAATCCTCTCAGTACCTAAGGCTCACAACCTAGATGTCATCCTTGGCTTTTTACTCTTTCTCAACTCACCTGCCCCAATATATATAACTGTTACAACATCCTGTTCATTCTATTTTTGTAATGTCTCACACATGTGCTCCCCCTTTTCTCCTCTGACACTGCCACCACCATCTTGGTTCAAGACCTCCTTACTTTGCTCCTGGACTACTGCAACAGCCTGCTGGTCAGTCTCCCTCCCTTAAGTCTCTAACTAGGCCATCCTCCACTCAGCTGTCAAAGTCATTTTCCTAAAGCCCAGGCTGATCATGTCACTCCTCTATTCAATAAACTAGTGGCTCCCTATTACCTCCAGAATCAAATATAAAATCCTCTGGCTTTTAAAGCTATTCACAACCTCACCCTACCTTTTAGACTTTTGTCACCTATCTCCCCTCCATGTCCTCTGTGATTTTGTTAATATTGGCTTCCTTGTTCCATCTCCTATGCTTGGAATTCTCTTCTTCCTCATCTCTGCCTCTTAGCTTTCCTTGTTTCCTTCAAGGCTTGGCCAAAGGAAAAAACATAACAGTGCCATCTCTTACAGAGCCTATATTCTATTGGGAATAATGTGTATGAGTAGATTCAAAATAGATGCAAGATAATTTCAAGGGGGAAGAGACACTTGCAGCTGGTGGGGAGGAGGAGGAAGGAATCAGGCCTCCTAGGAGGTGGTGGTACTTAAACTGAGCATTGAAAGGAACTAGAAATTCTAAAAGGCACAAATGAGAAGGGAGTTCATTAATGGAGGTGGGAGATGGAATGCCAAGCGTGAGTGACAGCAAGTAGGGCATTTTGGCTAGGTTGTAATGTATGAAAGCAAGCAATACAAAATAAGTTTTAAAAGGTAGGTGCCAGATTGTGCAGGAATTAAAATGCCAAATAGAAGAGTTTGTATTTGATCCTAGAGTCAACATGGAACAACGTGGTCAGACGTATGTCTGAAGACGGTGATATAGCCTCTGTTTGAACACTGTAGGTGGCAGAGAGTTCACTATTTTATGAGCTAGCCATTGTTTACTGTCACAAAGCTCCTGTTATAAAATAATTTCTTATTTTAAGTCAAAATTTGCCTTTTTGTAGATTCTATCAATAATTTTGCTCCCACAAGTAACAATCAACAAATCTATTTTTTCCTCCACATGGCAGTCTTCTAAACAAAGGGCATTCCAAAAGTCTTCAGGCAGTTTTCAGCTATTAAAGCAAGGAGATTAACACTGCACTGAGACTTTTGGAAAATCCTGTATATGAAGGCAACTATCAAGTTCCTGCTTAGTTTTCTTTTTTCTAAGCTAAATAGCCTTAACTCCTTCAATTATTCTTCATATGACATAGTTTCTAAATCCCTTAGCATCCTACTAACTTTCTCTGGATGTGTTCTAGTTTGTCACAGTCTCTCTTACATTCTGCTATTTCAAACTGGAAATAACAATACAGATATCTGAGTAATTCGGGGTTAGATGATTACATTTGCATTTTAAATCTGAAACACGAAGTTTCTATGAATGCTTCCTAAGGGTGTACTCACAGGATCATTGATTTAAAGCTGGAAGAAATCTTAAAGGACAGCTAGTCTAAAAGAGAAAATTGATCCCCTCAGACAAAGCATGACTTGCCCAAGGTCAGGTAGTTAAGTGGCAGAGTAAGGATTTGAAAGGTGTTCTGACCCTAAATCCAGAACTCTTGCCATTATTCTACTCTGTCCATTCTCTCATAAAAAAATCTTTCTCTGATGCCTCATCATGTTGCGGAGATGACTTTGTTTTCTCAAAGACTATGAAGGCAGAGCTAAACCTCTGGATGGTTCTATTAAACTGGACAGGCTTTGACAATGATCCCAAAGACATACTTTGTCTTCTGGTCAAGAACCAACCTAATTAAACAGAGCAGCTTATCACCAGTAGGTTGGCTTTTAGGTGATAAAACAAAAATACAAAATTGTCTTCAGACTTCTGTAGTAATAGCGATGAAGTGGAAGGAAAGGGTCATAGGATGATAGATTTATAGGCATAAAGGACCTTAGAATTCATCTAATTTAGCCTTTTAATCTCAGAAATGAAGAACCTGAATTTCAGTGAGGTTAAGGAAGTTACAAAGGTAGTTAAATGGCAGAGTGGGATTTAAACTGGTTAGGCTTAGGGCAATAAATAATGACATATGGTGGGCATACAGAGGCTGCAACATATTACTAATCAAAACTTTCATGTAAAAAGTAGTTGTAAAGCCAAGAGGCATCAGGCAAAATAAATGATCCAGTAAGATCACGATATAGCAAGAGACAGAACTGAAAGCCAAAATACTAAACTGCTACACACTTAACATTTTAAAAAAAGACTTCCTTCCAGCATGTTAAGTAGATTTTTCCACAGTAGGACTTATTAGAAGCACATGAACAAGAATTATATGGGATAAAAGGTATGAATGGATTGTAATCTGGACCACTGGAGAAAGAATGAGAACATGGATCCACTGAAGTTTAAGACTGCATTTCCCTGGGGCAGCTAGGTGGCACAGTAGATATAACAGCTGCTCTGAAATCAGAGGACCTGGGTTCAAATCCAGCCTCACACACTTATTAGTTGTGTGACCGTGGGCAAATCACTTCACACACTTATTAGTTGTGTGACCTTGGGCAAATCACTTAATCCCAATTCCCTCCCCCCAAAAAAGAAAGGGCTTTATTGACCCCGACTTGTTCCTGTATAATTTATTTATTAATGTTAAATTTCACACTGCTGCTTTCTGCCTACAAGTTTCTTGGGACAAAATCATTCTAAACCTTTTTTTTTTCCTGAAAAAACTTAAAGAACAAAATTTTGGGGCAAGATGTACTATTTTCATTATGCTCACAAGTCAGTTTTATGAATAGGCAGTAACAACTCCATATTGGTCAGAACACATTTGGTGTTTTATGCTCACTGTAGGACATAAGGAAAGACAATAATGAATTAGAGAGAACATGCAAAAGAGGGCAACTAATGTGATGAGTGGTCTGGAAATTATTTCTTAAGAAGTCTGAAGGGACTGGAAATGCATGGTTGGCAAAGAAAAGACTTAGCAAGGATATAATAACTGTTCTCAAACATTGGTGTCACAGGCATGAGTTATATTCTACTACCCAAGAGGGTAGAATTAGGTAAACGGTAAAAGTCATAGAGCGGCAGATTTTGATTGAAAATGAGAGGAAACTATCACAATTAAGAGTTGTTCAACAATGGAATGAGCTGTTTTACAAAGCAGTGAGCTTCTCATTAGCAGACATATTTAGAGGTATAATCTAGATAAACATCTGTCAACAAGTTTGTAGAGAGGATTTCTGGATGGGATTACAGGGTTTGTAGCTCTAACTTCAAGGCTACACAAGTACTAAGTAGCAGAGCTGCTATGTAAACCCAGACTCCAAATCTGTTTTTTTTCCGTTAAACTATGTTACTCCTCAAGCTAGAAAGGAAGATTAGATCTAAGAGGAACGCCCAGGTCCATTTCAACTCTTAAGACTGCACACAGTGCTCATTGATGCTGGGCACTGTACTACTCCCTGTGAATAAATACAAAAGAAAAAAGAAAATTTACATCAGAAAATACAGTTGGACCAACATTCTACTACGGTTGTTGCATGGTTGCAAGCAATGACACACCAAGATCTCTGAAGAATTACAAATAAGTATCATCCAGAGAACAAAAGAGATGGCCATGACGGGTGTAAGTAGGATGTAACACATTACAAAAAAGTAATTGTGCAGGCAAAAAAGATGCCACTAAAGAAATGTTTGAAACAAAAAGATGACAGGCTGGTGACACAGCTAGAACAAGAGATAATGAATGGGAAGCCCATGAATTTCACTGATAGTGGTATCAGAATAAAGTGAGGGAGACACTTAGTATATTGCATGAAACTGCTGTGTTGAACTTATAGGAGGATCTGGAAAAGAGTTAGTTGCAAAGGGTGAGCAGGCATAAATGGGTTGAGACTTACAGTGATGAAGGAAATATAAATGCTATATAGTTGGACATCCTTGCTTAATAAAGGGCCAAAACTTAACAGGTTTTATTAACCAATTATTTAGTAATATTTATATATTATGTGGATATTTTTGCTGATAACAATTAGAATATCTATTCTATTAAAATTTGCTACAAAATGTTAGCCAATATTACAAAATGTATCTATTAGAAAATAATTTGTTAGAATTTCCATTTAGGATTGGCATAAAACTTCCAAAACAAAAACACAGAACTAAAACGGAATTTGGAAAGTCTCTAGTCCAAACTCTCATTTGTATATGAAGAAACTGAGAACTAGAAGCCCTGACACTTTACTTGTGTTGAAGTATTCTTTCCATTATATACTTCCACTATGGATTGTTTCAATATTTTAATCATTTTGAACTTTGGTTCTATCATATTTTGCTTTAACTTTCCCTCCCAGTTTGACAAAGTTTAAAACTGTTACAACTGAGAGTCAATCAACAAGTGCCAAAAATCTTATTGATCAAACCTACCTTTAAACCTACAGTTTGCATTGAATGCATGCCCTCATCACTTCATGACGGGACTATTGCAATAGCCTGTTGGTAGGTCTGCTTGCCTTAAACCTTTTCCCACTCCAATCTACCCTCCATTAAGTTATCAAAGCGATTTTTCTAAAATGCAAGTCAGACCATGTCAGTGTCTGTACAGCTGTCTGTCTGTCTCTCTCTCTCACACACACACGCACGCGTGCGCACACACACACACACACACACACACATACACGATAAACTCTAGGATCAAATACAAAATCTTGTTTTATAACCCCTTCATAATCCAGACCCCTCCTACCTTTCCAGTCTTCTTACTCCTCACTACATAGTCTTCAATACAATAACACTGGCCTTCTGGCTGTTCCAAGAATAAGACACTCCATGTCTAGGCTCTGGGCATTTTTTCTTGTTGTCTCCCATGTGTCCTCAACTCTACCTCATGGCCTCCCTGGCTTCCTTTAAGTCCCAATTAAAATCCCATCTTTTACAGGAAGCCTTTTCCAAACTCTCTTAACTCTAAATTACTTTTTAAAATTAAATCTCTTAAATTATTTCCCATTTATCCTGTATAGAGCTTGCTTTGTATATATTTGTTAGTATGTTGTCTCTTTCACCAGCTTGTAAGCTTTTTTGAGGGCTGGGGCTGTCTTTTGCTTCTTTTTGTATCCTCAGCACTTAGCACAGTGTCTGGGACATAGCAAATGTTTAACAAATGTTTACTGATTGTTATCCTAGACCAGGGGTTCTTAACCGGGCATCCATTAATCCCAAGGTGTCCATGAGCTAAGGTGGGAAAAAATAAATCTTTATTTCCAAATAATTAGTTGATTTTATGCATTCAAAAACATCATTTACTGTGAAGGCATCCAAAGAATTCTCTAACTGCCAAAGAGGACCATAACACAAAAAAGGTTAAGAATCCCTATTCTAAATATAGTCATTTTACAAAGAGCTGAATAAACATTGTGGCTAAAATCGATAGTATCTTCATAAATAACAATTAAATGAAACTTTAAAATAGATTAATGAATCTTCTTTATATTGCATACAAAAATAAATACAATAAATATATTGCATACAATAAAAACTCATTTTAAAGTCTGACTCTAGGAATATTCAAATTTTTTAAAAATCTAATAATACTGTAAATTAAATGAGTCTCTATGTTTATTTTGTAAAATTCTTGCTATAATATCTTTCCACAGAATATGATTCAGGCACATGACCAATAAAATGGGGAAGAAATTCAAAGTGACAAACTCCTTATCCTTTATAATCTTGAATAAACTATTAGAAACATTCTTGTAACCTTAAAACCCAAAAACTACATTGTAGTATATGTTTAGTCCAGGGAACAGTTCCAACAAATCTCATTGAAACTATTACATTACTTTACCAAAGCTTCGAGAAGAATTAGTTAGCTTTTATTTGTAGATGTGTGAGAATTTAAAGTTATTATTTTTCAAGGCTTAATACTCCCCACCCCCAATTTTTTTTTCAGATGATCAAACAGCTAAATCCAGAAACCTATCAAGAAATTGTTGTGGTACTTTCATTCTTTGTAGATAAATTTTCAGTAACACAAGATGAAAAATACATTTTTCATTCTTGATCCATGAATCAAAAATTTTTCTTTAAAATGCTTGCCTTAAATTTTAGGTAGACTAAAATAAGTTCCAAAATTATCATGAGCTATTTATTTTTTTAAAAAAAAATTTTGCTGTCTTTCAAAAGCAAGATTTAAAATGATAAAAACTGCTTGACTTTCTAAAGTAAGTCAGCACCATCTAGTGAAAAAAGTTGGCATTAGAAAAAGTTGTTTCATTAAGAAAGTGTCATTTAGCAGCATAAAATGAAATTAAAAAAAAAAAAAGGTTAGATAGCATAACCATTGATTATAACTACCAAGGCAAAAAATTGGAAGTAACCGCCAAAGACGATATTTAATTAATTTATAAGTTGGGACAAATGAATCAGACCATAATTATTTATTATTATTACATGTAAGTAAAAATACAAGTACACATACTAATTAGTATTACATATGAACCTTGATTTAAAAAGAAACAAAAACTTCAACATTAGATTATAATTTCTTAAAATCTCTAGTTCTTGTTAATAAACTTAGTTATGGAGTGTTAGGAAGGTAATTTCTTGTATAGTACCACCACAAACTATCACAAAAATAACAAAGTATGGTAGCATGGGTCAAACTAGCTCAACTGACTACTGCTACAGTAAAATTTTCCCATCCACACTAAAAATTGCTGAATAGTCCTCTCTGGTTATCTATATATTTGTCTACTGCAAGAGCAAGCACAGCTATATCAAACGTTACATACATCAAAAACAAACAGATTGAACTGGTTCAACAATTTCATGACTTCTGGAAGAAAGAAGCTTATTTTAATCAAGAGGCTATGATTAATATTTTTATAGAACTTTCTACTTCTACATGTTTGTTTCACTTGTGATATTTGTCATGTAGAGGAGTTGGCCTTGGTAAGGAAAACGGTCACCTCTTCATGTGAGACATCAGTAAAGTAGAAAAAAGTAGGGGAAGGCATCTGAATGATATGAGATGAGAAGCTGTGCGTAAGAGGAAACTTTCCCTGAATTGTCTGAATTTCTTCTGTGAAATATGAGGCAAGGTTCTCATCTGAGTATTCAAAATAAGGAGAAGAGAACCCATGGGGGGTCTGAGCAGACATGAAAAGTTCGTTAATTAATTGAGTCAAAGTTTTTCCAAATTAGTTATTCATAACTCAAAAACAAAAACCCCAAACACCTTTATCTAGGCTACGTCCTCCAGGAAGTTAGCAGGCATCTACAAGGAGAAAACAATTTCTTCTTTCAATTTACCTGGCTGTTAAAAAACAAGTGACCAGGGGGCAGAGCCAAGATGGTGGCTGGAAAGCAGTGACTGGCGTGAGCTCCCCACCAAGTCCCTCCAAAAACCTATGAAAAAATGGCTCTGAACCAATTCTAGAGCTGCAGAACCCACAAAGTGGCAGAAGGAAGCAGGGCTCCAGCCCAGGACGGCCTGGATGGTCTCTGGGTAAGGTCTGTCCCACACGGAGCTCCCAGCTCCCAGCTGAGGGGAGCGGAGCTGAGCCAAGCAGAGCCCAGTGTACAGCGTGGACTGCAGACCGACCAGACCACGAGCCGAGCGGAGAGTGCCCTAGCATCCTGAATTACTGAGCTGTGACATGTACCAGACCTCACAACCCACAAACAGCAAAGCCAACATAGAAGGTTAGTGGGAAAAGCTGCAGGACTGAGTTTGCAGTTCGGCCACCGCCCCTGGGGCAGCAGAGGTGGGGCAGCTATAGAACTATGGCTGCAGTTGCTTCTGGCCCCAGGCCCACCTGGTGGGAGGAATTAAGTGGCTGATCAGAGCAGGAGTGAACAGCCTGCTGAAGATTTAAGCCCAGTCCGGGTAGGGGGTTCTTGGGGAAGGAGGAGTGCTAGTGAAGCAGCGCATCCGCCCAAGTGTGGAACATAGAACTCGTTAGTCTACAGGCAGTCATACCCTGCTGAAAAACTCAAGGGTTAAGTAAGTTAGCTGGGAACATGGCCAGGTGGTGAAAACACACCCAGATTCAGTCTCAGACTCCGGAATCCTTCTTTGGTGACAAAGAAGACCAAAATATACAGTCAGAAGAAGTTAACAAAGTCATAGAGCCTACAACAAAAACCTCCAAGAAAAACATGAACTGGTCTCAGGCCATGGAAGAACTCAAAAAGGATTTAGAAAAGCAAGTTAGAGAAGTAGAGGATAAATTGGGAAGAGAAATGAGAAGG
>CM053624.1:113867350-113924676 GCA_028646595.1 Phalanger gymnotis | reverse complement strand
GGAAATGGGGAGAAAATTTGTAATTCAAACACCTGTGAAAATAAATGCTGAAAACTAAAAAACAAAACAAAAAAAAACCTTTTTATCATCTATTGATATAATAAAATGATTTGTATTATGTATGTTATTAATATGATTTATATATACATAGTCTTACACTGCAACTCTGAATTCTTAATATAAATTCAACTTGGTCATAATAAAAAAAAGTGACCAAGAAGAATTATAAATATAAGCAAGTAGCCAGGAGAAAATACCCTATCTCTGAAAATATAATTATCATAACAGGAAAAGAGGATTCACTAACTGAATATGCATTTTTAAAGTAGAAAATGAACAAATTTTATTTGTCAAAATAAGCACGAAAGAGGAAATCTTGAAAGTGAGAGAAGAAATACATAAATGGGGGGAAAAGACTACAGAACTAATAAACAAAACTTAAATGTCATTCTTTGAAAAGATTAACAAAAGCACTAAGCCTTCAGCTAATCTGCTCAAAAAGAGAGGGAAGGAAAATCAAATTATCAAAATAAAAGATGAATAAATTGAAATCACAAGAAACCGGATAAAAACCGAGTCCTGACGGATATGGAAGTGAATTCTATCATGTATAAAGAACAATTAATACTTATGTTATACAAATTATCCTCAAAAATTGAATAACAAAACGCTCTATCAAACTCCTTTTATGAGACAATTCCAGTCCTAATATCTAAACCAAGGAAAGACAAAGGAAAAAAAGAGAACTCTATATAGTCCAGTGTCACTAATGATATAGAGACAAAAATTTTAAATAAAATTATAACAAATTGTGGCAATGTAAACAAAAATACCATTCACTATATCAAGTTAGATTTATACCTGGGATGCAAAGATGAATCGACATAAAGAAAGCAATTAACAGAATCACGTTAAAACATGAGCATCTAAAACCACATGATCATATCAATAGATACCTTTGATAAAATATTACAATCATTTATGTTTGAAAGCTTTACAAGGCATAGGCACAGAAGGGCCATTTTTATTAAAACAACACATATTTAAAGCCGAATGCTAGTATTATTTGTAATGCATAAACTCTATAGGTTTCTCAATGAATACAAGAGTATTCTCTGTCCCCAGTTACTTAACATTGTTTTCTAGAAATCCCAGTGATAGCAGTAAGATAAGAAAAAGAAATCAAAGGCACAAACATTAGCAAAGAAGAGATAAACGTGTCTCTATTTGCTAACGCCATGAAGGTTAACTTAAAAATTCCAGAGAATGAGTAAAGAAACTTAACAAAAACAAGTAGAAAAATTTTTAGAAACCCACAAAGTCAACAGTATTACCTTGCAGCAATAACAAAATCAAGAAGGAAATAATAGGAGAAATCCTATTCAAAATAACTACAAAATATTTGAGATTTAATTTACCAAGACAGTCTAGACATACAATTAGAATACCAAAATATTCTCTAAAGGAATGAAGAATGGCAAATAACTGAAGTGATGTCATTGTTCATAATTTGGTTATATCAATATAATAAAAATGACAATACTTCCTAAATTCATTTTTAGATTTAGTACTATACCAATCAAGCTATCAGGGTACTTTTTAGAGCTAAAGTGATTGCAAGATTAATTTGGAGGAGCAAAAGGTCCAATTTCAAGGGAATTTTTTTTAAAACAAGGAAAGAAGAATAGCAGTTCTGCCAAATGTGGCTCTGGAAGAGCTGAGAGATGCACTTTCACCCTTTCTTTGGAGAGATGGGCATGAGGGGTACAGGATACTGCATCTACTATCAGATACAGTCAAGGTGCTGGTAAATTTTGCTGATCTGCTTTTTTTTTTAGTTTTTCTTTTAAATCTTTGTTACAAGGTATGGCTTGTTGGGTAAGGTGTGGGTGAGGTTTATTCATAAATGAAATTGACATGAAAATAAAATACGTTAATAAGAAAAGACAAAGAAAAATAAAGTTAAAATACAATTCATTCCATAACCCTCATCTACTTCATTTCATAACACAGGAACACAAGACAGAGAATGGGAAGGTCCATCCCCAGACCAAGCCCTTCACTTTGCTGATGGGAAAAATGAGGCTCGGAGAGGGAAAATCATTTGCCTAAGGTCAAGCAGAGGCAGTAAATAATAGAGCTAGAATCTAAACCCATGCCTTCTACTGTTTTTTGCACTGTTTCATGCCTATAAATTATCTTCCAATACTATAAGATTGGAGAGTCTGACCAGTACTCTTCATTATATATCTCAGAAAGAAATCGAAAACATCAACTAATTAGAGCCCAGGAAATATTTTGAAGATAAATATAAACTAATGAAAACTAAGGAAGCATGCTGCCTATCAATATTCACTTCCAAAATTAAAAACACAGCAAAGCTGCGAGTATGGCATAATAAAAACAACCTTTATCTATACAGTTCTTTAAAATTTTATAAAAGCCTTGCTCGTAATGATCCTTCGTAGGAGACAAAACAAACATCATCATCACCATTTTATAGACAACTAAAGTTCAGAGACTTTCATTATTTTCCCAAGGACAGAGAACTAATAAGCACCTTGGCTGGGACTAAAACTTTCTCTTTTTACAAATAGAAGCCCTTGCTTGCTATTACTCCACAGCTACCTACAGCAGACTAAGTCTATGCAAGGTATTTTAGACCCTAGAATCCTAAAGCACTTAAAATCAAGTTATCATTTTCTCATGTTATTCACTTTAATTATCAAGTCAGGGGGAAAAAAGATGTCTTGAATTCTTATCCCAGATCCAGCACTAACTCACTCTAAGAGCAAGTCACTAACTTTGCTTTTTTTGTAAGACTGAAATGCTTTAAAGAAAAGATGTGGCATTTAAATAGCTAAAACCTGAGTTACATTTGAAGACAGAGACAGAAAGTCTTCATTTTCAACAGCTACCAACCACATACCTGATGCAAGGAAGAACTGAGGAGGATCTCCATGTATGCCCACTATTCCTGGTCCCAAGGAATCAGACAGGATATTAACAAGGGAAAATACTCCACTCATGATTCCAAAACCTAAGCCAGACACTGAAAGAGAAAAACACAGGCTGTTAATTGTTGATGAAAGATATCATGGTATAGAGGAAAGATTACTGCAATTAGAGTAGAGGACCTGAGTTCAAATTTCAGCTGTGCCACTTACTACCCTATGTGATCTTGGGCAAGTCACTTAACTTCTATGAGCCTTGGCTTCCAAAAATGAGGAGGCTGGATGAGATCGAAGGTGTCAAACACCCTATGGAGGGCCACATGTGGTCCATGACACTCCTGAGTACAACCCAAACTAGATTAAAATGGAAATAGAAAATACTTAACAAAATAAATGAAAATGCAATAAAATATAGGTAATATGTAGTTTTCTGAGTGAAAGTGAAGCCCATAGGGATCTTTGGATACAGTTCAGTGGCCCTATTTCTCCTGGAGTTTGATACCACAGGTCTAGGTAACCTTTATGGTATATAAATCTATAATACTATAACCTTTGAGATATCTAAATTTTACTTGACACAATATAGGCTGGGGAGCAAAGTTCAATTGTGAAGGAAAAGGGTAAAAAAGGACAGGGTCACAAAGTACATTGCTGAGAGACACATGCTTGACTAAATGATAGAAGAAGGGAGGGAAGAGAAAGAAAAGAATTGAATAGAAAAACCAGTAAGAGAGGGAAAAGATAACAAAAATGAAGTAAAGAAAAAGGAGAAAAAAGTAGGAAAGGCAAACTTCTGTTGGTTTTAACTTCTTAAAATACTTTGATAGTTTAGAGTTGGAAATGAAGGACATATGTGCCTAGATCCTTTAAGGAATGGCTACAAAAGTAAGGCTGATGTTATAACTTAGCTCTTTCTTCAAACTGATCCAATCAGGATTATCTTCAGCATGAGCCCCATAGAGATCCACACTAATATGAAACCAGGCCAAATCTTTTCAACATAATTATAAAGGAACAATATATCAAAGGGAAAAAGAACATTTAATAATATATATCTTCCTCAAGTGCAGATACAACCAAGTCTCCTCCCTACCCCCAACCAATAAATTCTAGTGACTCGCTGTTACCTCTAGGACCAAATGTAAAATCCTCCCCCTGGCTTTTAAAGCCTTTCCTAACCTGGCTCCTTGCTACCTTTCTAATTTTCTTATATTTTACTTCCCTCTATGTGATCCCCCTATTTTGTGATCCAGTGATATTGACTTCTTTGTCATTCCTCATAATTTCCCAAGTGTGCAGTTTCACTGGCTATCCCCATGGCTGCAATTCCCTTCTTCCTTATCTCCATCTCCTGGCTTCCTTTACCTCCTTTAGAACCCACCTAAATTACCACCTGTAAGAAGCTTTTCCCAAATCACTTTAATTCTAGGGCCTTCCTTATCTCCAGGTTATCCTGTCTATACCTTGTTAGTACATAGTTGTTTGCATGTTGTCTTCCTCATTAGATTAAGAGCTGCTTGAATACAGGGACTGTTTTCCTCCCTTTCTTTGTATCCCCCAACATAGTGTCTGACACATAGTAGGTGATTAATAAATGCTTATTCACCTGACATGTGTATTTTTTTCTTGTGGTGCCCTAATTATAAAAAATAGTAAATTCCTCCTTCTTCAATCCCAAGAGTATTGAGGGGGAAAAAAGCCCTAGGAATGTCTGTATTCTTATTTACCCTTAGAGATCATGGACTTTTGAAGGAACAAAAACTGTTTCTCTCTTGAAGGATATATTTGATCACTGTTTAGACCTTTTTAAGTTACTCAAACTTATTTACCTTTCTAGGACTCTCACTTCCTTCATTTTTGTTTAAAAGATTATAACGTCTTCCGGTTATGTGAATAAGATCTATTTTTTCCTCTTTAGAACTGAGTTCAGCTTGGCAGGATAAGTTATTCTTGGTTGTAAAACTTTTGCATTGAGATATTATATTGTATTGGGTTTTTTTCCTTATATCTGTTGAGTAGTCCTATGTAAATCTGACTAGGCTTTCTTAGCATATGATCTGGCTCTTCTTAGCTGCTTGTAGTACTTTTTGACTAGATAATCCTGGTGTTTGGCAATCACATTTCTGGGTGTGTTAACTCTGAGGGTTTTTCAGAGAAGATTCTCTTTAGTCCTGGGCAATTTTATTTTGATTTCTTGTTCAAGTTTTTGGTTTTAGAGAAGCCCAATCATGAAGTGCTCTCATTGTCTCCTATTTTCCAAGTCACTTCTTTATGATAGTCCAGGCAAACACTGATGAGGATCTGAACCAGAGTAGTTGGGAGTGATGAGAAGATACATCCAAGATATTTTGGATGTAAAATAATACAATACAAATATTTGGGAGAATAAACTTAATGAGTGACACATTGGACTTAAGAACTAAAAAAGGTTGATGACAGAAATAAAGAAAGGTTTGTGAAGTGAAAGTGAAGGCACTTTCAGCCTGAAAACCTGGGTTCTAGGTCTAGCTTTGACACTTAATACTTGTGTGATCTTGGGCAAGTCACTTAACCCCTCTGAAACTGAGTTTCCTTATTTATAAACTGAGGATGAGAAGACTTGCACTATCTAGCCCACAGGGTTTTCTGAGAGAAGTGTTTTATACATCCTGAAGCACTATACAAATGTGAGCGATCATCATTGTTGTTATAATACTCTCTCTTCTCAGAATCCTTAGCTTCTTTCAAGGATCATCTCAAGATATTAAAGCCTATGGGAAGCCTTTGTTGAGCTATCTGGTTGTTAGTGATCTCTCCTGCCTCAAGTTACCTTGTGTTTATTTAATCTGTGTAAAATGTAGTATCCCTTCAATAGAATCTAAGATCACTGAGGCAAAAGATTATTTTTATTTTGTCTTTGTATCTGCAGAGCCTAGCACAGTGCCTTCTGCATATTAGTCATTTAGTAAATGTTTACTGAACTGGTTAGTTGTAAAATTAGTAACAATCATATTTTTGCATTTCTGCTTTTTTACTTTACTGGATGATTTATAATTAACTGTGATTGACAAAACTGATTTCTAGAATTTATAGGGAAATGATTCAAGTATATAAAGGCAGTATTAATAGCCAGTGCATATATAATCAAATAAATGAACAGGGAATCCTCAAAAGAAATAGATAATAACAAATTTGGAAAATTTTTCAACCTCTAATAATTTTTAAAATGAAAATTAAAAGAAATAAAAATGTTACTTCATACCTACTAAATTATCAAAAATAAAAACTGTAAAACTCAATTTAAACAGGGTCACCTACTCATTCACCTTCAATGCAAATTAGCAAAAATAATTTTAAGACCAGTATGGCAAAAAGCAAGAGAAACTATAAAACTGGTCATACTGTGTGAAGAATCTTACTACTTAAAATAAGTATTAAAGAAGTTTTTTGAAGAGCTATGTATTTTGTACAGTTATATCATATCAAAGAAACAGATTTTAATAGTCAGAAAAGACCTGAGAGGTCATTTAGTCAAGTCTCTGTGGTATTTTTAGGTAAAGGAATATTTTACTGTTATAAAGAACGACAACCAAAAGGATTATATAAAAACATGGAAAGGTTTATATAAAATAATGATTATACCTATATTAAAATGTACTTGTAATCAAAAAGACTGAAAAAGATTATAGTTTTTGGCTATTTGTATTTAAGCATGCCTTTTATTGTAGTTATTGAATATCATTTTAAAAATTACATGCCTACTACTGGAACTATGCAAATAAAGTGACTAAAAGGTCAATGACCAAAAGAAAGGCCCCATATACACCTAAATATTTACTGTAGCATTTTCTGTAGAGGCAAAGAATTGGAAACAAAGTAAATATCTATAGAGAAAGGCTAATAAACAAGTTGTGATACATAAATGTAATGGAATGTTACTGTGCTATAGAAACAATGAACAAGATAAATACTAAGAAGTATGAGAAGACTTATATGAAGATGCATGGTTAAGTAACCAGAGCCAGAAAAACAATATGTACAACAAATACAACAGAAATGAAGAAAACAAAACAACCGAAACTGAATGCTAAAAAATTACACTTGGTCCCAAAGAAGAGACATAAGAATGTACTTCCTCTGACTTATCTGCAGAAGTTGGGAACTATAAGTGTGGAACACTGCATATTTTATTTTACTTTTCAAGTTGGCAAGTTTTGTTAAACTGTTTTCCCCCTCTTTAATTCTTTGTTATAAGGAATTGCTGTCTGGGGAAGGAAGAATGAAGGGAGAAAAGAAGAATAAAACCAAAAGATATTAGTAAGATTTATTTTTTCAAAATAAAATTACACACTTATAAGTTTGTGATTGAATTCTAACTTACCATAGGCCAGCTGCCTTATAGAAATGGGTGATGTCTCCTCTTGGCTTATAGTCATCAAACCCTTATTTGCTTTTCTGAAATACATATAGTATAATTTTTTAAAATTAAAACATATCAGAAAAGTCTGAAATATATTTCAAATTCAGGTTTACAAACCTATGTGCTCTGGGTCATGAATTACAATATTTAACTGTATATATAGTAAACACACCAATTAATTATAACCCAACTGACTAGAATTCTCAATTTCTTTTATGCTTTACTTAAAACATATTAAAGCACAAGAAAAGAAGATATCAATCAGGGATTAATTCAGAAAATGTATTTCAATCCAAGTTTGAATTCAGCCCAATATCTTAGGCCGCTATATACATCCCACTGCCTCCAAAACATACCATACTCCTGTGATTTTATTTATGCTTTACAGTTTCTTGTTGGAATGTCCTCCCCTTTTCATTCTGCTTATTCCAATTCTATATCCTTCAAGATCCATCTAATGAAATTGTATCTCTTCTCGCAAGTCTTTCCAGACTAATATAGTAAATACTGGTCTTTTCCTTGTCTAAATATTATATAGTATCATTATACAAAAGTATGTCTTGTCTCAATTGTTTTGTAAAGCACTTCAGTGCTGAAAGTCTTATGCTTCTTTTCTATTCAGCACAGTAACATTTTTTGAACTTCAATTCAACAGAATGTAAGTTTCTTGAGGTCTAGGACTTTTAATCTTCAGTGCTTAGTACAGTACTTGGTGCTTACCGAATATCTGAATGAACAAAATAATTTTATAAGTACATGACTACACAGCTGTTCATTTGAAAAAGGTCTGTGCTTTAGTGGATAGGAGGCTCAATGAGTTAACAGTATGATACAACAGCCAAGAAAGGTAATATATGCTGAAGGTACATTAAGAAAGGCATATGTCCACGCCTAAAGAAGTTAATAGTTCCACCGTACTTTGCTTTGGGCAAATTATATCTAGAGTCTCGTGTTCTGTTCTGAGCATCACAGAAAAGACAATGACAACCTGAAGAGCATGTAAAGTAGGATGATCAGGTGAGTTAAGAGTTTTGATTTCATGACACGTGCAGACAGACCTAAGGGAGAAGATTCTAGGGGATGGAAATATGATAGCATTTTTCATTGTTTAAAGGGCTATCACATGGAAGGAGGATAAAACTTGTTCTGTTTGGCAATAAAAGCAGCACTAGGAACCATGGGGAGAAATTTCAAAGAGGCAAATTATTAAGAAGGAAAAATCTCTTAATAATCAGAGCTATCCAAAAGTAGAAGGCACTGTCTCAAGAGGTATAATGGGATCCCTCTCACTGGAAGTCTTCAAGCAAAGCCTGGAAGAGCACTTATTACCTATGCTGTAGAAGGGATTCTTGTTCAGGTATGGGCTGACTAGCTGTAATGATTCACTCACATAACGTTCATTCAATAAATATAATTAAAATGGGTACTCATAACAATGACCTCAATTTCAGCAGCCTTTGATACGAAGAAGTTTCCATTATAGCCACCATTTTTTAAAAAATTGTGCTTGTGAGCTCACTGATATATGGAATTCCCAGTGAATAAAATCTTTCTAATATAGGTTAGTGCCTACTGTGCAGTTCATAACCCTTTCAAAGAATTTTTAAAGGCTATGCCAGCAGAGGGCAAGCTCTGACAAGTCCTACCAAATGTAAAAGCTTCACTCAGAAGGTGGTGATACACCGATGCTAAATGCTGTCATGAATTGGTTAAATAAGTAACAGAAGACTCAACACTAGAGTTCCAATATTTTTTGGCCACATTAATTCATGAAGATTATCTACTAAAGAATGGAAAAGTTGAATCCTGAATTGTTGAAGAATCTGCAAGGATAAAATAATGAAATCTTTTGACAGTGAATATAAATCTATGTTAAATCCTGAAATCTGAGAGCACTTGTTGCAAAAGGTATAAATTCCTTCCTTAATTGTATCCTAAACTACTACACTGTTGTTATTGTATTGTAGTGCTTGTCCTTCATTCTCGAAGAGGACCATGACATCAGGGAAATGATGACATGACTTGCAGCTGACTTTGATTTGAGTGAGGGAGGGCTGACTACATACAGGAGAGTACAGGTAATAACTAATTTTCAATATTAGTAAGGTCTCTACCATAGCTGTAGGTTCCTCTTGATGAATGTCGAGAGTGTTTCCTGTTACCAAGAGATGCTCAATGAGAATGGGATGAAAGAGAAAAAAGATTCATTTCTAGTTCTAGGTGGTACAGTGGATAGAGCATTGGGCATGGAGTCAGGAAGACTTGAGTTCAAATCCAGCCTCAGATTTTACTAGCTGTGTGACTGCAAGTCACTTAACCCATTTACCTCAAGTTTCCTTATCTGTAAAATACCACCTACTTTCCGGGGTTGCTGTGAGGATAAACATGAGATAATATTTGTAAAAGCACACAGCACAGTGCTCCGGCACACTGTAAGCACTATATAATTCAACTATAGTGGCAATAAAAAGGGAAAAGAGTCATTTCCTATTATAATTAACATAGAAAATTTGGTAGCAGATATATGAAAACAACTAAAAATTTCTCAAAGGACTTCTCTGTGACCATGAACAACAAATACCCAAATTTTCCTATCCATGCATAAATATTTACTTATCACAGTAAGTCCATTAAAGGTTTCTTACAAAATATTTATTAAATGCCGAATGCTACATGAACAATAATGTACTCTCCAATACATATATGCATATACATAACTAGTACTGCCTCCTTCGTCTAAATTCTTAATGAATCTATTTGATGTAGCAAAGTGTATGAACAACAAAAAAATCACACCATGTGAATAACTACTGTAGCCAGAAAATGCATACTTAAAAGTTTTCTTTTGGAGAAAAAATACTAAAATATATCCTGTCAAAAGGTGTTTTGTTTTTTAACTCAGATCTTATGAATTCCCCAGAAAAGTTATTAACATGTTAACAGTGCCTAAAGCTCAAATAAGGAAGGGAAAAAGGACAAAGGAAGATTCATTTCTATACTTCTGATGATACAAGTAAAAGGATGTTGAAAATGTCAATGTTTTCAATTTGACCATCTTACTATATTAGAAAGTTCTTTAAATCTGTCCTTATCGTTCCAAAGGCACTATATTATTATTATGTTTCTAGGACAACGAATAAATAAGCAAAACATTGTAGGAACTTGATTTAAAGGTCTTTACAGAAAAAAAAATCATGTTCTCTTTTTTGCTATTTTTCTTTTTCCACTGTTACATTCCTTGTTTTTTAAATTTAAGATTCCTTACTACACTTAACATTTATGACAGCAGCATTACTGAGATTTAATGTTCCTGTCAATCTAAAAGGTTTATTATATGACAAAATGACTCATATTATGAGCATCTCTACCCCAAAGGATAAGAAATCCATTATTTATTTTGGGCTGTCTCTGCTAACATATTTCAAGATTATGAATCAGATACAAAGAACTGTCATCGTGGCCAACAAGTCAAATGAATTTTCATCACTGTCAGTCTTGAAGCTACTATTCATTTTTCAAACGTGTGAAGTGATTGTGTCTTAAAGTCTGACCCATGAATAAAGTTTCTAATTGACTGCACAATGAAGATTTTCATTTGGTTCTCAATCTGTAATAAACTAGATATAAATTCTTCACATTTTAGTCTTGCTGAATGAAATCCAAACCCTTTAGTTTGGCATTCAAAGATTACCACAATCTGGTGCCAGACTACCTGTCTAGGCTTATCTCATATTACTTCTCTCCAGTCACAGTGGATACCTTGCTCTCATACACATATACACCATACTCCATCACTTTAAGTCCTCGCTAATGCTGTTCCCTCACTCCCACCACAACCAGAATCTGTTAACCCAGTTCAAATGCTACCTCCTATATCAAGCCTTCTTAAACTTCTCCTCCCCTTAAATTTTTTTTTTCTATCAGGACTTCATAGCACTTTTTACTTCTCTATACACTTACCATACTTTATTTAATATTTTAATTATTTGTGAGTGTTGTATTCTTCTTACTAAAATTTAAGTTACATGAGGGTAGGGACTAAAGTCTTATTCATCTTTGTATTTATTCCCTATCACAATCATTTGCTATTGTAGTAGCTACAAGTAGCTACTACTGAAATAGTTGCTTCCTGAATAGAAATGCCACAAATTCACAAATAATCTATCACACTGAGGAAGGAAATATCTACTTTGGAAAAGAATAAATTAAAATAAAACTTTTAAAACGAAAGTCCTTATTTTTACATAGTATAAACAGCAGAACTAAAATTGTTGTAAGTTACAGTCCTAAACCATTCATTATTATAATTCAAGTTATTTTACCACACAATTACAATACATCTGACATTTCTGAAAAGCCCTTTCTTCACCATGCATTCTGCAAAACATTTCCTAAATTTGTCAGATTTTACAAATGGAAAAATAAAACTATTTGTATCGAACTTCCTCTCTCATTTCCATAGCCCAACAAATATGCATAAGTTTCTCCAATACTAAAAGCCTTCCCTCAAAGTTTCTTTCCCATCCAGCTACTATCTTATTTCTATTTAATGAGCAAATATCTTGAAAAATGAAAAAGAGACTTCTACTTCCACAATTTATCTCCCCAAACCTTTGTAATATTGTTTCTATCCATTAGGACTAAATATTGTACTGAAATTGCTCTCAAAGGTCAATCAATCAATCAGCAAACATCTTTTTAGCACCTACTATGTGCTAGGCATTCAACTAAAGATCTGGGGATACAAAAAGAGGCAAAATATGTTTCCCACCCCTCAAGGAGCTCTCTAAAAATGGCCCTTTTTTCAGTCCCTGTCTTCCTTAGTCCCTATATAGCATTTGATACTGCTCTTTTTGACATTCTGTCCTTTTGAAGCCTTTTCTTTCTTAGCTTCTAAAACACTCACTATCCTCAGTCTTCTCCCACCTCTAACCTTTTAGGTCTCTTTCCCTGGCTTCTCTGACTTCCTTTCTCTACACTCTCCCATGGCAATACTTTTATACAATTTACTTCCACATCTTCAATGATTACCTCTACACAGATGATTGCAAATCTGTCTGTAACCCTGACTTCTCCTCTAAGATCAACTTGTACATCAAATTGCCTACAAGACATCTTACCCAGTACCTCAAACTAAACATCTCCAAACAGAGCTTATCCTTCCCCCAATAATTTGTTCATCCCCCGACTTACCTTCTCTGAAGACTTCCACGACAACCCCTGCCCCTAAGCTTTCAGCTGAAACCTTACAACTTTTTTTTCCTCCTAATCTTTCGACTCCTTATCCTCAACTATTTTCTCCATTACTGTAATCTCTCTGATGAAGGGAGGGCTCTACTCCTCACTAAAAATAATCCTCAGTGTGTCTTTGATCCCATCCCCACTTATAAACCACTATCATTTCCCCACTCTCTAATCTTCAATGTCTCCCTAACTATAGATTCCTTTCCCTGCTGCCTACAAATCTGCTTCTCTCCCCCGCAAAACAAAAACTTTCATTTTGTCTATTTAAAATACCCAAATTAACCATAAAGGACATATGAAGAAGGCACTATCGTCTTCCAGAGAAAGAACTGATAAACAGAAGTATGTATAGAATAATTTTACATATATATAACAGCTACTTATGCCTAATGGTGGCCATCTCCGGGGAGGAGGGAAAATAAAGGGAAAAAAGAAATTTACATGAAAGTTTGGTTGTTTATTTGAAAGGAATAGCAAGTTGTGCCTTTTTGATTTGCAGTTTCATGTACAATCATCTTTTTTACTGTACTGTGTTGTGGAAGTACTTGTTTTATTCCATGAATTAAATAAAATTTAAAAAAAACACAAAAATCCACAAAAACTTTTATTACATCTCACCATTCTTGTTATCATCTAGTATCTCTCCTCTCTTTCTCAGTCAAATCCTTTGGAAAAGCCATCTTCACTCAATGTTTCTGCTTTCTCCCCCTCACTCTTCTAAACCCTTTAAAATCTAATCACTCAACTGAAACTACCCTCAGCAAAGTTACCAAGCATCTCTTAATTGCCAAATCTAAAGACTTATTCTCAATCCTCATCTTCTTTGATCTCTCTACAGCACTGATGATCTCCCTCTATTTCTGAATAAACTTTCCTCTCTGGGTTTCCACAATATTTTCTCCTAGTTCTCTTCCTAAGCCTCTCTGACCACTGCTCCTTATCTCCTTCATTTGTTCATCAACTATGTCACTCTCATTATGGGTTAAAGACCTCATTAGTTCCAGTGGATTCAATATATATTCACAGCCCCAGTCTCTTTCCTGAGCTCTAGTACTACACCACCAACTACTTTATTGGACATTTCAAACTGAATATACCATAGGATTCCCAAACTCAAAATATCCCAAACAGAACTCATTATCTCTTCTTCTCAAACATATTCACCTTCCAAATTTCCCTATTACTGTCAAGGGCAATGTGATCTTTTCATTCACTGAAGTTCACAGCCTCAGCATCATTCTCAACTCTTCATTCTCACCCAACACTATCAATCAGTATACCAAATTTCTTCATATATATCTCTACCATGTATATTTTCTTTCTATTCACACGACCAACACTCTAGTTGAAGCCTTGATCATCTCTTGCCTGGAATATTGCAACAGCCTTCTATTTTGTTTCCCTAGCTCAAGCCTCTTGCCATACTAATCCATCTTCCACAAGTCACTGAAGTGATTTTCCTAAAGCACTAGTCTGACCATGTCATCCCATTACCCCAGTGAACTCCAATGGCTCTTCCCTTACCTCTAGGATCAAAGATAGACTCCTTTATTTAGTAATTAAAGCTATTCAAAACTTTGACCCTTCCTACCTTTCCAGTCTTATTACACTCTACACCTCTCCACATGTTATATAATCCAGCCATATTGGTATACTATTTTCCACACATGATGCTTCATTTTCCAATCTCTTTCCCATGTGTTTGTACTGGCTATTCAGAATGCCTGGCATGCATTCCCTCCTTACCTCTACCTCTTAGGATCTCTGACTTCCTTGATGACTTAGTATAGGTTTTGCCTTCTATACGAAACCTTTCCTGAACCTTCTTTCCCCTTTCCCACTCACCTACCAGTGCATTCTTTCTCGAAACTACTTTGTATTACACACAGATACACACACTGTCTCTCCTATAAGACTGTAAATTCCTTGAGTGTGGGGGCTGCTTTTATATTTGTAGGATTTGGCACAGTGACTGGTGCATAGTAGGGACTTAATAAATATTTGACTGATTAATTTAAGTATTTCTGTCAGCGGCACCGCCCAGTTTCTTATGCTAAAAACTTTGAAGCAAGCTTTGTAAAAAAGAACTGGGCAAGAGGATTGAGTCAATCAATCACCAAGTCCTACTACTTCCAAAATCCATACCAAATCCATTCTACTTCCAGAATAGCTTTTGCCTTCAGTATCCTTGACATCCACCTAGTACAGACTCTCATTATCACCTAGTTAAATTACGGTAAAAACCTCCTAAGGTCTTCCCAACTCTACACCATTTCCCCTTCAATGAATCCTTCACACTAGCAAACTACTGCCCAAGGGCTAAAATTCAGCCAGCTGCCTGTTTTTGTAAGGCTTGCAAGCTGAGAACAATTTTTACATTTTCTGAATACAATAAAATTTTATTTAAACATATAAAAACCATTCTCAGCTTGTAGGTCATACAAAAATAGGCAGCTGTAGTTTTCCTGCTTTACAATATTGCTGAACTAATCTCCCTTAAGTACAAATCTAGTCATGTCACAATTCTGCTCAAAACCCCTCAGTAGTGCTCTATTTCCTACCAAATAAAGTTTAAACTCCTCTACCTGGCATTCAAGGTCCTGCATCATCTGACATTATATACTACTCACCTTTGAAATACTTCACATTCTAGCAGAACTGCATTACTCATCTCCATTTCCTCTTCTTTCCCACTTCAGTGCTGTCTTCTATGCTTGGAATGCCCTGCCTTCACCCTCAGCCCCAAAGCTGGTTGAATTCTTAACTTTCCTTTAAAAAATGATAATCATTTAAGATCATTTGAACCCCAATAAAGGGCCAAAGCCTGAACTAATCAACTAGAAATTCTTTGCTTTGCTGGAAAAATACCCCTTCCTGTGTCAGCAACTATAGGAGCATTCTTCCTGTTTGTAACCACTAAAGGTCAGGATGCCTAGGACCAGCTATTGTCTTGAATAGTGGGTCTTTTTCTTATCTTGGTATCCTAAGGACATATGCTACACAGGGGAAACACAGATATCCTGGGATCATAATTTCCAATTGACATTTTGTCAATTGTCTTGTCCTACTGTATTTTACATCTTATTCAACTAAGAAACTTCCTTTCTCATGGTATGGTTAAATATATACGGAGACCATAAATCTAAGGCACACAAGCATCCCAAGTTGGGATTATCCTAAAACATATATAAGGCTTGTCATTCTTTTATCAGGCAGTCAGATTTTATATGGCTCCATGCATGTGTGTATTCTGCTAGCTTTAAGGGAATAAAACAATATGAATTTATATGCCACCTAGCCTGTTTGCCTTTTAACCAAACTTTCAGGTGGACAAATACAACTTATATGCCATTTTCTCTAGCAAGCTTTCTTAGACATCTCCAGTCAGTAATTTCCCTTCCCATACTTGCTAGAGCATTTGTCTATAGCTTTCTTGGCACTTTTCATCAATCTCTTTGCATTATAATTACTTCTTTACATGTAACATCCCCCAAACTAGCCTGAACACTCAATGAAGAAGGGTCCCAGGTCTTACCTAAAATTTGTGTTCTCACACTTGGCACAGTAGCCTAATAAATGTTTATTAAATTGAACTGTAAGAACAAATTCTACTTTTGGCGAAAAACAAGTCAGATTTTAGATAAGGGCCTAAGGGCACTGGTAAGATGGGAGAAACCCTGCTCAGTTACTCTGGGAAAGTCAAGTTTGGGGATCTTTAAGTGCAAAGAAATACCCTAGATCCAGTTTCTAACTTGTGAACTACAGTGTTATAGTCTGTGATAATGGTACCACAAGTCTTTTTTTTAACCAATTAAGAACCATCACTTAAATGTCAAAAACCAAAAACAATTCCAATCAAATTCCTATCTGAGGTACATGTTCATTGTTCTAAGATATTACTAAGGATAAAAGAGATACAACTTTTAAATCTTTTTTCCAAGAGTTTTGCATATGAGCAAAGGGTTCTTGGTTTCCACCTGTGACAAACTTTCATCGGTGAAATGACAAAGTCTAAAATATGGAGCGACTATTGAAAAGATCTTACCAGAAACCTCGAAAGAGCCAGTTAGGAATGTGTCTGTTTAACTCTAGGATATTCATGAAAAGGCTTTCCCCCAAAAAAACTTACTTCAGGAAAGGTAAATTCATACAATTTGATCCTTAAGAGTAGGGACTGCTTCATTGTATTTGTATCCCTAGTGCCTAGCAAATGTTCTGGCACATAGTAGGTTCTAGTCAATTGCTTGTGTAAATCAAAGCCAATCTCGGGCCTCTCTGAAAGCTCTCAAAGAATAAAGGCTGTAGTTCTAAATTCAAGCTTAAGTTTAACCAATGAACTCGAGTTTGTTTTTGAGACCACTAAGGTACCCCCCAAGGGTCATGTAAGTGATTCAATGCACAGTCTTTTTGTAGCCTACAAATCACATCAGCGATATATTTTTTAAATTCTACTTTCTGTTACTGATAAGACATTTATTCACAAACTGTAGTCATAAAAATGGTTTAATCTTTTGAATCTTTGGGTAGGAGGATAGAGTTAGGAAATGGAAATAAATGAAACAGGTAATCCACAGAGTGGGGCCTTTGCCCTGCTAATGTAGTTCAGGAATGAAAAAAACTTATGCATCATTGACTAAATATATTTTATATTTTGATGCTAAAAATTCTCTGACTATATAGCAAGAATTTGGTGGGGAGAAGGTGTGAATCCCCAAGAACAACATAGTGAGGATCTAATTTACCAAACTATTCAAAATCATCTTTTAAAAAAACAAAGCAAAATATTAACTTACTTTAAAAGTTTATAATATGCAAACCGGAAGATCTCCTGGATTATGACTGAACACAATACTCCAAAGATAAGCAACCCTTTCTGCACTGATTCATCTTTGGTGCTACTAAGGGTTACTGCAACGAACCAAATGAGGGAGGAGAGCAGCAGAGACACCAACCAGAAGAATGCTCTGAAAATTTCAAAAATTTACAAATGTAGTTTAAATATTCACAGTAATAAAATGCACCATTAAAAAAAAACAAACCTGTAATCCTACTTGATTAGTCCGGATTTTTAAAAAAAAAATTTTTAAGGAGAATGATGTTCTAGAGGATTTACTTCCATCTCTTAATTCTAAAACACCCCAGGTTGTTTTCACTTACTCTAAGAAATATTGTAAAACTTTATCCTTTCAAAACTACTTTAAAATTTTAATTCGCTTTAATTTACAAAATAAATGTCATCACACAGTCACTTGACTCCCCCCTCCCCCTTTGCCTCGGAATATATACAAAATAAGGGGAAGAGGGTTTTAAACCTATCTATTCCAGACTAAAGGAGCCTGCGGAATCTTTCTAGAGTGTGCTTGACGGCTGGTTTCCGCCCCACTCGAACCCCGCCGCCGTGGGATCAGGATTTATCAACATCCCAGGAGACAGGATAACGGGGTGTTTACAGAAGGCATCCTTGGGGTCGGGAATGGGCTCTAACAGCCACAGTCCCCTCGGGATTCCACGACCTTTAGGAGCAGGCCTCAGAAGAGGCGAAGAGCCGGGCACCGCCTCACCGGGAGGCCTCGAGGGGGTGGGGTCTCGGTTCTCCTCCCCCGTCCCCCCCGCAAAGGCCGGCAGGGCCTGTCAAGGGGGCGGCCCGGGCTCCTCGGAGAAGCCGGAGGAGGGGCCGGGACCCGCTGCGCTGCGACAGACAACGCCGCGGGGCCCGGCCCCGGCTTGGCTCGGGCTGGGTCGGGTCGGGCCCTATGGGCCGCCTCAGCCTCGGCCTCACCCGGCGATGAGGAAGATGATGCGCAGCGGGTCAGACGCTATGGTGAAGACGTAGAGAGCGAGGGCCGGTCCGAAGGCGATGCAGGTGCAGCCGAAGAACACTGCGGCCGTCATGGCGGCTCAGGGCGGCGAGGACGGAGGCGCAGGCGGTAGCGGCGCGCAGCGGCTCGAAGCGGCCCAGGCTGCGCCGCGTCCAGCTGCCCAGCCCTCTACCGGCGCGGGACGGGGGCGGGGGCGGAGGAGGGGGCGGTGTCCGGCGGGGCCCAGGTGAGCGGGCGGCCAACCGCGCCCCCCTCACCCCCACCTCCGGAGAGGCAGCGGGGCTTCCAGAGACTGCGGGCTACTGCGCGCCCTGCCCCCGCCTCGGCGGCCGGCATGTAACCCCGCCCCCGGCCCCGGCCCCGCCCCCGTGTGCCACGGAGTCGCTTCCACCACACCCCCAGCTTGACATCCCTGGCCTGAGGCGGGAAATACCCCTAGAGTTGCGCGGCGACAAACGTCACGGGGGAGGGGGGAGGGGCGGCGTCTCTGAATTTGGTACAGTCCCCACCTTTCCTCTTACCCCTACTTGCACTTTGTCGCAACAAAGACGGGAAGGAGGAAGAATGTCAAATTGCCTTGGTCACCGCCTTTACCCTTATCACTCCTGAAACTTTGTCGCACTGATAATGAAGAGCAGAGTTTCCTATTCTGGGGTCGGTGAACTTAATTTTTATAAAAATATTTTGATAACTATTTCAATTTTGAGACTAGGACCCTAGGCTCCCCCGCCAGCCCACCAAAGGGGATCTGTGACGACTGCGCTGGGCCGATGTCCTCATTTTTGCGGAAACAAAATGAGGAAACAGGCTCACAGATGAAATGACTCGTCAGGGTCACGTAGGTCTGAAGAAACAGCTAAGTTTGCACAGCGCAAGAAACCTTTATTCTGCTTTGCTTTTCTGAGTTAGATTTGAAAATTATGGCATATTGGACCCTTGCTGTAATCCTGTGCTGGGGAATCCATGCCCCTCCTCTCTAATTCTCCGCCTTAAACATAGGAATAATTTTAGCATAAAAATGTTAAATAAAGTATTTTATTTAACCATTGATCCGAGCAGTTTGGGGCTTTTGAACTACTTCAGCGGAACAAAAAGGCAGTCTTTGTGGAATACCCGTACTCCACCCCTTTCCATTTGCCAACATACGCAGAATAGAAGTCCTGTACTTTAAATCCAGGACTCCCTCCATTATATGAAGCAGGAGGACCATTCTTAAAAATGTTAACTATAAAAGTTTCCCATTTTTCGGAAGGTGCAAGCCAGTATCGAATGGAAGACTTAAGTGGGGGGAGGGGTGAGGAGTAAGGAAGAGGCATTGCTATGTTTAGAAATGTTTATGTACAGAAAACATATCGGAAACTTATTTCCACAATTTGAGTGCATGAGTCAAGTGGTTGGGTTTTTTTTTTTAGGGCGCGGGGGGGGGGGGGGGTAGGAAAGGGAACAAGCATTTATCAAATACCTACTAAGTGGTGCTAAGTACCTTACAAATATTATTTGTGTTCTAAAATTAAGGTCCTAAAAATCCACATTTGTAATGTCTTCTGAGTCTTCATCTGTAAACTAACCATCCTCAGCTCGCACAAAGATATTAACTGCAATTTGTAAATTCACATTTTTTTTTGAGTACTCAAAAGTAGAATCTCAGAATTTCAGTTGCTTAACATGCATGGCATTTTTTTTTAAACTACCTTTCATCATTTATAACTAATGAAAAACAGTTGTTTTGCAAACTGAGAAGGTAGTTATTAAAAATAAATCATGGCTCGTTCTAAAAAATAAGCATCACTGAAAATGTAACAATGAAATGCAAGAAATATGTTCAAATGAACTTAAAGCCAACAAACTAGTTTATTCCCCCAAAAAGTTAGCAATTGGGAAGTTACAGCCAAATAGGACTAAGTCTTGGCTTAAGGGTATTCGATGTTGTTTGTTGTTCTATTTCCTTGCACTCTTTGGGACTCTGTTTTCTTGGCAAAGATACTGGAGTGATTTGCCATTTCTTTCTCCAGTGGATTAAGGCAAGCAGAGGTTAAGTGACTTATCAAGGGTCACACAGCTACTGAGTGTCAGAGACCAAATTCGAACTCAGGTCTTCCTAACTCCAGGCCCAGTGAGTGCTCTCTTTACTTAGCCACTTAGCTGCCTCCCAGGGTACTCAATAGAACTTTAAATAGAATCTTTAAAAACATTGTTAGGAGAATTTAGTTTTCCTGCCATCTTTACCTTCTTAGAATTAAATCTTCACTGGGAAAAGTTAGGCAAAAATGTGTGTGTGTTCCAGCTTTCACTTCCTTTCAATTGAACAAACATTAAATACCAACTATGTTCAACACAGTGCTAGATGCTGGGAATACAATAGTAGATACAGCCATGTCCTTAAGAAGCTTACAACAAAATCACAAGAGATAAGAGGTACTCAAGTAAGTACAAGTTAGAACATAGTAAGTGCACATTAGCTTAAGGGTTGTTGCAAGCAAAGCACTTTTTTTTTCTTATAAATTGTAAAACACTATACTGTATAAATATTTGCCATCATCATTTAGAAGTAATGTTACTGACCAAGGCATCAGTCACTCATCTTTTTATGACAAAATACTATTCATTACCCAAAAGGCTTGAGATGACCAGCAAGAGGCAAAGACAATGATGACAGTGAAGTCCATATAGAGGAGGGTTGCAGATGCCATTGACCTATACAGATTCAGCTAAGGATCTCATTTTCAGCCAAATTGGGGTGCAGAGATGGGAGGAGGAAACTTGGTAGTTAGGGTAACAGTCATCTCAGAGGTCTACCAATTAAGGTTGCCAATTGATATTGGCTGGAGACCATTGCATTAAAAATTGGACTTTTCAGTTGTCTTCACAGTAGTGCTAATATATTTGCATAGTTTCATAGATACTTATCAGGTTTCCCTAATAAATAGGAGTTCATCTTAAAAACAGCTAGTATTTGGGGTAGTTAGTGACCATCGAACAGATTAAAGTTAACTGGATTCATTTGGGAATTAACTTTATGGCCTTAGTCTCATTTAGTCATATTACACTTTATTTTGATGGTACAATAAAATATTAACAAAAAGAAATGAGTCTTAACACAGGATAGAGAATGACAAGTTGTCATTAAATACTCTTGGAATCAAACTGAATCTTTTACCCTGAGAGCCATACCGGATTACAGAAAAGTACAATGCGAGAGGAAAAGAGAACATAATGCATATAAGAGAAAAAGTAGGTCATGAGGAAGGATAAACTATTATTTAATTTCTTTGCAAAGTAGCCATGTTAATTCCTTGTTTGTTCCCTATATATATAGATAGGAAAACAGGAAATATTACCTTGGAGCTGTATTTACAATCAAAATCTATAAATATATGTATTTTTAAAACATATAATACCAAATGTAAAAATGATAACAGTTTAACTTCACTATCTAAGGAACAACTTATGAACACATGATATTACGAGCTCTATTAGGTAAATCAAAGTGCTGTTTCATGTGATTACAGAATATTGAAGTTGAAAAGATCCTTGGAAATCATGAAGTTCTTCTTTCTCATTTTGCAGTAAAGGGGGCTGAGACCCAGAGAGGGGGTAACTTGACTTGCCTAAAGGTCACAGGAAGGCAAAACCAGGTTTAGATACCAATTCCCAGTCTTGTGCAGCACTATACTAGACTAGCTCAGAGATGACTTGAAACATTTTAGATGATTGATAGGCACCTATTTTAAATATCGACTTTCTCTAAAATTCTAAACATATAAATGCGGTAGTTGCTGCTACCATATTTGAAATCCCTTAGGTGTTTTTTTTTTTATGACCATTACTCTACTTTATTTGACGATAAAGAAAGGAAAGGAAAAGAGAGCTAAATCAGTTTGTTAGCACCATTAACAGGGTCTCTTAATGATTGTATACTTTCTAAATTAGGTCATTTATTTTTTCATTCCACAATCATTTGTGTAGTTACTGTGTGCTAGGCAATGGGGCTGATAAATGACATAGTCCCAGCTTGCAAGGAGCTTACAGTAGAGAAGATAAAGATACAAGTCAAATGCAGGTTTTTGTAAGTGTATAAAAGAGGCTAACCTGCTTATGAGAGTTCAGAGAAAAGAGAAATTCCTCAGTGGAAGATTAAGAACGGCTTCAAGGAAGGCATTTTAGCTGAGTCTTGGATTTTAACGGGTGAGAATGGACACAATTTGAACATCAGATCAAGTCTGGCTCAAATATAAAGACCATGAAGGCAAACAGTATGACATAAGGCTGTAAAAAGGAGGTGGAAACAGGTTATGGAGAACCTTCAAGTCCAGGATAGCTAAGGAGTTAGAATCTTATTCAGTATGAAATAGGAAGCTATCTTGTTTTGTCTTTGTTGCTGTTGTTAATGAAGTAGTAATATGGTCAGACCTATGCATTAAAAAGTTAATTCTTATTGATTATAAGGAGTAGAATGAGAGACTGGAGACAGGGAGACTAAGAAGCAGTGTCATATACTAAGTAGAAAGAACAAGGTTTGAATTTGGATGACCAAGGATTGACTCCTAGTTTAATATCTTAATTGAGCTTAATAAACTTAATACCTGTGTGACCTCTGGCTGGTCACTTACTGTCTCTGTGTCTCAGTTTCCTCATCTGTAAAAAGAGGGCACTTGATTAGATGACTGCTAAGGTCTATTCTAACTCTCAGTGTTTGATCCTATGAGACCAATTAGGAGCATGTTGCAGTAGTTCAGGCAAGAGTCGATGAGAATTTGAACTAGAATAGTAGCAGTGGGACCAGACATGGGGTGGTGGTGGATATGAGAGATTAGGGAGTTGAAATCATTATATTTTAGTGATTAGTTACAGGGGGCAGAGCCAAAATGTTGAGTAACAGGAAGAATTATAGCAAGTTTCCTTCCTCTTTGAAACTCCAATCATATCTAGAAAATGCACCAGAGAAATCCTGTTGGAGAAATTTAAGAAAAAGTCACAGTGATTCATTTTTCCGGGCCAAGCTGGCATAGGGAGACAAAGAGCTTTGTGAACACTGGGGACTGGGTCTGGCCAGGAGCTCACTCAGCAGATTTGTCCAGCTCCCAGTTACTAAAAAAGGGCTGAGGTTGTGCACCAGGGCAAGACCCATCTGGGGTGCCATGATGTCATACTGGGTGTGAGAACAGGTGCCAATTGGCAACTTGGTCACTCACTACTTAGTTCTAGGTCATAGATTGAGGACAAACTAAGGAGGGGACTTGCTCCTATGGTTGGAATTCCAGGCTCTAACATCATATGCTATAGAAAGCCCAGGGAGGAACAAGACTTTAAAAAGACCACAGACTTTGGTAACTAGGAAACCCATTTCTTTTGATTGGTGTGAAGAGAAGGCAGATTGAAAATGGCTAATGAATGAGTGGTAAAGAAGTGGAGGCAATGAATATTGGACACACTTTTTAAATGTTTAGGTAGGTAATTCCTCAGGGAAGCAGGGTCAAAGGAGGGGGACAGGGGAGGAGGGGAATCCACACATTTCCAGGTAAAGAGGTCCTGTACCAGAAACAAGGAAGTTCTGAAGCCAGCAGCAGAGATGTGGCTCAGACCCCAGAAGCAGAGCAGCGTCTCATTTCCAGCATCTAGTCCAGCCTGCAGAAGAATAACCAGGGCAAGAATACCTAACCATAAGGGAACCTACAATTTTGCCACTGAACCAAGAGAGCTTTGTAGCTGGCTGATAAGGACTCAGTGCAGCAGCAGTCCACTCTTGCTCAGACCCAAACCAAGATCAGAAATTTGTGGGTGAAATAAATACATTTTGCCCTTGATCAGACTACTTTGAGAGTACTAAAAGCTTGCAGGTACACAGCCTGTCTCTGATATCCTAGAATAGCATAGAACTCAATACCTTGAAGAAATAAGCAACAAGACCCAGCCCAGACGTTTTCTCCAGAAATGCACAAAGCCAGGCCTTAACTTTAAGTCTGAAGTCAAGAAGTAGGCTGGAAGAATGAGCAAACAAAAAAAAGAATTCCACCACAAAAAGCTAAAGCAGGGAACCTAATGATGGCAGGGAACCTAAAGAAACCCAGAAGAAGAAAAGGACTACCAAATATTTACAAGTAAAGCCTCAGGGAAATATACAGCTTGAGAAAAATTCAACTAAAATTCCTAGATGAGATGAAAGTTTTTTTTAAAAAAGATAAAAAATATTTTTAATAAAAAGAAAAAATGAAAAAGAAATAAGAGCTATGAAAGAAAGAATTGGAAAGGGAATTAATAGCTTGGCCCAAGAAGTACAAACCCTTGCCCAAGTAACTAATTCCTTTAAAATTATAATGGGCCAAATAGAAGCCAGTGACTCCATGAAGCAACAAGGAATATTAACATAAAGTCAAAAGACTGAAAATACAGAAAAAAATTAAGGTATCTCATAGCAAAAACAACTAACCTGCAAAACAAATCCAAAAAAAAAAACTTGAGTATCGCTGGACTATCTGAACATTATGACCAAATAAAGAACCTAAGCATCCTATTTTAAGAAACTGTAAAAGAAAATCATTCAGATCTCTTAGAACAGAGGGTAAAGTAGAAATAGAAAGAATCCACTAGTCACCTCCTTAAAGAAACTCCAAAATAAAAAACTCCCAGGAACATCATAGCCAAATGCCAGAATTTCCAGCTCAAAGAAAAAGTATTGTAAGCAGCCAAAAACAAAAAATTCAAGTACCAAGATGCCAGTCAGGATCACAGCAAAGGATATGCATTCACAGCCAAGACTAATTTACTCACTAAAAGTGAGTGTAATATTACTGTGACAGAAATGGGCCTTTAATTGACAGATCTCCAAACATTCCTGATGAAAAGACCAGAGCTGAACAGAAACTATGAAGTTCAAACACAGGAGTAAAAAGAAATATAGAAATGTAAATATGGATAATAATAAAGGACTAAAGAAGATAAATGGCTTATATTCATATATGAAGATACAATACATGTGCCCCCTCTGAATTATGTCATCATAAGGAGGCCAAAAAGCTGTCAATTAGATAGAACACCTAGGAGCGGCTCTGTTATGTCTTGATAATCTTAAAAGAAGGATGGAAATGAAGAGAAATACACTGGTGAGGAAAGGGAGAGGAAGGTTAGGGAAAATTATCTCATATAATCAGCATATGCGAGTTGACATCTATACAAACAAAGAGAAGGAAATCAAAAGAGTAGCTGATATTTGAACCCCACTCTTCTGAACTGGTCAAAAGAACACACACACACACACACACACACATACACAGTTGGGTATAGAAATACATTGCACTTAACAGTGAAAGAGAAGTGGGGAGGGAGAACAAGAGGCAGATTGAGGGATTAGTCCTAAACAGAATAGACTCTATAAACACATATAAACATATTTATAGCTTTTTTTGAGGTGACAAAGAATGGGGAATTTGAGGTCCCCATAAATTGGGGAAGAGGTGAACGAGTTATGGTATCTAAATGCGATGGAATACTGTTGTGCTCAATTCTCATCAGCATAACCATTAGCCATAATTCCAGAGGACTAATGATGAAACATGTTACCCATTTCCTAACAGAGAGGTGAAGGACACAAAATGAAGAATGAGACAAAATTTTTTTGGACATGGCCAATGTGGAAACTTATTTGGTTGGATGTAGCAGCAAGCACCCTAGCATACCCAGGATGGCCTGCTAGCATAGGTTCTTTGATCTGCTTTACTAGGAAAGATAGCTTTTTAAAGGGTCAACAATCTTCTTTAATTACATTCACTAGTGCAGGGGAAAAGTCAGCACCCTGAATGTCAGAGAAAATACCAGCAGAGAAATTAGCACAAAGACCAACAAAGACCAAATTAGCACAACTGCCTGAATCAAAGCAATATTGCTATGTACTTTACATACATCACTAGATTGAGAGAGCCTTTACATCTGAGCAGTCAGGGGGTCTGAACATATGGCTACTCGTAGAATCTTGACCAAGGAGTCAAAAGATCCCTTCTCATAAATGAACCCACAAAGCAAAATATCAACTCAGAGTATATATACACTTCTCAGAGCCAGAAAGCACCATAACTCAGTGCCTAATCAACTTAGTACCAAGAAGTGTGAAAGCCTTCCTATAAGCAAGCCTCTGCTAAGCAAGCTTCCCTTAATGGGCTCCATGTGAGGCCTATTAATGGGTGGGGAAGATCTTCATGTTCCATTAACATTACAGTAGACTATATATGATAGTAATGGGTTTTGTTTTTCTTATGTCCTCAATTTGAAGATGGACTGGAGTAGAAGGATGAGAAGATGAATCTTGGCTGATTGAAACATTTTTTCTAAAAATTAAGGTAAGCAATAACCATTAAAGTACTACAATTTTAGTTATTTATGTTGTAAATGAAGAGCATGAAAGTTCAGAAGTGAAGTGTCAGTGTGATATCAATTTAGTTTTGTCCTCTATATGGGGGGCAGTCAGGTGGGCAATAGATCGAGTGCCAGGCATGGACTCAGGAACTCCTAAGTTCAAATCTGGTCTCAGACACTTTAATACCTGGGTGACCCTGGTCAAGTCATTTAACCCTGTTTGCCTCAGTTTCCTCATCTGCAAAATGAGCTGGAGAAGGAAATGGCAAACCACTCCAATGTCTTTGCCAAGAAAATCCTAAATGATGTCATGAAGAATTGAACACAACTAAAAAATGACTAAACAACAGATCAGAATTACTTTCTAACCAGTACATATGAATTAGAGAGCTAATCTTTTTCTGCCTTTTAACTTTTCAGAACTATTCAAATGGAAATGACACTGAATAATCCAAGTTTGGAGGTAAATTTCACAAATTAATCATATAAAAGGAATAACCTCTTCTCCCTCACATGTTTTATTTTTATTTCATTTTTTTGGCCAATTTTCCCAGACTTTATTCCTGCCATCTTTATCTTTTTTCCATGTAATCTAATACTTGAAAATCCAAGCTTTTGGTTTTTTTTTAATTTCACTCACATAACATGCCTACCCATAAAAAAGCGTTCTTTAGATAAGCATCCCATTACTAAAACCTTGCCTTTCAAAGAAAAAAAAGTTATAACTGACATTTAAGAGAATTTTACTTTATTCTGTCCATAAGACTAAAATTAAAATCCATTTTCCTCACTGCTTCCCTGTTCATCTTTACAGGCTTCAAGTATTTGGTTCTCTGCACAGTTGCATTAAGCACTCACCTTTCTTACTTTGCTATTTCAAAACAGTCAGAAATCTGATTAAGAGACAACTCCATTGCAATCAGCAGCTTGTGTACTGTGTTTCTTCATTTTTGTTGAAAATATCACATGTCAGCTAAGATTTTTTTTCCATTCTTGGGAGACTGAAGAAAATTTCAAACAACATTACAAAATGGAATGTATTTCATAATTATGTAGTCTTTATTTTAGACACATTATTGTAAAAAAAGTTGACATGGAATAAAATCCATTTTTTTTCTTTTGAACACAGCATCAATATCAGTACACAGTTAATGATTAGATTCAAACAAATTTAACCACAAAACAAGTCCGTTTATCTGCAGGAGCTTTTCACATTAAGCTTTTGGAGCAGAGATAAAATGTGCTTAAACACACAAAGGGTAGGGCAAATCTATTGAAAAACTAAGCCTTTTCTGTTAGGGTTTTGTTTTTTAGTCAGATACTTAAACTATATATTGCATTAAAGACGTTGGAGTCCTACTTCAGCAGTGTCAGTTGTGAATGAACAAAAAACACCCATTTGTAAGGCCATAGGAATGCACTGAAATAATTAAATTCAGTGGAAACTAAGAAAATGAAATAGAAATTGTTATTTCTTGGCATAATTAAATGTAATCAAATGTGGCACAAGCATAAGAGATGAAGTGATCTGAAAATAACTACAAATAATTATTTCTTAAGCTTCATATCTGTACATTTCACTAAATGAAAGTCAGATTAAAGGTAAGTTTTAACAGTGAACAAGAAGCATCAATTTTATTAGCCTAAAAACATTTTAATTCTACTGCAAAATTGCTAGTCAAAGAATGTGATTTTCACTAACATCCTGTTCCTGTAGGTCACATGTTGAGTGAGGCATCCCTTTTTTTTTTCAGATGGTGCAAAAAAGAAGAGGAAATGCTCTTTCTAAAAAGAGATTTTTGCAAAGTCAACTAGAAAAAATGCCCTAAATTTTATGTAAGTAAACCAAACATAGTTTTATAACTTTAAGTATGAAAGGTCATTTTCAAATGTTAAGTACTAAATTTATATAAAACAGTCTTGGTCATGGAAAAAGAAAATCTGAAGAAAAAGAAAAAAGGAAAAAAATCTGAATAAATGTTTCACTTGTTGATCCTAAGTTCAAAGCTTTATTAGCCATAACAGAGATGATTACCATTGAGGACCTAAAAATTTAAGCTGTAATCTTGGAGGAACTTTTGCAGAAATTTACCTATATTGCACAGCTACACTTTTAAAAAAAACAGCTGGAATAATTTTTTTTTTGCATTATTGGACATAACATAACAGGTTCTACTCTAAACTTGAAATGTCCACTTTAATCTAAAGACTAATGATGCCTTTAAATCAAGACAAAACATAAATGTACTATTTTGTAAAATGTTAACAGCTGGCTCACCTTTGTTCTATTAGATATTAGAATACTAGTTTTCAAACTGAGGTATAGTTTTAAAAAGTCCTTCAAAGTAAAGAGAATAGTCTTCTGAAAGCTTACAAAGACTGCACAAAATGTTCATATGGACAGTAAGAAAACCTGCAGCACCCAGGAACTGATGCACAGGCAAAACATACCATTTATTGTTATCTGTTTCTCTAAAGTAAAATATAGCTAAAATAAGTTCCCAGCGAAATGGTACAATCAGTGATTTACATGCTACTTAGATACAGCATTTTTCATTGTCTGACACTCTCAGACTATATTTGAAAAGGTCTACACCAACCATTATAAAAAAATTAGCACATTGATAATAAAGTGCAGCCACTGAACCACTTAATACTGCTGCAAATATCTGTATTTTCCTTTATAAGACCAAAAAATGTTCACATGAAACTAGAATTCTTCAGTTTCAGCAGGGAACAGACAAATCTGTCTGTTATTAAATCCTTCTACAAATAGAAAAAAATAATGTATTATATGAACATTATTAAGCAAAATGAAATATTTACTGGATCATTTTACCATGCATAAAGTGAAATTTCCTATGGTCTCACCTCAAATTTATATACAATTTAGCATGGCTAAATGTAAGAAAATAGCAAAGACATCTTGTTTTTATACAACAGAGCAAATACCCCAAATGGCTGCTACTTCAAAAAGCTAAAATTTTAGACTCAACTTTCACAGGCTCTTTCAGAGGGAAATTCATGGAGACTAGGCATTAACATATACAGGACAAAAGTAGAGAGAAAGTGGAACAAAGGCAAAGCATTCTATTAAAAACAAGCCAACAACATTGCTAACCACAGAATATGTCAGTTTTGGTTTGCAGACAACCCCTGAGATAAAAATCAGTATTAAGACACCAAATAGTCAGAGGTAAATTACTGAAAGATAATTACATTCATAAATGGTGTCATAACACTTGCCTTTATAGAAAGCACTTTACTACCTTACAGAAAACTTAACTACTTGACCCTTTTCTAGAACATGTTAAGTACACACAAAATGATTAGGGATGTTCTTAAACATGATTTTTTTTCTTTTTAAAAAATCCATCTGAATAACAGTGATTTATAAACAAGTTATAAGGAAACATTATTTTACGGGAAATAGCAACAGGGAGCATTATTATCTATAAACACCACAACCATCAAACCTATAAAGGTGACCACAAAGTCTTATGAGGTTGATGATTTTTAGTAGTAAGATCTTAACACCAATCAGAAATAGCTTTTTGCATATTTACTGCTGATGAAATATGTTTAAGTTCTGAAACATGGAGATAGGTAAATCCATCAAAGCATCCTAACGACAAATTTTATTTCAAACAAATTCTCAGTAGTGACAGCCAACTCATTTTTTTTTCCTATTACTCACCAATTATGATAGTGACTGTAGTAAAACAAAACAAGTATACAAAAGAAAAAAGTTCCTAACAAGGATACATTTCACCTATTCATCCTTTTGTCATTCCTTTCTATGTTACAATACTCATGCTAAAATACATTGTTGGGTTTGCACTGACCTGAATTTGGCACCTTAAAATCACTAATTTCTTTTGTTTGTACTCCATGAACATTTTTTTCCCTTTTAAAAAAAATGTGCACAGTACACCAGGAAACAGTGTTCAGTGAGAAAGGCTGTAAACTTCTGGTTGGCTTTGCCCTAAATAACACCATCAACCTCTATACTCAGTAACTTAGAATGTGACCAGATGAAAACAGGTTTTACAAATTCAGTAATAGCTGTTTTGAAACTAAAAGCACTGTTCATGTTTTTGTTATTGAAAGGACATTATTTACTAGAGGCTTCACTAAGTCCAGGTAAGTATATACGTGTTTTAAAAATCCAATTCCCTAAAATTTCCCTAAGTTATGCTATCTATTCAGGTTGCTCTCTTCATACAGGTAAGCTTTCTGCAAGCTAAAAGACTAACTCTTGCTAACCCTGGTCAGAGTTTATGCTAGAAATAGTTGGTATAAAGGAGATGCTAAAAAGCAAAGGGGCTGTAATCCAAGAAGAAAATTTTGAGTATTGTTTTATGGAGGAGCTATCATAAGCCACTAAAAAAAAAAAATTCCAGCCACACACACACACACACACATACAAAATTTCAAGGTCTCAATTTTAAAAAAGACATCTGGATGTCAAAGAATGTTGGAGAGAAAGTGAGGAGCTAAGACAAGAGAGAAAGGAAGGGGAGGATAAGAAAAAAATTTGGAGAAGAGGAAAGTGTACTGGGGTGGAGTCAGATGTGGTCACCTATAGAGAACTCCATTGGAGAAACTCCCCCCACAAATAAGAATTAACAACTTGTCTGTAACCTGGGACACTGACTAGGAGGAAAAGTGATTGCTTGTGGGCACACAGTCCTATTAAGCCCCACAGAACTTGAGCCTAGGTCTTCCTGACTGAGGCTGAACCTTCATCTATTATACCACACTGCATCAAATATTTTTAGAATAGTCAAGCAAAAGTGATTTAGAGCAGTTTTTACAAACTAAGAAAGGATATAAGTTTAGAAAATTATACTCTTAGCTACTCCTGATACCTCTGGGGTCAAATAGATGAGAATGAAGCAAAGCCCTATATTCTGAAGAGAGGAAGAAGTAGTAGCCCAGGTACAGACCAGTGCATTTCCTTGAATTTGAAAAAAAAAAACCTCGTTAGCATTTAACTTTTCTTTTTAAGAAATTTACATAAGACTGTAGCCCTTCAAAACACATACTACAAATTATATTTGTCCCTATGAACCAGATGAAGTTTCTGAATTTGTGTAAAGTTAAAAATTTCTCCTTCGTAAACTTCCCCGAAAATGCACAAATCTGTTAAGAACTTCACAAGACAAAACTGTGCAAATACAAGTGTATGATTGTGCTGTAACAGGCAAGGACTAACATTGATGTGCAAAGTTAAAAGAAAGATAGCAGCTTCTGCAACAGGCAAGAAAACAAACAAAAAGTTAACTCCTGCGTGTGTCTCCACTTCACTGCTTCCATGTTTGAGGAAAGGAGCCTGACCTACTGAAAGGCCACATGGCCATAATCCATGTTGTATTTTTTTTTTTTAAAGAAGTCTGAGTTCCATGGAGCTCTCAGTGGCAGCTTGGTGGTATTGTGTCTCTGGGGCTATGTGACCCTGTGCTTTCGGGAAAGCAGGAAAGGTTCTTCTAGGTGTGCTGCAGTCCATTATTAAGAGTTTATCAAAGGAGTGTACAGCGGAAGAAACTGCTCTTCTTTGATCTATTTTCTGTTATTTTCACTGGTCCTCCTGGCCCTGGTGAATTGCTGTCATTCTAAAGAGAAGAAAATAGAATAAAATTAATCAATAGATGATGTCATAGTTTACCCCAACATCCTACAAGAAAATTAAACTATCATTTTAAAAAGGTATTTGGCAAAGCTTAATAAGAAGGTAATTTTCAAAACCCTTAAGACTGTTTTCTTTTTTGGAGGGGGACAGACAAAGAGAAAAAAAGGCTTTGCTATAAAACATTTAGATTAATAATATAAATAATAAAAAGGAAGCTCTTGTTCCCATATTTAAAGAAACAATCGGCAATGGAATATAGAGCTTATGCCTAATTATAATAGCACTGCTTGTATACCTTGGCATTTTAAGATAAGTATCAATAACATTACATTCAAAGATTTTATTTAGTGGTCAAGCTAAAATATGCTGCCAAAATTATCTATTGTATGTCACTGAGATACTTTTATGATGAAGGACACTTTAAGACCAGAACTATATGTTTACATAAATGTCCACATAAAAAGCATTTCATTTATTTTAGTTAAAAATTCAGTAATTCTGGATTTTTGTCAATGAATCTCCTTGCATTACTAAAGATTATTTAATAATGTTGTCAAGAGAAGGTATCAAAGCTTCCAGAAATAGATAAGGATCAATGTTCAGAGAGACTATTTCCATCCCTATCACTCATATCCATTGGTCTTGGCACAGTGCTGGCACAAAGTAGTAAACTTAATAAATGCTTGTTGATTAATAACAGACCTATAAGAAAATTAAAAACTGTAAAAGACACAAACCATTTTTCTGTTGAGTTTTGTCATTATATCCCGTGCAAGTGTAAAAAATGCCTGAAAATTAAAAAAAATTATTACATACTCATTTTTACAGTAATAAAAATATTTTTATTAAAATTTTTACTAAAACTTAGGCTCTTGTTCTTTAACCATCTACTTCTGTCAAACGAGAAGCCAAGAAAATAAGTAGACAAGATACCATTTCAGACAAAAAGATTTTTTTCAGTATTAAAAAAAAAAATTCTAAAAGTGTATCATTGGTAAAATGATCTTGGAAAAATAGTGCTTAAACTTTTTCATTCAAAATTTCATATCTTGTCTTTATATTCATTTTTAATTTTCCCTGGTATTTAGTATGTCTGGTTTTGGGGATAAATTCATTTTAATACTGTGTCATTTGGTTATCAACAATAATATGTAATATTCCCTTCTCTCTCAAAAGGCTAACTTAAAGAGAAGCCCTCCCAGGTAAAGAATGTCAAAAACAATCCAGCTCTTTTCAAAGCATCTGGGTTAGGCCCCACCTCACTGGGAACCCGATTACTATCTGCCAAATAAACAGGATCTAGTGTAGGTTAGGTCCTTTTTGCAGGAAGGGTTGGGGGGTGGGAAAATGGAGCTCTTGTCCTTGCTCCCCTTTATTAGAATTTAGGGTGACCTAGCTCATGAAGGAGAAATCAAACCAGAGAGAACCTGAGTGAGATACCCAGATTACTGAAGGGGGGCTCATACCTCATGACTAGGCCACATTCTCAGCTGACCTCCTCCCCTTAGGATGAAGTGGGAGGGGCTGAGGGCTCTTAGCCTACTGCCTCATTAAACGTCCACCAATCAAGGTTGAGTTTCACTTGTCAGGGGCATTCTCTATCAGAAGGAACACACCTGATTTAAGGTGTTTCAGAGTAAAAGTGTTTCCAAAGATGATTACAGAAAAAGGAAAAGAACCCATATGCTCTAAAATATTTATAGCAGCTCTCTTTGTGGTGGCAAAAAAAAAAAGGAAATTGTGGGGATGTCTGTCATTTGGAGAATGCCTGAACAAGCTGTGGCATATGATTGTGATGGATACTACTGTGCTATAAGAAATGATGAGCTCGATAATCTTAGAAAAACATGGATAAGACTTGTACAAAATAATGAAGAGCAAAATGAGAAGAACCAAGAGAACGTTGCATATAGTAACAGCAATATTGTCTTAAGAACAACCTTCAGCAACTAAGTAATTCTGATTATTATAAATACCCACATTAACTACAAAGGACCTATGAATGAAGATGCTATCTGCATCCAGAGAAACAACTCATAAATAAATGTATAGAATGATTTTACATAAATATAGATATTTGTACCTAATGGTAGCCATCTCTAAGGTGGGGAGTGAAGAAAAAAAGGAAGAGTTACATGATAACTTTAATGTATATTTAAAAGTAATAACAAGTTGTACATAATAGATGTGCAGTTTCATGTGCAATCACCTTCCCCCACGCCTTTCTACTATGTAATGGAAAGACTCGCTTTATTTTTTTTTTAATTCAAAGTAAAACAAAAACATTGAATGTTTTATGTGAGTCTGTTTTCTTTCTTCTGAACCACAACTATTCCAGACACTGTAACTATGATCCTAAGGCTCTCACCTTTATAAGTTATTGCCTTCCTTCTTCATAATCTCTCTCCTCTTCATCTTTAACTGTTCATTTTTATTTCTAAAATTTATCTAACACCTGAAAACCTAAAGAGGAGGAAGTATCCAGGAGAATGTGATCAATAGTGTCAAGTGTAGCAGAAATTAAGCAGGATGAGGATTGAGAAAAGGCCATTAGATCTGGCAATTAAAAGATAATTTGTAACTTTGGAGGGGACAATTTCAGTTGAAAGATGAGGATATATTACAGAAAATTTAGAAGAGAGTAAGAGATTAGGAAGTGTAGGTACCTAGGATAGATGGTTTTCTTAAAGAATTTAGCCATTAAATATCAGAATTGTAGAATCAAAAGAGGATGATTTTATAGATGAGAGAGATGTGTCATGTTTGTCGGTAGCAGAGAAGGAGCCAGTAGAAAGGGAGAAATTGAGGATGAGAGTGGGGATGATAGTAGGGGGAAATTTGCTGGAAAATACAGAAGGGGATGGGAGCAAGGCTGTATAGAGAGAGCAAAGAGAAAAGCTATCTCTTCATCTGAGACCACAGTGAAAGAGGAAATAGTGGAGAATGAGAGAAATGATTATTTCTCTTTTGTATTTAATAATTAATTATTGAATAAGGGCCAAGATTTTTCTCCTTTTCTACTTCCTTATCCAGAAATCAACTAGTGTGACAAATCTTACTCAAAGGTTTACTCAGCCATGAAAGATAAGATCTAATCAAAGACAGTAAAGAAATTCTAAGTTTAGGCCAGGGGTGGGGAATCTGCAACCCTCCAGGCACATGTGGCCCTCTAGGTCCTCAAGTGTGACCTTTTGACTGGCTCCAAACTTCACAGAACAAATCCCCTTAAATAAAAGAATTTGTTCTGTAAAACTTGGACTTAAGTCAAAATGCTGCACCCAAGAACCTAGAAAGCCACATGTGGCTTCACGGGCCACAGGTTCCCCACTCCTGGTTTAAGTGAATGGATTGATTCCTGCTCATTGTGTTTACTCAAACAGCTCTGAGAAAATGTGGATTTTCCCATTTGTCAGATGAGTAATATGGAAATTGATGAGTCTCTCTGACCAATATTTGGGTGCTCAGTGTCATGTGCCCCAAGACCCTCATTGGAATAGGTCCACCTTTCATTATAATATTCATTCTTTCATTACTTGTTAACCAATCAGAGTTGACTGCCACCCTCAGGACATATAAGCACTGAATGGGTTTCGTGAGGGGTCTTTGGTATTCAAGAGTGTCACTGACCCTTTTATTAATAAATGCTAGCATTATTAATAAAATGATTAATTACCCAGAAACTATGTCTCTTGAACCTTCTAAATGTCACAAGGAAGATATCTGGGTGGTACAAGATGAGGAAGGGAAAAGAGGGAGGTCTAGGCTTCCATATTTTCAGTGAAGTTATGAGGCCAGGTCCTTAGCTGAGAGGGTGCTGGAGAGGGTGCAACAGATGGCTTGAAGAGAGACAAGGTAGTTTTAGGCACAGCCACCACAGAAAATGGAATAGCAAATCAACTGGGAAGGAATAGAATGTTTGCTTGCTGCATTGAGGGCCCAGTTGAGATTAGATAATATAAGTTTATATGGACAATGTCAGCACCATTTCACAGTTCCCTCCAGCCCCACTTACTAAGTGTGAATAGAAGCAAAGGAGATGGGTGGTAGAAGTAATTCAATTTCTGTTACTGCCTCATTTCCCTCCATTTATTGCACTGTTTTCTCCTTCAGAGAGGTGTTTTTCTGAACCCCATATGAACTTCCTGTCAGCTACCTTGTTCCTGGACCCCTTGATTTCTGCTACCTGCACTTAACAGAATCTGCACTTACTTTAATTACTGGCTACCCTCTTGTTAACAAGTTTAAAAAACTATCCTTATCCTTTTCAACTTTAGTACTCCTTTTGTAACTGTGGACTAGGACCTACTCTTCAACATAGTCTCTGATCTGAGCTTCTAAGAAGCAATCCTTACCTAGTTTAGCTCTTATCTTTCTGACCTCACTTATTTTTGCATCAAATTAGTAACAATTTAATAGCAGTACTCTGGGCAAAGCAATGTTTTCCTATAGATTCAATAACTAACAATGAATGAAGTACACATAAATCTTCTTTCAACTTCTTTTAGTACCTGCCTGTGTAGTACTCTGCCTATAAAATATCTTAGATATTCTCACTGACTTAAGATGAAAATGGTCAAGATAAATTTCGTGACCCTATTCCCACATCAGAGTGGGCAATACAACCATCTCTAATGATATGCCAAGTAACGAATCTATGACGCATCTTTGGTTCAACGATATGACAATATTCTCTCTATACCTCTCATATCCATGTAGCCTATGATCGTAAAGTTGTTTTATGCATCCTATTTCCAAGACTGATATATTTTGCTTGTATAGAAATCATGTGCTTTAAAATTTAGTGTTCTAGCATTTGATTTTTTTCTTCTAGATTGTCCTTTATTTCAGTATATTTGCATTCTGGTGTATGATTGTTTTCTCTTTCACTTCTTTGGAGAGATTCACCACCATGCATTCAAGTTTTTCTCTTCTACTGATTATTTCAGTTGCAAAGGCCAAATTCTGCCATTTGTTCCCCCTTAACTGCTTTTAAGATTCTGATTTCTCTCTTGAACCACTCAGGATTATCTTGCTGCAGTTCTCTACTCTCATGAAAATCCATAGGGTTTTGTGTTTCAACAGGTATTCATTTCTTTTGTCTTGCAGTATTTACTTAGAGATTTGCGATCTTTTAAGTGTCTCGGTAACCAACTTCCTTTCTGATTTTAATATTTTTCCTGGTAATTTACCTGCTTATGTTCTAAGTATTTAACTTTCTCCCCCTCCTTCCCCTTGGCCCCTTAGTGATTTTTTTTCCCCTTATATTCCCTATCACTCACTTTCTTATTCCTTCTTTGATGGTGGGTTTACTTGTGGATGGACCTCAAAGCTGTCTCAGTTGCCTCCCACTTCAGGGAGTTGACTTTCCAATGGCCTCAGTCCCAGCCCCAAGTGACTTCTGGGAGGACAGGACTAGAAACAGTTAGATGCCAATTCCTGTTTCTTCAGGCCTAGTACAGCTCCACAAGCTGGCACTCTGCCTTCATTTCTACCATTCTTTAGTTCTCTGGCTAAATGGATTCATCCTAGGAAAAGAAGGATGAGTTCCAGACTTCATTTACATTTCCCTTTACCACAAACGTTTGGGGATAGTTGAGGTCTGGTGTTTCACGGAATAGCGGGGTAAGGAAAGGGACAGAATATTCCAGATGAGACTCCAATAGTAGCAGGAAAACTGCTAAGTGGGTGTGGTTTGTACCCAGCTGCATGGAACATGGAAGCTGATGGGGGGGCGGGGGGAGAATAAGTGCTAAATGAGTGGCTTAGGGATTAGTTAATCAAGTGGCCATGGTGGCTGTCACTCAGTCAGACTTCTTGGTTTCTTAGTCTGCAGAGGCAGCTGTAATTGTTCTACCTCTGGTATGTATATAATTCCTCTTTTGGCAGTTTCTGACAGTGAGAACTCATACTAGGGGACTTCAGAATGCATATCAATACTCAAAAATACCCAAACTTACCAGTTCCTCAATCTACTCAATTAACATGACCTATTCTTCCACTCAACTTCAGCTACACTCAGAAATGGTCACGGCTTCGATCTTGCTATCACCCACAAGTGCTTTTCCATTTTTGTTAACTTCAAAATTCCTTTATTTGATCATAACCTTATAACATTCCTTCTTTCCCTCTGCCTTATAAGCTTTAACCCTATTTTTCACACTTGCTATACTCTCCAATCCCTCTATCCCACAGTTCCCTCTCAGGCCATCACCCCAAACATGGCTATAATCTCCACCCTTCCCTATCTTGTGAACCAGTAAATTCTATCTTATCCTTTACACTAAAGTCCCTTGCCTCCTTTATCCTATTACTGATCATGCTTTGTCAAACTTCAACCACGGATTTCTCCCACCATTACTCCTAGGAGCCTTTGCTGTAATGAATGAAACTAGAGAAAATCAAGAAACAAATTTGTTACATAATCTTAACTGGGCACTGTAGTAAGGCAATACTTTTACTACTTCCTACTTGCTTCACTCCAACTCATCACCAAACCTTCATTCTTCCTCAGGCCTCCCAAGCCATCCCCTTTCCCCAACCTCTTAGCTAAGGACCCTACCTCCTACTTCACACACAAAAAAATTGAGGCCATTTGTTGAGAATTCTTTTTTCTCTTCATTTTACATCACTCAGACATCTGCCTCCACTGCTTCTTCCTTCACCCTTTCTTACACGAAGAGGTGACTGTTCTCCTTGCCAAGACAAAGCCTTCTACATGTACCTTAGATTCCATTCCATCTTCTCCAACAGAATTCTCCTACTAACATACCCACTTTCTCCACTATCTATAATTTCCCCATGTCTCCTGGTCGCTTCCCTGCTGCCTACAAAAATCCTCATGTCTCCCCTATCCCTAAAAATCCTCACTATCCTATAATCCACATCAGCCAATACCTAGGTATCTCCAATACCTCTCCTCCTTTTTGTGGCTAAACCACACTTGCTGACTTGACTTGTTTACTTGAGAAAGGCACCTAAAACTGGTGCCTCCCATTCCTCTCCTCTGACCCTCTTCTAAACCATCCTCAGTTTGGCGTCTAACCTCTCCAACATCACCAGTGACCTCTTATTTATCAAGTCTAATGCTTTCCTTTTGATCCTCAGCATTCTTAATTTCTCTGCAACTTTTGGCACTGCTAATTGCTCTCTTCTGGATATTCTACAACAGGGCTTCTTAAACTTTTTCCACTTGTGACCCCTTCGGCACTTCTTGAAACTGTGGGTCTCGAGGAAGCGCTGTACATGATGCAACATCTCACTCTGCATTTTCATTGGCTGTGTCTCGTGCCTGGAATTCTCCTTCCTCACCTTTTCCTTTTGGATTCCCTGCTTCTTTTATGATTCAACTAAATTCAACCTTTGCAAGATGCTTTCTCCCTCATTTTCTCACTCACTGCAAGTACCCTCTCTGGGATCATCTCCAATTTACACTACATATATCATGTATATACATATATATATACACATATATAATATATAATATGATATATATGTGTATATATGCATATATATCATATATGTGTATACATAAAAATATACATATATATACATATACATATATATATATATATGAAGATTGTTTGGTTTTCTCCTCAATTAGAATTCAAAACCTTTGAGGACAAAGACTTCATTTTTGACTTTCTTTATATTCCTGGTGCTTAGCACAATGCCTGGCAAGTAGTAAATTATAATAGAATTACTACTTACTAAGGTTAGATTTTTCCCCTTAAAGGTGAAAAAGCTGTCCTTATGACTTGAGCATTGCAGGCTACTAAGGCTCAAGTCAAGCATGTGTTAAACAGCTTCAAGTCCTGCCTCTGATGCCTACTGGCTATGTGTTCCTGGGCAAGTAAATGAATTTCTCATCATGCTAGGCAACTCTCTAAGATTATAAATTGCAGAGAAGTTGCCAAGCTGCATTGCTAGGAAATGTAGTTCCTTATATAGTCCAGTAGTTCCCTATACCAATGAAATCAAAAATCCAGTAACTATCCTTTTAGCATAGACAGAATAATATGAATTTGGGAGTCAGAAGACATGGGTTCAAATCCCAGTTCTGCTATTTAGTAGCTATGCAACCTTTGGAATGTCAACTTAGCTCTATGAGCCTCTGTTTCCTCTTTTATAAAATGGATCTACTAATACTAGTTGTACTCACTTCTTACAGGGTTGTTATGAATGAGATGATACACGTAAAGTGGTTTATAAACGTGCTTTATAAATGTTATATAAACATGGATGTGTGTATGCATGTATAGCTATATTAATAAAGCATTTTAAGTTTTACAAAGCACTTCATGTCTTTTTAAAAATTTTATCCTCACAACAAACTTGTGAGAAAGGTCCTATAGGTATTATTATCCCCATTTACAACTTAGGAAACTGAGACGCACAAAAGTTAAATGTCTCGCCCATGGTTATATGTCCATTAAGAGTGGGAAATGGGATTTGAACTTGGGTGTTTCCGGATTCTAAGTAAAGTGCTTTTCGCTGTGTACGCCCTTAATGCATTCAAGTCTAAATTATAAATCAAGTGCCCTAAGAAGCTAAATGTTTGATACTACCAACAATTCTTTCTTTTAAAAAGCTTATGATTTTATAGGGGTTTCTCTCTGTGTGTTTTAACCTTGAAATTTATTATCATTTCATTAAAGATATTTTCTGATAAATCATACATTGTTTTCAAATGCCATTGCGTCATAATGATACTTGATATATTCCAAATGTGTATAAGAAAGGAACAGTTCAGTCCTCCTGAGGGAGTTCTAAGGCCCAGATTTGAAAGCAATTAATATCTTTCTGCTTTGGGCTTTTCTAAGATAATATAAATAGTTACAAATAAGTAAGAAAAACTACTATGTCTGCTACTCTAAGACTTTTAACTTCTTAGATGAATGAAAAAAAATGAAATTATCCTTCTATCTTTAATTCAATAGAACTTAACTCTCTATTGAGCAACAGCAATCCATGTGAAGGGTGAACACTAGAAATCCAACAACCAGAGTCAACATAAAAGTCAGTTGCAGAAAAGAGAATGAAGAATATATGTTGTCAATATAAGTTATTTATTAGGTTAAGAGGCAAAATGATTAAGGAATTTGTTCTGTCACAAGTTTCTAAGTACTATAAAAATTAATTGGCCAAGAATCTCTTACCTCTTCTACATTTATGCTGGATTTTGCGCTTGTCTCAAGGAATTTAATTCCATAATCAATTGCTAACTGTAAAAGAAATGAAAAATATTTTTATTACATATAAAGCTATTCACATACCCAAAACAAGTACATATATAATATACATACATATACATATACACACACTTATATATATACATATATATGCATATATATGTATATATACACACACACACATATATATATACACACACTTTTTTTTTAATAGACTGCAAGCTGATATGGTAACCTCCTGTTTTCTCCTAGTCCTTCCCCACTGTTGATCAGACAAAGGATGCCCATAAACAGTTCCTAAGATTTACATTTCAAGAGCAAGAAACAAGCTGTCTATCTTAGAAATCTGGAATTATGCTGACTTCTTATTCAGACTATATTATAATCGTAAATAGAATAATTTGACTTCAGTATAAAAGGTAGGTGGCAGGTAATAAAGTTACAACTCTTATTTTTCAGACTATGTATGATATGATATCTTCTGTTTATAGAGCAACAAGATAAAGGCCATTCTTTTGCCTTTTAGCTCTAAAACAGAAACTCTTGTTGGGGTATGCCTAAGTCAGCCCATCCGTCTAAGGGCCTAAATTAGCCCTTTTTGTACAATTTTTCAATAGCCATTGTAATAGTGATAGAACAGATTCATTGGTGTAACAGAATCCAGCAGTACAGAAACAAGTTTAAGTACGAAATGTGCATGCCTTTATCTTTTCTTGATTAATGAAATATTTATTTACTTTTTCACTTACTCTCAAATAGAATGTAAGTAACTTATACTACTGAAGGCCATTAATAGTAAATGTTGTAAGAGGAAAAAATATCTGCAGGACTGTTTGAAACACATGAACTATATCTTGTACACCTCATTTAAGCCAATTACAAAACTAAATTATAAGAGTTAAAAACTATATACTACTAACATTTGAAACCAATTTAAAAGATATGTAAAAAAATATGCTATTCTTTAAAAATGAATTCCAAGTACTTGAGTTAAGCAGATATGAAATTATGAAAATTCTAAAAATACAGCATGAAAAGTTTAATTCATAGCTTGAAGAACTAAAAGGCTTATTTGTGTAGAGTGATATGTGACTACTGCGCAGTAAAAAGTTCTTACAAAAATTATGAATAGAGAATTAGCAGCTATTAAAACTTCACTGATAGTCTGATCCCCACCCCTCCATCCCCAAAGTTTCTGGGTATATTTACATAACAAACTTAAAAGATAAGACCTTTAATGCTGTAAGGAGTTTAAAAAGCCTTTCTTTTCATAGACAACATGTAACACATTTCTCATCAATGAGTTATTAGCTCAGCAGCTTCAGATGTGAATACTAATTTACACCTTTCTGATATGGATTATTTCTTAGGTGAATATATATTTTTAAAGAACTATAAAACAAATACATATTCAGGACAGTGAATAAAAGCTATTGTTTTTTTTTAATGCTACAGATGATGTTTGCTTATCTTGGATAAATTTCAACTATTTTGTTATTCAGTCAAAATTTACCTTTTCTCCTCTTTCTTTTGATACTTGTCGTTTGTCATTCATATCACTTTTGTTGCCCAGGATCATTCTTTCAACATCTGAAGAGGCATGCTACAGAGGGAAAACAAAACCTCGTAAAGAGACCTTGAGGAAAGTAACAGTTATTCAACAGTCGGATTCTAAATTTTGTCAGGAATATATACATTTTATAATAAATAAAACAAAATAATTTGTTTGATATAAAGCTTTATACTTGAAAAGAAAAAAAGCAAACAAGACAGAGGAAGCTATAACATAAGACTTCAGAGAGCCTGAGCAAAGATTTGCTTAGTTTCATTCTGGGATCTGGCTATTCTATGCACAAACAAGTTGAAATAAAACTTACCTATCCACAAAACGTTCACTTTTTGAATGATTAATACCAATAATACAACTTGGAATTAAATAGTAGGAAAAATATCTTGGATCCTGAAACATTGTAAGATTAAGTTTTTTGAAGGTTGTTATGGATATGCCTAAAAATCATTTCATATTGATAGCCTCTTTTTATAAAAGTCAAAGAGAAAAAAATTCTCAAATTTAAAAAATGTGCAATGAAGCCTATATTAAACTACGGCTCTTAGACCTTCAAATCTAAGGACTGCCAAGAAGGAAAAAAAATGTCATAAGGGCAAAACCATAATAAAATAACAAGAGCTAGTGGGGGAAGAACATTGTATTGAGAATCAACTTGAATTCTAGTTACAATCGCTATTAATTAGCTATATAATGACTAATGACAATCTCTTGGGGTCTTAGTGTCATTATCTATAAAATGAAGAGATTGGACTAGATCTTTTTTTCTCATCCTTTTTTAAAATAAAATTTTATTTTTCTTAGTCAGCAAAAATCCACCTTCCTTCCCCCTCATATCCCAGTCCAAATAGAGAAAGAAAAATAAAATTCCGGGTACAAATACACAGTCAAGCAAAATAAATTTCCACATTGACCATGTCCAAAAAAAAAGTTGTCTCATTCTGCACTCTGAATTTTTCACTTCTCTAGCAGGAAATGAATGGCATGTTTCATCATCAGTGCTTTGGAGTCATGGTTGGTCATTACACTGACCAGAGTTCCTAAGTCTTTCAAAGTTGATTATCTTTACCATACTGTCATCATTACATAAATTGTTCTCTTGGCACTGTTCATTTAACTCTTCATCAGTCCATGCATGTTTCTGGGTTTCTCTGAAACCATCTCCTTCATTATTTCTTAAAACACAATAGTATTCTATCACATTTATATGCCACAACTTGTTCAGCTACTCCCCAGCTGATGGGAACCCCTAGTTTCTAATTTTTTGCCACCACAAAAAGAGCTAAACATATTACTGGTACATTCTCAGTTTGTTTTGCTGAAGACTAAGCCCTCTCTAAATCTACCTACCCTCTAATTCCTCCTTATCCATTTTCCCTCTTCCCCCTATTTCCCTATTGAATAAAATGTATTCCTATACTCAACTCTGTCTCTGTGTGTGTGTGTGTGTGTAAACTCTGATCAGGTTAGATGAGAGTAAGGTTCAAGTGCCAGCCACTTTCCCATCCCTTCCTCCTTGTTTGTATAGACTTTTACTTGTGTACCCCAGATTACGTGACATAACCTAACTTTCCTCTCCCTTTCCTCACTATGTATTCTTCTTCTTCTCCCTTCCCATTCTCCTTTTAAGATCATTAAGACATAATAGAACCACTGCTAGGCCTTCTAATTAGATGCTTTCTATGACCTACTCATGGTGATAGGGTTCAGAGGGGTGACATGTATCATTATCCTTGTTGGGTTCTTCATGATTATCTGTGTTTACCTTTTTCTCTTGACCTCTGTGTTTGCACTTCAAACTTTCTTTTCATCAAGAATATTTGGAAGTCCATTAATTCATTAACGATCCATCCTGCCCCCCTCCCCCGCCTCCGTAGCATTATACTCAGTTTTGCTGGGTAAAGTATTCTTGGTTGTTAAGCCTAGATCTTTCCCATTCTAGAATATCATATTCCAAGATCCTTCACAGTGGTGGCTACTAAATTGTCTGTGATCCTGACCAAGTTTCTGGAAGTTTCACTTGAGCCTTTCTTATTTGATGATGGATTCTCTTTATTTCTACTTTTCTCTTGGGTTTAAGAAATCTGGGAAGTTCTCCATTATAATCTTTTGAAGCATGATATCTAGACTCTTTTTTGGTCATGGTTTCAGATAACTTCTATAACATAGAAGCTTCACACATCTCAGCAAACTGATCTAACTCCTAGATAGACAAAAGAAAGCCTCATTAGTCCAGGAGGAAAAGTTAGTTTCAAAGACCCCATTCATTTTGCCTCTCCTCAATTTTCCCACTAAACAAAAATTTTTCTCAAATACCTCTTCAATGTTTCTTATCCAGTTTTTAATATTTTCAAAAGATTTTTCATTAGTGATGTCATATACCAGCATAATTCCCTAAAAGAGAAAAAACATATTTGATTATTTTTACATTATATACCATTATTACTTATGAATCTTTCCTAAAAGCACCTTAAAAAGGTGCTATGAGACTTTGATCATAATTAAGCTCTTATTAGGAGTCACATTAGTTTTAAGTGAAACAACCATTCTATTTCATCCTATGATACAAATCAGAATTAAGTAGCACTGAAAGAGTATTTTTTTAATTCAATTTTATTTTATTTTCAGGTCCTAATTCTTTCCCTCCCTCCTCTTCCTCTTTCCCCATTGCGAAACCAAGAAAAACAAAACCTATAACAAACACGTATAATCAAGCAAAACAAATTCTCATGTTGGTCATATCAAAAACAAAACAAAACAAAATCCTTAAACCTCAACGTGAATCCTAAATCCATCACCTCTCTATCTGGAAATGGGTAACATGTTTTATCATGAGTCCTCTGGAACTGTAGTTGTTTACTGTGTCGATCAAAGTTCCAAAATCTCTGGAAATTGTTTGTCTTTATAATATTATGATTATTGTATAATCTGTTCTCTTGGTTCTGCACACTTTATTTTGCATCAGTTCATGTAAGTTTTTCCGAGTTTCTCTGAAACCATCCTTTTAATAATTTCTTACAGCACAATAGTATTATATCACATTCACATTCCATAACTTATTTACTCATTTCCCTAAATAATGTACCTCCCCTCAGTTTCCAATTCTTTGCCACCACAAAAAGGGCTGTCAAATATTTTTATACATTATGGATACCTTTCCTCTTTCTTTGATCTCTTTAGGGTAGCGACCTAGTAGTGAAGCGACTGAGTAAAAAGGTATGCACAGATTAATATATTGCTTTAGGGATACAGTTTCAAACTGCCTTCTAGAATGGCTGGACTAGTATTGAAAGAATATCTAATGTTAAAAGCAGCAATATCATTTATGATAGGTTATCATCACACAATTCATGCTTCTTTAGAAACTGCCTTGTATATGGGGCAGCTAGGTGGTACAGTGAGTAGAGCACCGGCCCTAGAGTCAGGAGGACCTGAGTTCAAATCCTGCCTCAGGTACTTGACACATGTACTAGCTGTGTGACCTTGGGCAAGTCACTTAACCCCAACTGCTCTGCCAAAAAAAGAAAAAAAAAGAAGAAATTGCCTTGTATATTGCTTCTGAATTAAGAGTGAAACCATATTACTTTTAAATGATTTCTTCAAAATCTGGTCAAAATTTCAGGAATAATCTAGGTAAAGCCATACATATTCAAAATACGGCATATTTGGTATACAAATCTATTGAAATATACAGTCCAGAATGTGAGCTAATTGTGGGCAGAGGGCGTATTTCTCATTTTTCTTTGTATCCCCAGAGCCTACCATAACACCTCACCTGTCCTTATAAGATACTAAGTAAATGTTCTTTGAATTAAAGCTGTAAAGGCTGTTTTCAGTATTTCTAAAACACTTAGCACCATAATGAAAAAGTCTTTGACTTTAAAGGTCAATAAACCAGCAAAAACATTATCCTTCATTTTAATATTAATATTTCAAGCTGAAGACAATGGGGAAGTTAACACCTGGCTCCAAAATCTAGACTATCTTTCTCCTAACACATTAAGATCTCAATTTAACAAAAAATTAATTAAAGGAATGGAAGTTTAAGCAATTTGTCTAAAGCTGAAGAGTTATGATAACAATTAGGTATGCCTACTTCTCACCTTACCGGCAAGCCATTTAAACTTTGACTGCTATTTATGGGGATGTACCTTAAAACATTCCAGGTCTAATTGGTACTAAAGCCCCAAAGTACCTTTGAACATATTTTTGTATCATAATTCAAGATTTTAATGTGAGTTTTCCTGAACATAGGTCTGAGAGCCAGAGATAAGCCATGGTGACTAAAACTGAGCTTATACTGCAGGCCAGCCTTTCTCCCCAGCTACCAGGGAAAACAATAGCCAAAAAGTAGGGGATCAAAGCGGGGCTGGATCAAGAAGTAACAAAGAAGGATCCGGTGGACAATATTATCTCCACTAGATTCCAAGCTTCATAGAGCTACAAATCTTCCAGTCACTTATCTTCTAACCAGTTAAAAGGCTACCAAAGAAACCCAGCAGAGGTGAGTCACAAGAAAGGGATGAAGTTAGGGTGCACACAGAGGAAAGAGGTGACTTAGTGACAGCGGGGTGTGACTAAAGAAGGCACAAGAAGAATGTGGTAACAGTGAACAGTTATAAGGCCAGTGATATGTTAAAGTACGAGACAATTTCAGAACCTGTAACCATGTGATTATCACTAAAAGGTGACAATAGCAAAGAGCATGGCAAAAAAAAAATGCATTTTTATTTCTAGTTTTCTTCTTTATCAAGAAAGTTCTTTCAACCATGACAACTATAATTTAGAATCTAACTTCAATGCTATAATCTTGAAAAAAGGAGTAACTAATGTTTTATTTTCACCTGAATAGTTAGAAAACTTTAACATATAACTCACCATGGCTCCTCTGTAATATGCTGTCGTGATTGTTCGGAATCTTTCCTGGCCAGCCGTGTCCCTAAAATTCAAAAGAAAGAAAACAATAATATTAAAAGTCATTATTACTGAAGAAAAACTATAAACTATGGGTGACATTATTAAGGGTAAAAAGTGCGATATTTTCTTAAGAAGAAAAGGAACCCAAGGAGCCCCTGAAATTTGGAGGTGGTAGCAGTTACAGAACCTGACAGGAAATCACAAAGACATCTGTAAAAATCTTGGATCTCAGGGATCCACTGAGCAAGAGAAAAATAGGTGAACTCTACTGGAAACTGGAATATAATGCCATTCCAAACTCTTGGGAGGATACAAGAGTTTCAAATTTTCTGACTCCAAGAGGGACTATTGAAATTTTTTTTTACAAAGATTTAATAAATTCCCTTTTAATATAGATTTCTTCACAAAATAATCAAGTGGGCTGAAATAATGCAGAAATTACTCAGTAAAAGATGCTAAATTGGGTTTGTTGAATAATTTTGTGAGCAATAGAGCCCATTATTAAACTGAGATATCAGAGCCAAATATATATCCTTTAGTAATCTTAAAGACTTTCAAACAAAAACTCCAAGCTACTTAAATTGGAGTTATCATTTGTTTTTAGGTAGGTGATACACCATAAGCACTAGGGTCTGCGTAATGAATTGGCTCCAAATTTGTTATATTTATTAGGAAATATCTAGTGAGAAGTCAGATTTTCTTGACATTTGGGAAAGTCAATGTCCCAAAATTTGCTATTTGTATCTAGAAACAACTGGACTCATAGAAACTAGGTAGCATTAAAAGGCACTTGCAAATTGGTAGATAAGATAACATGCACAAAAAAGGCCTAGTGCAGACCCAACTAAGGTCAACACGCCTCAGGGGAAATTGGGTAAATCTATTAGAAAACTGAAACATGTAATTCCATGTATCTGTCTGATACATGTAAAAACAAATAGATATACGGAGGAGGGCAAAGGAATGAAAATCAGTGGGAAGAGAGAACAAATATTTTGGAACAGCCTCATCAGATTTACTGGCCATGAGAAGTGAGAGGCTGGAGGTTTAAATGTAGAACTGGTTGCTAGTGGAGGTGATAATGAACAAAATCACAAAAAGCTTGCTCACTCTAAAGATATCAGCAGAAAGCAACCCTGGAAATATAATCCAACTCCCTCTTTAACCTGCAATTATCTATTCATCAACAAGTTCTCAAAGATTACTGCACCCATGTTTCCTTGTTCCCATACCCAAAATTATAAGGACATGGGATCAGGAATTCTTTCTCTCTGGAAACACACAGGAAATAACATTAGGATAGAACATAAAAGGAAAGAGAACTCATCATGTTAAAGTCAAGAATTAAATATTTGAACATTCAAAGAATGACTAGTGATGTACTTAGAACTTTTATGCCAGAGTATGTGTGCACCAGTAACACTGAGTACTAAATTATTAAAGGAAAACCTATGTTGTCGATACTGTGTTCCAATGAAGACAGCATGGTCTGATGGAAAAAGCATTGGCCTGAGAGTCAGGAAACCTGACTCTGTCACTAGCTGGCTATGTGACCTTGAGCAATATACCCTTTCTGGAATCAATTTTCTTTACGTGAAAATTAAACTACCGATCTCTAAGGTTTCTTTCAGCTCTGATATTTACGATTCTATGAAGACAGGGACAATTGGTTTTTGTCCTCAAGAGAAAACCATTTAATTTGTCAATTTGTAAGAACCATCTTAGTTAATTGTTTGGATGAATCCATGGCTGTCAGTGCAACAGTGCAGACTGCAACCTATCCACGCTTTCTCATGCTTCAAGATTCTTATCCACATTCTCCCACATTTTCTACAGAAGGTCTATCTAAAAAATGAGGATTCTTTTTCTACATTTATTTACATTGCATGGGTACCAATATAGCACTCAGACCATCCATCTGTTTGGCTCTCTTTTGGTTACATTACTGGTCTACTCCCTCTCTGACTGTAGATAATTTTATTAGTACCTTTTTACTCACTCTACTTTTGTAAAATTTTTTCATTACTGACCCTACACAGGCTCAGCATGCATCTTTCCATTGCCCTTTGGATCTGTAACTTTAATTCTTTGAAGAAAGTACTATTCCATGTTTCATTTTCTTCTATTTTTCATTCTCTTGATTTTGTTTGACTGATTCTTGATATCTCATAGAGTCATTAGCTTCTACTTTCTAATTTTTAATTAATCCTATTCTAATTTTTAATTAATTGTTTTCTTCAGTGTACATTTTTCCATTTGGCCAATTGTTTTCTACCGTTATTTTTTGTCCTTCCTTTTCCAAGTTGTTGACTCTCTCTTCCATACCTCTAATTTTTTCCCAATTTTTCTTCTACCTCTCTTATACGACTTTTAAAATTCTTGAGCTCTTCCAAGAAGGCTTTTTGGGCTTGAGACCAGTTAATATTCCCGTTTGAGGTTTCAGATGTGTGGGTATATTGACAATGTCCTCTTCTGAATTTGTGTTTTGATCTTCCCTGCCACCATAATAAATTCTCTGTGATCGGTGGTGTTTTTTTTGTTGTTGCTTTTTGCTCATGGTGTTTGTCTTTTTCCCGGCTTTTAAAGTTGATCTCTGCTTCTGGGGCACAGGGGGCGCTGTCCCAACCTTCTTGTGCTGAGGCGCAGGGCCCGATCGCTGGCTTTGTGTGCTGGGGCCTCGAATGCTGGCAGCTGGAGGCTGTAGGGGTCTGGTAGCTTATCTGGTGCTAAGCTGGAGCTGGTGGTGGTGGCTGGTACATGCTGAGGCCAAGTGCGGTTTTTCAGCATTTTCCTGGTGCTACGCTAAAGCTAGTGGGGTGGGGATGGACAGCTGCTCACCCGGGGCTGTGCTGAAGCATGGGGAGGTTCAGCTGCTGAAGGACACCTGCCCACAGGCACATATGGTGATTCTTCATGCAGCGAGCATGTGGGGGGAGGGCAGCATGAGAGGGGGTGGGCTGGTGTTGGCACTTGCCTGCTCTAACACCTTCTAAGGCTCAGGATCTCCCACTGGTTTGCTGAGGTGGGGATTGCTGCTTGCTGGGACACGTCCCATCCTGTATTCTCCCCCTTCCACCAGAGTGAGAGGGCCCTTTCCTGTTAATCCCTCAAGCCTCACAGACTAAAAGAAACTGCACCCTGTCTTTCTGCTGGCTCCAGTGTTCTAAGATTTTTCCTAGGGCAATACTTTCCAGGTTTTTTGAGGTCAATAAGGGAGGGTTGGATCAACTTACTGCTTACTCCACCATCTTGGCTCTTGGAAGTTCATATGAATGGCCTATTCCATGTTTCAAAGTCATATAGAATCACTGGCTCACCAAGAGAATACTGGTGTTCCAAGAAGAAGCCTGGAGTCATTAAATGCAGACTCTGCAACTTCCCAGATTCATTCCAGACTGTCCTTTCCTTATTCTATTCTGGGCCCTTAGTTAAATTCCTCAGGCATTTAAAGTTCAGTTGTTCAATTGTGTCCAGCTCATGACTCCATGGATTATGTCATACCAATACTATCCATGGAGTTTTCTTGGCAAAGATACTGTAGTGTTTTGCTATTTCCTTTTCCAATGGATTAAGGCAGAAAGAGGTTAAGTGACTTGCCCAGGGTCATACAGTTATTAAGTGTCTGAGGCTAGATTTAAAACTGAGGTGTCCCTGATTCTAGGCCCAGTACTCTATCTAAAGAGCCACCTAGTTATAGGCATTTAACTAGCTAAACATAAAAGTAAAAGTCACGTGATCACAATAGAGAAGCATTTAGATAAACCTAAAGTGCCTCGTTCCTTTTCACTTACTGTGGGAACAGAGATGGGAGATGGTACTAATCTTTTTTCATCTCCCATGCCAATGTTCACCTCTATTCAGGTTCAAAAGTGAAGAGAGGTATTTCTATCATAAATTTATCTAGTCTCATTGCTGCAGCTACTTAGCACTTGCTGTGTGGGTGGGATGTGTAGATATCTAGAAAGATTAAAAAAAAGAAAAAGAAATCTTTTCCATATTTGGAGGCCTTTGTTTTAAATGAAGTCAGAATACAGTGTTCATTACTTTCCTAGTTTATCTGATAAAATTAAGATGCTTTTGTCACTGTGAGATATTGTTCATATTCCTGATTAAGCTAAAGGGGATGTACTCGTGCCTGACTTACCAGATCTGCAGTTTGATTTTCTTTCCATCCAGCTCTATTGTTCTTATTTTAAAGTCAATTCCTGTTCAAAAAAATATATATTTGTGGTTAAGTTTCAAGAAAAAACAAAGATTTCCATTGAATTTAATATTCTCCAACGCACTAGAAAATGTGCACACAAAGAGGGTGTGAATGGTATGTTTTCTTTGAATAATATAACTCATACTGAAGAAAGGAATGTCAACCACTTTGCAGAGAATTCCAACACATACGAAATATGGTATATTACAAACTTTAGTATCTCTAGATGCAATACATGTATAAAGATCCCATAATTTGGTAAGACTAGGTAACACATTCTGTTCCTGAAATAGATGTCAACGTTAGCTTAAATTCTTGAGGTTTTTTCTTTTTTCCCCTGGTAAAAGGACTAGAACTCTTGGAGACTTTCTCTTTCTCTTCTCTGATCTGACCATTAAAGCTCTATAACTAGAGCATAAGTCCCCTAAAGGCAAGAGTCTTTTTAACCTTTTTGTTTCTTTCATCCCCTAGCACTAATGTACATAATTTAAAAAAAAAATGAATTTTGAATGAACAAATAAGTCCAAAAAGCTATTAAAAAATTAAAGTCCTTCACATTAATATAGAGCTAGCATATGTTGTACTGATATTTCTATGTACCATCAAAAGAGCTTTCATACTAGAATCTTAGCTGCCTAGCTTTATTTACTTGTATTAGGCTCAAGGGCAATCAGCAAATCTGACAGACAGTGTGGGAAAGCTATTTGGGACTCAGGCATTTTAATCTCCCTTTTTGGACTACTAATGCTGTGAACACTTAAATAGTTCATTTTAATCAAGAATTACAAACACTTTACAAATATCAGCTTATTACCTTAAAGTAATGTTTATTTATTATAAGTAAATTAAGCTTTAAAGGCACCAGTTAGTAACTAGGAATGAGTAGTAATTTACTAAATTCTTGCCATCTCCTCTACAGGATGGTATTGTGATAAATGTGTACTGCTATATCATATTCTTTCAACTGCTTCTAGAGGTGGTTCCACTTCTATATTTGGCCACCCCCACAAGACTATATTTCCATTCCTTGAAAAAATGAAAGAATGAAAACTCTAATCAATATAGTAATGAACCTCAAATCCAGAGGACTTATGATGAAGCATGCCATCCACCTCCTGACAGAGAGATGACAGACTCAGAGAACAAAATGAAGCATTTTTTTTCTTTTTCAGCATAGTTAATGTGGGGATTTGTTTTGTATGATGGGGTGTGTGTGTGTGTGTGTGTGTGTGTGTGTGTGTGTGTGTGTGTGTGTGTGTGTGGAGAAAACAATTGTAAGGAGAACAAATAAGTTAGAACTAAAAGTGGCAAACCTCCTAGTAACAGCCTTCAAGAAAAGTAGAATGTATCAAATAGAAATCAATGACTCCACTAGAGAGCAAGAAATGTTGTAACAAAGTCCAAATTGAACAAATAGAAGAAACTGTAAAATATATGATATAAAAAAAGAGACTTAGAAAAAAAAAGGTCTGGGTGAGAGAAATTGAGAATCAATAGACACCTTGAAAACCATAAGTCAATAAGCATTTATTAAGTGCTGCCCATGACGCTGCTAGCAGCAGCCAGATGGCTCAGTGAATAGAGCACTAGACCTGGAGTCAAGAAGACCTGAGTTTAAATGCTGCCTCAGACACTTACCAGCTATTTGACACCGGGCAAGTCACTTAACCTCTGTTTGCCTTAATACCCTGGAGAAGGAAATGGCAAGCTATTCCAAGTATCTTTGCCAAGAAAACCCCATGGACAGTATGGTCCACAGGGTCATGAAGAATCAGACGTGACTGAACAACAACAATAAGGCTGCTAGGTGGCACAATGGTTTGAGTACTGGGTCTGGAATTAGGATGATCTGCATTCAAATGTGGCCTCAGACATTTACTAGGTGTGTGACCCCTAGGCAAATCACTTAACTTTTGCCTGCCTTATCTATAAAAATGGGGATAACGATAGCACCTACTTCCCAGGGTTGCAGTAAGGATCAAATCAGAGATTTGTAAAACACTTAGCACGGTGCCTGGCACATGGTGGGTGCTTAATAACCCTAACATTTCCTCCTATATGCCAGACACTGTTAAGCAAGACCTCTGCTCTCAAGGAACTCACAGTCTAGTGGGTGAGACAACCTGTAAACATCCTGTATAAACAAGATATATATAAGATAAATTGGAGATGATCCAAGAGAAGGCCCTATCATAAAGGGGCTTTACAGAAAGTAGCATTTTATCTGGGACTTGAAGGAAGCCGGGAGACACAGATGAAGAGGGAGAGAATTACAGACATAAGGGACACTCAGGGAAAATGCACGGCATTGAGAGATGGAGTGTCATGTGTGATGACTAGCACGGTCAGTGTCACTGGATCGTGGAGCATATGGAAAGAAGTAGAGTACAAGAAGACTGAAAAGAAAGGGAGAGGCCAGGTTACAAGGGGCTTTAAAAGACAGAGGGTTTTACATTTGATCTCGGAGGTAGAAGAAAGCCCTTGAAATTTATTAAATGGGGGTTAGGGTGGTGACATGGTCAGACCGGTCCCTTAGGAAGATCGATTTGACAGATGAGAAGAAGATAGATTGGTGGGAGGAGAGACTTGAGGCAGGGAGACCACCCGGCAGGCTACTGGAATAGTATTATGAATGAGGTGATGAGGACCAGCTCCAGGGTGATGGCAGTGTCAGGAACAGACTGCGTATAAGAGAGACGTTATGAAGGACTTGGCAATTGATTGGATATGCAGGTGGGGGAGTGGGGAGAGGAAGGATAGGAGAGAGTAAGGAGATGAGGTGGTGTCAAGGTTGCAAGCCTGAGTGATTGGGAGGATTGTGGTGCCCCTGAAAGTAGAAGTTAAGTTGGGAAGAAGGGAGGGCTGGGAGAAGATACTGAGATAAATTTTAGACACGTTGAGTTTAAGATATCACCAAGACATCCGGTTTGAGATGTCCAATAGACAGCTGGAGGTGAAAGACTGAAGGTCAGAAGAGAGGTTAGGGGTGGATAAACAAATCTGAGATGATTGAATGCAAGGCAGCAGAAGAGATTGCTAAAGGAAATACTACAGAGAGATAACAGGGCCCAGGACAGAGCACTGGGGGACCTCTATGGGTAGGGTGACCTGAATAAAGATTCAGCAAAGGAGACTAAGGGTCAGACAGACAGTAGAACCAGAGAAGAGCGAAATCATGAAATCCTAGATAGAATAAAAAAACCGAGATAGAGTGAAAAAAGAAGAGAGTGACCTACAGTATCAAGGGCTGGAGAAAGGGCAAGAAGAGTAAGGACTGAGAGAAGAATATTAGATATGGTAAGAGGTCATAGATAGATTTCTGAGTCCTCTGCATAATGTTGACAATTGAATGCAATTGAGCTGAAGAGACACCAAGCAAAAGGAGAAAGAGAGTAAAGCCTTGCTATTACTTGTGCAAACACAGGCGGCAAGATACAAATATGCCTGAGGATCCAGTAAAGTGCACTAGCTACTTATAAGAGTAAGGACTAAATCCCAGGACAAGGAGGATTCCTAACTTACAAACCAGAGTTCTATTCACTGCTTCCCTTGTGTAATGTCGGACAAGTCATTTATCTTTTCTGAGTCTTAATTTCCTCATTTATAAAGTTAAGGGAATGGACTAGATCAGTGGTGTCCAACTCAAACAGAAATGGATCCCAGAGGCTGTATACAGACTTAGAAAGCCACAAATTAATATTATCTCTATTATACTGTATTTGTATTCATTTTGTCAAACATTTCCCAATTCTACTTTAATTTGGTTCTGGCTACACTAGGCAGTTTTTTAGTTTGCTTGACCTCTGGACTAGATCACCTCTAAGGTCCTTTCAAGCTCTAAGTATATGAGTAAACACATTAAACAATTTTTATAAACCAAAAACTACTGTAAAATTATTTTTGGTATTATCATTTATGACTATGGGTCCATGGGAATTTATGTAAATATAGTTCTGTCTGTTAGATTTCAGTCCCCAAGAAATGGAGAAAGCAGTTTACCAGTCATTGCCAAAATATACATTGAAGGGCTAAAATGTTACACTTCCTTACTAAAGATTTTTATGAAAGTTGGTGAAAACTCACAGTGGTTATTTGGTAATCTTTAAGTTATAGATCTCATTGAAACAAGGGGGGGGAGGGGCAGAGCCAAGATGGTGGCTGGAAAGCAGGGACTTGGCGTGAGCTCCCTGCCAGATCCCTCCAAAAACCTATAAAAAATGGCTCTGAATAAATTCTAGAACTGCAGAACCCAGAAAATAGCAGAGGGAAGCAGGGCTCCAACCCAGGACAACCTGGATGGTTGCTGGGTGAAGTCTATCACACATGGAGCTGGGAGCGGAGCCCAGCGTGGGTAGCGGCAAGACCAACCAGACCAGCAGCCAGGTGGAACAGGCCCTAGTGCACTGAATCAGTGAGCTGTGGCAGTTACCAGACTTCTCACCCACAAACACCAAAAACAACAGAGAAGATTAGTGGGAAAAGCTGCGGGGGACAGAGTGGAAGGGGTTAGCAGTTTGGCCACCACCCCGGGGTGGGGCAGCGGGGGTGGTGCAGCTACAGAACTACAGCTTCAGTTGCTTCAGGCCCCAGGCCCACCTGGTGGGAGGAATTAAGTGGCAGATCACAGCAGAAGTGCAGAGCCTGCTTAAGATCCTAGTCAGGTCCTGGCTAGCAGTTCTTGGGGAAGGAGGGGTGCTGGTATGGCAGAGCTGGCTGTATAGAAATAGCTCTGAAAACAACAGCGCATCCCCTCAAGCTTGGAATAAAGTACTCTTTACTCTACAAGCAGTCATACCCTGACAAAAAACTCAAGGGTCAAGTAAGTTGGCTGGGAACATGGCCAGGCAGCGAAAACACACTCAGATTCAGTCTCAGACTTCGGGATCTTTCTTTGGTGACAAAGAAGACCAAAACACACATCCAGAAGAAGTCAACAAAGTCAAAGAGCCTACATCAAAAGCCTCCAAGAAAAACATGAACTAGTCTCAGGCTATAGAAGAGCTCAAACAGGATTTGGAAAAGCAAGTTAGAGAAGTGGAGGAAAAATTGGGAAGAG
>CM053624.1:113844037-113866850 GCA_028646595.1 Phalanger gymnotis | reverse complement strand
GATAGAATGGGGTAAATTATCTCGCATAAAAGTTGCAAGAAAAAGCAGTTCTGTAGGAACAGAAGAGGGGGCAGGTGAGGGGAATAAGTGAATCTTGCTCTCATCAGACGTGACCTGAGGAGGGAATACCATACACACTCAATTGGGTATCTTACCCCACAGGAAAGAAGGAGGAAGAAGATAAAAAAGGGGGGACGATAGAAGGGAGGGCAGATAGGGGGAGGAGGTAATCAAAAACAAACACTTTCGAAAAGGGTCAGGGTCAAGGGAGAAAATTCAATAAAGGAGGATAGGTTAGGAAGGAGAAAAATATAGCTAGTCTTTCACAACATGAGTATTGTGGAAGGGTTTTACATAATGATACACATGTGGCCTATGTTGAATTGCTTGCCTTCCAAGGGAGGGTGGCTGGGAAGGGAAGAGGGGAGAGAATTTGGAACTCAAAGTTTTAAAAACAGATGTTAAAAACAAAAAAAAAGTTTTTGCGGGTAACTAGGAAATAAGATACACAGGCAATGGGGCGTAGGAATTTATCTTGCCTTACAAGAAAGGAAGGGAAAAAGGGATGTGGGGGAGTGGGGTGACAGAAGGGAGAGCTGACTGGGGAATGGGGCAACCAGAATATATGCCATCTTGGAGTGGGCGGGAGGGTAGAAATGGGGAGAAAATTTGTAATTCAAACTCTTGTGAAAATCAATGCTGGAAACTAAATATATTAAATAAATTAAATTTAAAAAAAACAAAAAAAAGAAAAAGGAAAAAAAGTTACAGATCTCAAGTTTTAATAATTTTGCCAACAGATACATTTTATTTTATACTTATAAAGGAATTTTAAAATATTTTTAAATACCTGAAATTCTTTATTTGGAACAAATGTGAGGTAAAATGTAAGAGATGAGTTATGGACCAAATTTTAATTTTTCCCACAGGAGAAAGGATTTTAATAATCTTTTGCATGGAAAAAATAGAATTCAGAATTTTATTTACACTAAATAATTATTAACAGAACCATTCTTCATAAAAAAATATAGTCTATTAGTTCACAATAGCCTGTTTTCACAATGTACCTATTTATCTTGTTTGTTAAATCACTCGAAATTTTTCTAAGGAAAATCACTTGAGACTCCCAGGTTTCTATTAGAACTCTCAAAAAAGAAAATTTCGCTGAATTTTTGCAATATATTTTAGTATTAAGTTAGAATAAACATGAATAGACTAATCATTTCCAAATGAGTCTAATCTGACCACAATGGAGAAAAAGGTTTATAAATAAACTAACTTAAGTATCTAGCAAACATTTTGAACTTGAAAGAAAATATTAAATACCAAACACGTAATCAGAAAACTAAAGAAAATAAAATGGACCAGGAAATATTAAATAATTCCTCTGCCTATCTATTTTGTGAATAGGAAATGGCAAGCTGAGTTATGTTTACAACATAAATCAATAGTTATATATGCTACCACTTCCTGTGGAGTAGGTTACATATCTGTTCATTTCAATAGTGGTTTTCTACTTAGTACTAAATTAAGTGCAATACTAGACAATGAGGATGCTACAACAGCAAATTCAAAGTATGCTAGCAAAAGGCAAAAATCAATATGTGAATTATAAATATGAAAGGATTTCCTCATTTGGTTTTGAGCCATAACAATACAAAAGCTAAAGGCTAAAACACTGAAGTTAATAATACAGCTAGGCAACTCAAGGCATCTCATAGATTAAAAAGGAAATTATCTACTTAACTCTCAAAATTTCTGATAGGAGATAAGTCACATGACAACTAATCTTAAAAATATAAGCACATACCCACATGCAGATAAAGGGTTTCTAAAACACTCAAAGTATAAAAATGTCAAAGGGGAAAAGATGAATAGAAAATAAAATGCAATCATATTGTTGTGAAAATTCTGATGAGAATGATGAAATATGTAGAAAAGTTTTTTTTAACCTGTATATCCAGTCAGCAAAATTAATTTAGCATTTCTATTATCATTTGAGAATGACAAAATTGAAGCATGACAAGTCTCTTACAAATTTTATACATTTAAAATTAAATGTGTAAATAACTGCTAATTAGTCTGGAAGTAGTAATACACATGCCAATGTCAAAATGTTAGCTTTAGAGCTGATCATTAAACAAATATTTTACCTTTTGTAAACTTTCTTGAAAAGCATTTACATTTTGTCAAACACCCAAATTCTGATCTAAAATTCCTCGCAGGAAAAAGGCTTTAAATATTCCTAAGTCTTCAGTTTCTTTCCCTACCATAAATTCATGGCAACCTGTAACAAAATAATCCAAAAACAAGACTAGTGAAGTTTGCTATTTTTTTTCTCAATTGTTTCTTAGACAATGTACCTTAAAAATTAGAAAACTACTTGAGTCTACTAATCTTCTAAACTGGGGATTTCCTTGTTTATACTTTCTGTATAAGGGCCAGTTATGACTTTCATTTGCTGAGTCCCTACAAAACTAAAAGATGAAGTAAAAACACTGTCTTTATGATCTATTGCTATAAGAAAGCTCAAGTAGTAAGTCACTGAAATTATCACTAGAAAAAATAACACTGAAAAATGACACTGAAAAAATACAGTGAAACTAATTCTTTAGACCCAAGCATTGGATATGTATCATACTTTCCATTAATTCTGAAACAAATAAAAAAATTTAAATTGTAAAAATATCCCACATAAAGTTAACAAAGTAAAAAGAACTATTGAAATAGATTTTACCAAAAAGAAAACTGTTAAAGAATAGAAGCTAGGATGCATATTTTAAAAAATCAGATAATAATTGTGCCTGAAATAATTATTACCTGTTTTACTATTTTCCACAAAGAGTCCCAAAGTCACCCTACCCCTGTATTACTTTTATACCATTCCAAAAAGATATAAAATCAAATAATCTGCTTTGCCTAGTCAGTATGATTCAGCTATTGACAAAAGGAACATTCTTTTAAGAACGCATAAACTAATGTCTTGAGTGGGAAAAAATGAAGTCATTCTACCATCCAATCCAAAAAGAAAGCTGTGCCAGATGTGCAACTTACAATGTTAAGGATCTTGTTATCCTCTTGATGCAAACCAGTATTACTGTCACTAAACTGCTGCAAAATTAAGTGGCACTTATAATCTACCATGTCTAGTATAACAGATGGATAATTATAACAATCTATTACTGACTAGCAAGGTTAAAACAAACAGATGGAACATAGGCAAGTGAAAGGATGAGAGAAAAACCAACATAAGTGGCATAAAAGAAAGATATTTTCCAATTTGGCAATAAAAACCATTCCTCTTTCCATCTTTCCTTTCCTCGCTCCTTCCTTTATGCTTTCCTTCCTTTTTCCTCTCTTCTCCTCCTTCTACTACCATTATTAATAATGATAATAATATTAACATTTGTATAGCACTAATTTAATGTTGATAAAGCACTTTGCACATATAAGCTCATTTTAAAATTCAAATTTCTACCACTCTAAAGTTGCTAATTATTCTGATATAAGTACCCTATAAAATAAGATTTCAAAGTGTATAATATATACTCTAAAATACATGCACAGTGTTATAATAAACTTATACAAGCCAATTTGCAATATGTCCCAAAATAATTTTAAAAGCATTGTTTTAAGAATTGTTTTCTCATCCTTGGAATGATAAGGAATTCCTCAGCACAATATGATCACAAGAACTGTACAATCCAGGTTGGCTCTGTCAAACAGACCAGTAATATTATGTAACTGGATAGATGCAAAGGAGAAGTCTTTACTTCGGTCTGAAACATTAGTTATTAGCTATGACTGGTGTATTACATCACCAAAGTCTGGACCAAATGGAAAGAGCTCCATTAGCTATTTTTCCCCCATGGCCCATAGCTAATTTAAAACAATGTATTCCCATGAACACCCATATATAAGATACATATGTATAAAGCATAAAAATGAATGCAGTGCCAAAATATTCTTTAGGGGACTTTACATTCTTTACTGACATCCCTGTAACACTAGGCTAAACTACATTCACAGGAGCCCATTTTAATAAAGGCATGCTATTGCAATGACAAACACTTTTCATCCAGTTGAGAGCACTATGGAGAAGTCAATTATTTCTAGAGGGGCAAGAAAAGAAAGTCTGCTTTTGTGAAAACTAAATGGCAGGGCAGCTAAGTGGCACAGTGAGTAGAGTACCAGCCCTGGAGTCAAGAGGACCTGAGTTCAAATTCAGCCTCAGACACTTGACACATGTACTAGCTGTGTGACCTTGGGCAAGTCACTGCCCCCCTCCCAAAAAACAAAATCAAATCTAAATGGCAACAAAGCAGGACCTTTCAAGTTTTTTCTTTGCTTGAAAAAATGGTTACTGGTGCAGTGCAGGGGTATCTATCTCTACAGCCCTGTCCAACAGAGCCAATGCACCTGGATGCCTAGAAGTGGAACTCAGAATGTATATTCATTCCATTACAGAAATAATGTTACACACAGTGATTAAGTGTATTTGTGTTATTATTATATATATTTAGGTATATTATCAGTAAGACTTTTATGGACTGGCCTAACATCCTGTTGTGTAACACATTATACCTATTAGAAAATATATTTTGAGTGCCAAACCACTAACTTACAAAAGAACTTGAAGAAGAACACAAACTCACCCTCAGTGGGGGCCTTAATTACCCACTAACCTGATACCATATACGCTCCTCTTCTGAGTCCATCTGTCTTACTTCACTCTTTCACTTTGTTTGCTAGTACCAGCCAGAGGGGCTTTGGGTTTACAAAAGTAATTAGCATCCGTTAATGAGGTGCTATTTACTTATTGATAGCTGAAGCCAAGCCAGCAAGCATTCATTAAGCCCCAACTACGTATCAGGCAGTGAACAGAGTGCTGGGCTTGGAGTTGGGAGGACTCATCTTCCTGAGCTTCGAATCTGGCCACAGACACATCCTAGCTGTGCGATCCTGAGCAAGTCACTTAACCCTGTTACCTCATCTTGTAAAAGGAGCTGGAGAAGGAAATGGCAAACCATTCCAGGATCTTTGCCAAGAAAACCCTCCAACAAGGAGTCACAAAGGGCCAGAAACAACTGAACAACAACAAAAACCAAAGCACTGTGCTAAAGCATCAGGGATACAAAGAAAGGCAAAAACACAGGCCTCACTCTCAAGGAACTCACATGGAGAAAACACACAAACAAGTCTGTACGAACTACAGACAGGATAAACTGGAGATAATCTTAAGGGAAAGACACTGGCATTAAGAAAGACTGGGAAATTTTTCTTGAAGAAAGGGAAATTTTAGCAGAGACTTTAAGAAAGTCACACAAAAGACAAGGAGGGACAAAAGTACAATTTCAGTTAAAAATATGAGAGGAGGGAAAAGCCTGCAAATAAGGATTTCTGTAATTAATTTACACTACAATTTGTTAATCATCTGCAACTAATACAATGATTATAAAAAGGAAAAGGGTAACTGAGTCCTCTTTATTAAACTGAATCCAGAGTTTAAAAGCAACTCTGTTGAATATTATGTTTGATATCCTATCACACCCACAAAGGTCCTGAATGATTTTGCTTTGCGGATTTTCCATTTCCTCTTCATTTTGTAAGAAAAGATGGAATCCTCAGGACTACTTATTATAGCCATGCTGTTAAGGGGTTTGGTGGTTGTTGTTTTTAAAGAATAGAGTGCAATGGGGAAAAAAAATCAATGTAATTCCTGGGGTGAGGGTGAGAGGGAGTTCTTTCAGCTCATTCCAAGGGCAATATATATCTTCACACACACACATATACACAATCTGTCATGTATGCTTAAATATACTTATTTACACAGATCTCTACCTAATAAAGATTTTGCTGAACTGACTTAGCAATACTCTAATTGCAACTGCAGGTTAAAAACATGAAGAAACACAAACAAAACCATCCATTCATGTGACTACTGTATTGGACAAGAAGTAATTTTAACAGCGTACTGAGAATCAAGCCTGGGGCAAGATTTCCACGATGAGTAGTTGAAATTTTTGGGTGCTGAGGTTGGGCAAAAGATAGTCATTCTGCCAGGAAGTGCACCAATCAGTGATGCAAAGAAGTTAAGAAATATGGCAATGACAATGTAAATTTTTCACCCTGAATAGTGCCTAGGCATATTCAGCAGGATGGGGTTGCAGAGGGAGACATAATGAGCATCAGGAAGTGAAAAAAGAAAAAACCTACAACCATCAAGTTTTACTTCTTTAGAACAGCAGTTCTGAGCTAATAAGAGGAAAGTAGTATAAGTTCAGTGTATCAGAAGGCCATCTGAAGTAGTCAATCCACATTGTGATAAGCAAAAGACTTCTGCAGTACTCAGCACAGAAATCTATATTAATCTTTAAAACACAAAAGGTTTCTCGTATAGAGATTATAGAACAGAAAATGGGACCCTCTCTGTTTTCATTTTAGTTACATAGCAGGATGTACTTTTTTTTTTAGAGGTGGAATAAAAACTGGTACAAGTTGCTCAAAGAGGATAAATAAACTAAGTGAAGGTTATTATATCTTAGTTAACTGTCCAAAGGGGATGCTTGAAGAAAATCAACTTGACTAATGACAAGATTTAAAGATGACACTTTATATTTCACTGTTTTAAGTAGGTATTAATACTGGATGATATACTGGGGGTGATTTCTAAATGGCTTTTCTACGATACAGAACTCCTTGCAGTAATTCTGCCATATCAACATGTAAGCATATAATTATCTCTCCTAACACTCAGGGTAAACAAGTAGCTTTTGTCTGTCACAAATAAGAAAAATGGTGGCTGCGATTTTTCACTGTTCTGTTTAGAAAGCCTGATTTAGCTCTTTGAAATTGAGATGCCATATTAAAAAACATACACAGGAACAAATACCAAAACACCCTCCTCCACCCCTGCCATATGCCCTTCTAAGCTCTCAATAAATAAATTACAATCGTGGCAAATTTGAAATTAATTCTGAATCCCATATTATTAGAATATTGCATTAGAGAGTAGGTAATATAAAAAATTAATTTTCAAGGATGGGGATATTGAATCTAAGGTTTTGAAATCCACTAGAGAGGGGCAGCTAGGTGGCGCAGTGAGTAGAGCACCGGCTCTAGAGTCAAGAGGACCTGAGTTCAAATCCGGCTTCAAACACTTGATACGCTTACTGGCTGTATGACCTTGGGTAAGACACTTAGCCCCAATTGCCCTGCCTTCTTCCCTCCAAAAAAAAAAAAAGAAAAGAAATCCACTAGAGATAAATGAAAAGTCTCACATTTTAGGGAAATCAACTTCACAATGGAGAAGGCACAGAGAAGGCATCATTAACGACAAGTTTGTCTGAAAAAGGCAAGGGCAGTTTTACTGGACCACAGGCTCAATATAAGTCAGCAATATGGTGTGGCAGCCCAAAAAACCTAATATGATCTTGGTCTGCATTGAAAGAGGCATTAACCCCTAGGAATCATAAGTTTACATTACCCTTTCCCCTTGGGTCAGACCACATTAAGGATCCTGTGTTCAGGTCTGGATCTCATTAGTTTAAAAAGGATGTAAGTTAAAGAGCATCCAGGAGAGCCCCTCAGTGATAAAAGGTCTTGAGACCACGTGTCATGAAGATATGATGAAAGAACAGGCATGCTTAACCTGGAGATGGCAAGACAATTGTCACATGAAAGGATGTCATGGAGGCCACATGGGGTAGCAGACAGGGCTCCAGACTTTAAGAGTCTGGATGATGTGGGCTCAAATATTGTCTCATACACTTGGGAACTGTGGAACCCTGAGCAAATCACTTAGCCTTTTTGAGCTGCAGCTTCCTCGATTGTAGAATGAGGGAGGTGGAATCAATGGTCTCGAAGGTCCCCTTCAGTTCTGATCCTATTTTAGTAAGATCTCTCAATAGATTACATGTGTTCCATTTGGCTCCTGGGGCAGAACCAGGGCAGTGGATGGAAGTTGGAAAGAGGTAAAGTTAGGCTTGATGAAAAGAGCTTCGTAACAATTAAAGATATCCAATAATTGAATGGTCTGTTTCATGAGGTATTGAATCCCCTCTCATGGGAGATCTTTAAGGAGGAGCTGGGTAAGTACTAACTGGAAATGTTATAGTAGGGATACTTTCAAGTACCAGTTAGACTAGATGGCTGCTGTTGATGTTCCTTCCAACTCTAAAATTCTGTGATATACAAAAGTTATATGTACTATATTTTTTTGTTGTTTGTTTAAAGAAAAAGCTATGGCTAGATACCAAGCACTTCGTGGTTGTGGTGCTCCTTTTTCAAGATGTTTAGCACAATTATCTTATATTCCCTAACCTAAAAACTCATTGGATAATTTAGTGGATAAAGCATCATGAAAGAGATCTCAAGGAGCTAAAATGGCAGTCATTGGCGAACTTTGCAAAGGTTATTTTGGATTCCAAGACAAAACTAGAACTGTGGATGGAGATTACAAAGGTCTTGGTGAGAAATGGAAAAGGTTTGTTTTCTTACGAAGAGTTTCAGAATGTCATGTCTAGGCTCCAGGTGATTTCTATGATTAGTTTAAAGGCTCGATCAATCCAGCGGTTTGGATCCACTCTAGGTTATACCTAGAGATATAGTTTGGTTCTTAATCCATGAGGTTTCCCTAGGTCCAACCAAAAGTGAATTAAAATATCTGGATTATGTCCAGAATTGATCTGGTTTTCCTGGAGGGTATTGTGGAGCAGAGATGACTTTAAAAACATTGGGGCTGCTGTCAAAGTCATTTGTCCTTCTTGAGACTTGATATTCCATGATATCAGATGCACTATTTTTAGACCTTGGTAAACAAAGAAGATATAGTTGAGATTTTGTAAGATGACAGAACAAAAATCTGCTACAAATTACAATATTCTATTATAGAAGAGTAAAATAAATAGAAAAATAATAAAAGTAATTATATTCACTGCTTTTTAATAGCTTATTATGTTAAATATATTTTCTCCTTATTTAATTTGTAAACCTGACATAGTATCCTCTAGTACATACATATGTCTGTGCCTGGGCTTCAAAAGTGGCCCGTTATCTACCATCAGGGGCTGAATCACAGATCCCCTTCCCTATCAACTTGCAGCTTTTCACTCAACTGTAAGTTTCAGGGCAGGATGACCTAATGAACTGGAAGTGGGTATATGCTGACACAGTAGTTAGCCAGGCCTTCCAAATCAGAAGTTGGGCCCTGAGCCAGCAATATTTTCAAGCTCTGAGCCAGGCCAGAGCCACTCTCATCATAGCCCATGAGTTGAATCTGACTGTGGGCCTGTTGGCACTACTCCCTAATCCACAGGTTGCCAACACTGTAGTAAATAGTGTCATGGTGGCCTGAAAGAGTTCATGTACTATCATAATTAGCTACTTTGAACACCAAGTAATAACTTGTTATTCTCTAACACAGTCAGGGAAGATCCACTTATTAAGCTATGCCTATCTTTCAGGTACTGTACCAAGCACTGAGGATACAAAGAAAGGCACAAACACTTCCTGCTCTTGAGAAACTTATATACTGATGAGAAAGCCCACATGTAACTCACTAGGTACATTCAAAAACTAGAATTTGGGGGGATTGGGAAAAGGCTCCTGCAGAGGGAAGCCTTTAAGTGGAATTCTGAAGGATTCTAAGAGATAGGAATGAGGACAGAGACCATTCTAGGTCTAAGAGAGACATCCTGTGCAAAAGCTACAGATCAGGGGATAGGGTGTCATATGTGAGGAAAAACAAGTAAAGAAGTATGGCTATATCATGGTGAACAGGAAACTTAGTAAAGTAGAAGACTAGAGAGGCAGGAAGGTGCTAGTTTGTGCAGAGCTTTAAATGTCAGTAAATCAGTCAAAATATATTAAGTCCCAGACACTAGGGATACAAAGGAAGGTAAGTCTCTGCCTTGGAGGAGCTCACAGTCTAATGGATGACGCCCCCTTAAAATGCTAAACAATCATTTGATCCTAAAGGTGACAGGGAGCTACTGCAGTTACTGAGTACAGAAAGTTCAGTCCTAGGCTTTAGGAAACTCCTTTTGGCAGCTGTGTGGAGAACAGATAGGAGTGAAGAGAGACTTAACAAAGGAACCCATTTAGAAAGCTACTATGAGAATGCATGCAAGAGGTGATTAGGGCTTGAACTCGGGCAGTTGCTGTGTAAGTAGAGGGGGATATCTAGGAGCAACACTATAAAAATTAAAATGCCAAAATTTGGCAAGTGATTGGATATGTGGGGTGAGTGTAAATTAGCAGTTGAGGAGAACCTAGGTTCTGAACCTGGGTGACTGGAAGGATGGTGGTCAGAGGGAAGTTAGTAAGTTAGTAAGAGGGGTGAGTTTTAGGGAAGAGATGAGTTCTCTTTTGGCAGAAAACCTAGTTCAAAATGTCTAATAGGAACTTTAAGATGCAGAACTGGAGCTTAGGTTAGGGCTAGATATATAGATATGAAAATCATTTTCATAGATATAACTGAACTCATGGGAACCGATGAGATCAATAAAGGAGAGAGAATAGAAAGAAAAGAGAAGAGCATCCAGGGTACAGCACTGAGGGATACCCACCGTTAGTGCAAGTGACACGGATGAATATCTGTAAGATCTTTTCATCCAAAAGGAGAAGGACCAGACAGTAGGAAGAGAACCAAAAGGAAGCAGAGGCTAGGAAGAGAGGCTGACCAAGTCTCAAATGCTGTAGAAAACTCAAGAATGATGAGAAGGCCAAAAAGAGGACATTAGATTGGCAATTAAGTAGACTAATTAATTAGAACATTAGATTTGGCAATTTGGTAACTTTGGATGCAGCAGTTTTAGTTGAACGATGCCATATCACAGGGAGTTTAGGAGAGGAAGAGAAGGCACTAAACTTCTTCAAGGAGTTTAGCTGAGAAGGGAAGTAGAACAGGATGATAACTAGCAGGGATGGTAGGATCAGATGTGTTTCTAGACAGCTGAGAAGCCAGTAGTTAGGAAAAGGCTGCAGATTATAGAAAGAAGGGGATGATACGGAGGCAACTACTAGAAAAGACGGAAGGGAGTAGGATCTCACACAGGAGAGGCGCTGACCTTGGCAAGAAGGGCCAACTTTTCAACAGTTGCAGATTCTCAGTTGTAATCAGGCAGATTTTCTTCAGCCTACCCCTTCACATATCCCTCCCCCAACATACACCATTTCTGCCTCAGTGATTTATTTACATGATTTTCTCAGCAAGGATAACTCTCCTGCCTCTTTCTCTCCACTAAAATCCTATCTAGTGGCAGTAAGGTGGCGCAGTGAACAGAGTATTGGCCCCGAAGTCAAGAGGACCTGAGTTTAAATCTGGCCTTGTACACTTACTAGCTACTTAACCACATTGCCTCCCCTCAAAATCCTATCTATTCTTCATAGCCTAAGCGCACCATGTCTCCCAGATCATAATGATCTCTCGATTCTTTGAACTCTTAAGACCACTTAAAAAATCACACAACTTAACTCTCAATTGTTCTCCTATTGTTTCAATTGTTGATGTTTAATTTTTTCCTCTCTCCAAGTAAATTATAGCATATTGCAGGGGTGAGGAACTGGATTCTGTCAAAGGGCCACACCTGAGGGCCACATGTGGCCTCGATGCCACAGGTTCCCCACCCCTGGCATAATGCATTACGTAACAGAAAAGATGCTCAGTAAGAGTAACTACGTAGAAAGAATGGATCAATCAACTGTTACTCTATTCTAATCAGTACTGATCAATTTGATATGACATGGGGTAGTGATTATTAAGTGCTATATATTTGTGAGCTGCAAATGGTAAGATCACTTGTGTAATCATAGGAAGCTACCTAGAGGAAGTCCACCCTTGTTTTTCCTTTTCATTGTGACCAAGACTAGGTGTGATGGAGGTGACTCAACTACATGGAAAGTCCCTCAATTATTTTTGTACCTCCAGACCATTCTCTCTTGTCCAACATGAGCAGGTATCTATCTTATGACCTACCCAGTCAGAGGAGATATGCCTTGCTTCACCAGATTTGTGACCCCACTGTCAGATCATTTTTGCTTATTTTAGTCTATGCACCATATGTCAACCAATGGGATTATGCTTTATTTGGTATAGCTGTTCTGGCCCTGGAAGAAGGGGGTATTTCAGATTGTGAGGAAGATCTGGGGTCCACTTCATTAGAAGGGACAATGGACCCTTTAATAAAGTTCTGTTGGCTCAGAGCTCTGCCTCAGATTCTCTTATTGTAGGGTGGATAATTTTAATTCCTACAAAGGTATTTACCAATAAATACTCATTAATTTAATCATTAATTTTCTAAAACTCAGATCAGCTACACTTAAACAACACTACTAAGTTATATTTTAGTGACCAATAACCTATAATCAAATATGTGAGTCCCTTTATGATTCAAACTTGAAGTTAAAAATTATATTTAAAAATTAAATACTACAAAAAAATCAGATTTTTAAGGGAAACCAAAGTTACAAAAATAAAAGAATTAAGCACAGAAATTGTCTTGAACTCCCAAAATGGGCACCTCAAATGAAAATGTAGTCTTGTAAGATGGAGTAAAAAGCACTCTGGACTTGAGAGTCAGAAGATCTTGATTCAAGCTAGCTGGTTAATCACAGGCAAGTCACTTAATCTTTTTTAAGCATTTAGGCATCTGAGAAATTGGAACAATAACCTTTTCCACTACTTACATCACATATTTTTGTTGAGAAAGTGCTTTGTAAAGCTTAACATGATACAGAAATCGAAACTGTGATTTCTTAGGGAAATGAAATTGAATTTAAAACTAGGTTATTGTTGTCTCAGCTTTGTTCCTCAACACTTTCTGAGTTACTTTAGATAGGGCTAGGTGTAAAAAAAGGAGTAAGGCACTAAATACGACAATGTCACATAGAATACCACCATAACTAGACATCAGACATTCATGTGTGTATAGCCCAAGGAATAAGAACATTTTTATTAACCAGAAACAAAAGTCAGGGATAAAGTATCCTTAGTGGGCAACTATCAAACATGTAAACTCCATAAAGGCAGGAATCATGGTTTATTTAAGCCAGAAGTTCTTAAAATGTTTTTGTCATGGATTCCTTTAGCAGGCTGGTGAAGCCTATGGATTCAGTCAAGTGTCAGTTAACAAAGATTTATTAAGCACTCACTATGTGCCCAAGCATTGTGCTAAATACTGGGAACACAAATACAAGCAGAAAAAAGACAGTCCCCACCACCCTCAAAGACTACATTCTAATGGAGAAAATAAAACATAAAAGGAAGCTCAAAAGGGAGAGGATAAAGGAACCCCACACATAGCAGAGAAAGTCTAGAGTGCAGCCAGGAGAAGAATGAGACGTGGCTGACCTGGATGCCTTCCTAAAATGGAGGTTCCTCATGAGAGGAGTCATCCAATTAGAAGAAGGGAGAAAAGGTATGAATTCCAGGGCTGCAATGAGTTTCTTTCTCAGAATAATGTCTTTTAAATGCATAAAACACAGAAACTTACAAAGGCAACTAATTATATTACCAAAATATTTTTTAAACCAAGTACCTGGCTCCCAAGATCTCATGAATAAACTTTCTATCTTTTCCAATCTCAAATAGTGATCTGGCATGTAATAAAGGTTCAAATGTCAAATTAAACTTAGTCTTCTGAACATAAACTAAAGCAAAAGACGGGTTATTTTATATTTCAGTATCAACTATGAAAAAACACAGAATATTTATGTTTGATGATTCTTTTTTACATGAAAGAATTTTCTATTGAGATAGAAATATAAGACATTTTTCTAGTTGAAACAACTGAGATGTTTCTTAAGTTTGGAACCTTGATTTCTGTATATAAAAAAACTACTTTATATGTGATGACTTTTAGGGGTGTGATGGAAACTCATTTATTACTGAAGCAAATGGATATCTTCTCTGGTTCAAAACAGAATTAAAGGCAAGCCATCAAGAAGCAGCTAGTAGATTCATGACTCTTTTGGTCTTAATTGAAACAGATAATCAAGCCAGTAAACAAGTCTTAGGTCCCGAAAGGCTGACCTGCTGCACTAAAAAGGCAAATATCATTTTTAGGGAAAAAATGGATTTTTCCTTAAAAATGGAGTTACTTTGTAAAGAAGAAGGCTCCAGCTGGCAGACCACTGCATGGAGAATATTCAAGAAGTCAACCAAAGGTCACGGTTGTTTTTGTTTTTTTTTTTTAAATTCCAAAGCTGGTAAAAATAACACTCGCTAACTTCTCTCGAAATGGGTGAAAAGAATAGTAAGCAATTTCATCTTATTTAATGGGTCATCTAAAGAGGTATAATGCTAAGTTTAAGATAGGTTTTGGAGGGGTTTTTTTGGGGGGGAGGGCGGGAAGAAGGACTTTGGTGGTTAAAAAACAAAAAAGAAGAAAACTCTCACCCTCTTCATGTTGCCCTTGGATCCATGAAGGGGAGAAGTAGTTAGCCATCCAATACGGGCAATGCAGTGAGAGTGAGGAATATCAGCCCAAAAGTGTTATACCAGAAAGCAAAACATAACATGAAGAGAAACTAACAGAGATAAGAAACTAAACTTATTCCACAGAAACTAATTCTAAGAGATAAGTCTCAGAGAAATTATATGACTAATGGAAGGCCGAGCCAAGATGACAGAGAAAGATAGGAACTCATCTGAACACTTCCAAATTCCCCTCCAAACAACTTTAAAATGACTCCTCAAAAAAAAAAATTCTGGAACAGCAGAACCAACAAAATGATGGGGTGAAACAATTTTCCAGCCCAAGACAATGTACAAGGTCAACAGGAAAGGTCTGTCTTACTGAGGTGAGAGTGCAGTGCAGTCCAGTATAGGCAGCCCAAGCAAGCCAGCAGTATCAGGGCCCCCTGCCCAGCACAAGCCAGCAGCCTGTGATCCCATCCCCCATACTGGCCAACCCTGGTGGAGCCAGCAGCAAGGCCTCACATCCCTGATCCCTGATATAAGACAGCAGTGAGGCCCAAAGCTCCACTGCAAGCCAGTGCAGGCCACAGAGACAAGTGAAGCCTCATCAGCAACCCTTGGAGCTCTCTGTGAAGCCCACAGACTGTAACAGGGCAGAATAACTGCTCAGGATGTTACAGGGAACACTATGCTGGCACTGAGTGAAGAATTCTGCTATACTGCCGAAATGGGGATCCAGGTCACAGACTTGGGTCATAATTCCAAAGTGAGGAGAACTAGCACATGTGAGCATGCAGCCACAGGGAAACAGTGATCCTAATCACAAATCTAGGTGGAAAAGAGTGCTTATGGTCATGCATAGACCACAGCACCAGCCAGAGCAGTGACCACATCTTTCCTTAGATCATACCACCTTGGAAGAACCAAAAACTCAGAGATGCCCAATATTAGAACTGGAAAAAAAAAACAGCACCAAAAACCTAAAGCTTGGGATATTTCCCCCTCTACTGCAGAAGCAGAGCGCAACTTTAACCTAAAACTAAAAGTTTAAAAATAGGCTGGAAAATGAGCAAAAAACCACAAGTCTCTCCTCCAAAAAAAAAAGAAGAAGAAGAAGAAGAAGAAGAAGAAGAAGAAGAAGAAGAAGAAGAAGAAGAACCTGACCATAGAAAGTTACTATGGTGACAGGGAAGATTAAGACACAGAAAAGGATGACAGTGTCAAAATAGCTACATGTGAAGCCTCAAAAAAAAAGGGAATTGGTTCAGGCTCAAAAAGAACTCTAGGAAGAACTCAAAAAGGATTTTAAAAATCAAATAAGAAGGGTAGAAGAAAAATTGGGAAAAGAGAGTGATGCAAGAGAATTATGAAAAAAGAGTCAACAATTTGGTAAAGGAAGCACAAAAAATGGAAAAATGATATACAAAAATTAACTGAGAAAAACAACTCCACAAAAAGTGGAATTGGTCAAATGGAAAAGGAGGTACAAAAGCTCACTGAAGAAAATAATTCCTTAAAAATGAAAATTGGGTAAGTGGAAGCTAATGACTCCATGAGTCAACAAGAAACAATAAAATAAAATCAAAAGAATGAAAAAATAGAAGAAAATGTGAACTATCTCAATGGAAAAACAAATGACCTGAAAAATCATATTGAGGAGAGATAATTTAAGAATTAATAGACTATCTGCAACAACAATGTTGCTAGCAGCAGCTGTGGAAGTGTAAGACGAACAACACCAGCACACAGGAGGCCTACTAGCACAAGTTCTTTGATCTGCTTTTCTAAGGAAAACAACTTTAAGGGGTTTATAATCTCACTTTAATTAAACATACATATATTATTCACTTAGTTCAGGGGGTAAAGTCAGCACTCTGAACTTCAGAGCAAATATGAACAGAAATTACAAGTAGAAATTATATAAACAGAAATTACAAGTAGAAATTATATAAATTCTGTCTGACCATACCAACACAGTTACCAGAGAGGCACCAACATTTGGGTTTTCAAAGCCAGGGCTCCTTAACCCAGAGTCTCCACACCAACACTCTTCCAATGAGTGTGCCCCAAACAAAATACTAACCTCAGAGTATATATATATATATATATACCGTTTTTCAGGGTCAGAGTGCTCCACACCTCTCCAGAGCTTCACAACTCTTGTGACCTAATTAGCAAAAGGGTATGGGCCTTCCTAAAAAGGCAAGACTCAATCAAAGGCACTTGATTGTCATAGTGCTGAGAAGCACTCCAAAACAAAAGGCAATAAAAAGTCCCACTTTGCTTGACCTTACACTACCTGAAAACCATAATCAAAAAATGAGCCTAGACATCATATTTCAAGAAATTACAAAGGGAAACTGTCCTGATAGTACAGAATGAGACGGCAAAAGATAAACTGAAAGAATCCACAGATCACCTCCTGAAAGAAATCCCCAAATGAAAACTCCCACCAATATTATAGGCAAATTCCAGAGCTCCCTAGCCAAGGAGAAAATATTGCAAGCAGCCAGAAAGAAACAATTCAAATGTCATGGAACCACAATCAGGATTATACAAGATTTAGCATTAAAGGATCAGAGGGCTTGGAATATGATATTCCAAAGGGAAAAAGAGCTAGGATTACAACCCAGAATCACCTACCCATAAAAACTGAGTATGATCCTTCAGGGGAAAAAATGGATATTTGATGAAATAGGTGACTTTCGAGTATTCCTAATGAAAAGACCAGAGCTGAACAGAAAAACTGATTTTCAAATATAAGACTCAAGTACAAAGAGGTAAACAAGAAAGAGAAAATATAAGTGATTCAATAAGGTTAAACTGTTCACATTCCTATATGGGAAGATGATACTTGTAATTTAAGATGCCTGTAACTACATCACTATTAGGGCAGTTAAAAGGAGTATACATAGAAAGAGGACATGGGTTTGAGTTGACTATGACAGGATGATAACCAAAAAAAAAAAAAATAACCCAACAAAATTAAGGGGTGAGAAAGAGGGATGCACTGGGAGAAGGGCAAAAGGAAAGGTAGAATGGGATAAATTATCTCATAAGAGAGGCATTAAAGATTTATTACAGTGGAGGGTAAGACTGGGGGGCAGGGATGTGGGAAATGTTTGAACCTTACTCTCATCAGAATTGGCTCAAAGTTGAGTATAGAAATGTATCTTACCCTAAAGGAAATAGGAGGAAGAGGGATAAGAGAAGGGAGAGGTGGCTGATAGAAGGGATGGTAGATTGAGTGAGGTGGTAGTCAGAAGCAAAACACTTGTGAGGAAGAACTAAATGAAAGGAGGGAGGAAGGGAGAGGGAGAGAGAGAGAGAGAGAGAGAGAGAGAGAGAGAGAGAGAGAGAGAGAGAGAGAGAGAGAGAGAGAGAGAGAGAGAGAGAGAGAGAGAGAGAGAGAGAGAGAGAAAGAGAGAGAGAGAGAGACAGAGAGAGAGAGACAGAGAGAGAGAGAGAAGGATAAAGAGTGGAAAAATATGATAGAGGGAAATACACAGTTAGTATTCATGAATGTGAATGTGAATAGGATGAACTTACACATAAAACAGAAATAGATAGCACAGTGGATTAAAAACCAGAATCTTATAATATGTTGTTTACAAGAAAGACATTTGAAGCAGAGAAATACACACAGAGTAAAGGTAAGGGGCTGGAGCATAATTTATTATGCTTCAGCTGAAAAGAAAAAAGCAGAGCGCAATCATTACCTTAGACAAAGCAAAAACAAAAATAGATCTAATCAAAAGAGATAAAGAAGGAAACTACACCTTGCCAAAAAAGTATCATAGACAATGAAGTTTTTATCAATACTAAACATATATGTATCAAATGATACAGCATCCCAATTTTTTAAAAAGTGTGTAGTATTTTATTTTTCCCCAATTACATATAAAAACAATTAACATTCATTTTTAAAATTTTGAGTTCCAAATTCTCTCCCCACCTCATTGAGAAGGCAAGCAATTCAATATTAGTTATACATATGTAGTCATGAAAAATATATTTCCATATTAGTCATGTTGTAAAAGTAAACATATACCAAAAAAGCAAACAAATAAGCCACAAGAAAAATAAAGAAAGTAAAAATAGTATGCTTCAATCTGTATTCAGACACCATCAATTCTTTCTCTGGGAAGGATAGAATTTTTCATCATATGTCCTTCAGGGTTGTCTTGGATCATTGTGTTGCTGAGAATATCCAAGTCATTCACAACTGATCATCTTACAATATTGCTGTTACTTTTTACAGAATACATTTTCCTTTAGCATCCTAATTTTTAAAGAAGTTAAATGAGGCACAGGAGGAAACAGACAATAAAACTAGTAGGGGACCTCAACTATCCCCTCTCAGAACTAGACAAATCTAACCAAAAAATAAACAAGAAAGAAGTTAAGGAGGCAAATAGAATTTTAGAAATTTGAGTTATGATAGACCTCTAGAGAAAAATAAATGGAAACAGAAAGGAATATACTTTTTTCTCAGTGGTACATGGCACCTACACAAAAATAAACCATGTATTAGGGCATAAAAACCTCAGAAGGAAATGCAGAAAAGAAGAAATATTAAATGCATTCTTTTCAGATCATAATGCAACAAAAACTACATTCAATAAAGGGCCATGGAAAGATAGATTAAAAATTAGTTGGAAATTAAATAATCCTAAAATAAAAAAGAAATCATGAGAATTAGGATAGGCAATAAGGAAATAATCTTTGCAGATGATATGATGAAAATGATATGAGAAAATCCTAGAGAATTAACTAAAAAACTACTTGAAATAATTAATAACTTCAGCAAAGTTGCAAGATATAAAATAAACCCATATAACTCATCACAATTTCTACATATTGCCAGCAAAGTCTAGCAGCTAGAGATAGAGAAATTCCTCTTAAAATAACTGTAAACAATATAAAATACTTGGGAGTCTATCTGCCAAGACAAACCCAGGAACTATATGAATGCAATCATAAAACATTTTTCACACAGTCATATCTAAACAATTGGAAAACTATTAATTGCTCATGGGTAGGCCAAGCCAATATAATAAAAATGACAATTCTGCCTAAATTAATTTACGTATTCAGTGTCATAAAAATCAAACTGCCAAAAATTCATCTAGAAGAACAAAAGATCAAGAATTCAAGGGAATTAATGAAAAAAAATATGAAGGAAGGTGGGCTGTATGACATCTCAAACTGCATTATAAATGGTAATCATCAAAACAATCTGGTACTCACTACGAAATAGAGTGGTGGATCAGTGGAATAGATTATACAGTATTAGATAAACCCAAGGATCCAGGCTTTGGGGACAAGAACTCACTATCTGATAAAAACTGCTGAGATAACTGACAAACAGTTTGGCAGAAACTAAGTCTAGAACAACATCTCCCATCATATTCCAAAATAAGGTCAAAATGAGTTAGACAAAAAGGATGATACCATGGGCAAATTAGAAGAGCATGAAATAGTTTACCTGTCAGATGTATGGATAAGGGAAGAATTTATGGCCAAACAAGAGAGAGAGAGCATCATGAGATATAAAATGGATAATTTTGATTACATTAAATTAAAAAGATTTTGCACAAACAAAACCATTCAGCCAAGGTTAGAGTAAAGCAAAAAGGTGGGAAACAAGTTTTACTACATGTATGTCTGATAAAGGCCTCATTTCTCAATCATATAGAGAACTGAGTCAAATTTATAAGAATACAACTTATTCTTCAACTGATAAATGGTCAAAGGATATGAACAGGCAGCTTTCAGGTGAAGAAATCGAAGCTATCTATAGTCAGATGAAAAAATACTCTAAATCACTATTGATTATAGAAATGCAAATTAAAACAATTTTGAGGTATCATGCCACACCTATCAGATTGGCTAAAATGACAGAAAAGCAAAATGATAAATGTTGGAAAAGATATGGGAAAATTGGGACACTGATGTGCTGTTGGCCACGAACTGATCCAATCAATCTAGAAAGCAATATGAAACTATGCCCAAAGGGCTATAAAGCTGTGCATACCTTTTGATCCAACAATACCACCAGTAGATCTATATCCCAAAGAGATTTTAAAAAACAGAAAAGAACCTGTATGTGCAAAAGTGTTTATAGCAGCTCTTTCTGTGGTGGTAAAGGATTAGAAATTGAGGGGATATCCACTAATTGTGGAATGACTGAACAAGTTGTGGTACACAATTGTAATGGAATACTTTTATGCTATAAGAAATGAAAAGCAGGAAGTTTTCAAAAAAACTTGGAAAAACTTAACATGAATTGATACAGACTAAAGCAAGCAGAACCAGGAGAACACTGTACACAGTATTGTATGATGATCAACTGTGAATGACTTAGCTATTCTCAGCAATATAACAATCCAAGACAATTCCAAAGAACTCATGATAAAATAGTTACCTCCACATCCAGAAAAAGAACAGACAGAATCTGAATGCAGATCAAAGCATATTATTTTTCACTTATATTTTTTTCTTTTTTTTGGTCTTTTTTCTTTTACAACATGACTAATATGGAAATATATTTTGCATGATTGCACATGTATAACCTGTGTCAAATTGCTTACTGCTTCAAGGAGAGAGGGAAAGAGGGAGAAAGGGAAGGAGAGGATTGGGAACTCAAAATTTTTAAAAACAAATGTTAAAAATTATTTCTCCATGCAATTGACAAACAAGCAAATTATTATTTTTTTAAAAGTATAGGAATAAAACCTTGGCTCAGTAACATGTCCTATTTTGGGGATATGACATTTATATCAATTCTGCTGCTAAAAATTTTCAGAGATAACTCACATGAAATCTTTAGTTTAAAGCTAGTATAAGAGGATGTTTCACACTCCCAACCACAATTAAACCAAAAAGATGATATACCCTGATATTTATCTGGTGAGAATGTCTTTTACTGAATCACAGAATCATAGAAGGTATAAAATAGGTTCAACAAAAGGTAGGTTCAGGATTGTGCACAGACCTGAACGTGGGCATCCAACATAAGGGTCCACACAACTTCTGAGGACTTCCTAAAGGGGAAAAAAAGTCTTCCACCCAAATAGGAGCTGTTAGTTATCTCTTTGCCACACTCTAAGCCCACTTTCCTTTGGACTATGTATATACTTATGGGAGAGGGTATCCTAGACTTCTGAGAGATGTTTTTTTATGAACTTTCTTGCTATACATACTTAGATATTGACATCTATTTATAAAAGCTAAATGAAGTTTAGTTTACTAATTGTTAAAGGAGAACACACTGGATGGGGGCTCATAAGCCCCCTGGCTGGGGGTGGAGGACCTCTAAGTAGAAAAGTAGTCAGCCATCCCATGAATCTAGTGGAAGTAGAAGTGAAGAAAGTCAGTCCAGAGGGAGTGTAACACTAAAAAGAATAAAAGGCATTAAAGCGCTTAATAGGGATAAGAAACTAAACTCATTCCACACAAACAAAACGAAACCATGAAATAATGGTAATTCTTCAACATAAAGGGACTTTAGAAAATAATAGAGATATGCAAGATAGATTTTAAAGTTACATGATGAACTCCCTAGGAAAAAATCTTCAGGGCCAGATGGTTTTACATGTGAATTTTATCAAACATTTAAAGAACAATTAGTTCCCATACTTTATAGACTATTTGGGAAAATAGGTGAAGGAGTCCTACCAAATTCTTTTTATGACACAAATATGATACTAACACCCAAACCAGGAAGAGTCAAAATAGAGAAAGAAAATTATAGACCAATTTCCCTAACAGATATTGATGCAAAAATTTTAAATAAAATATTAGCAAAAAGCTTACAGCAACTTATCATGAGGATAATACACTATGACCAGGTAGGATTTATTCCAGGAATGCAAGGCTGGTTCAATGTTAGGAAAACTAGCGGCTTAATTGATCATATCAACAACAAAACTACCATAAACCATATAATTATCTCAATAGATGCAGAAAAAACTTTTGAGAAAATACAACACCCATTCTAATTAAAAACACTAGAAAGCATAGGAATGAATGGAGCCTTCCTTAAAATCATAAATAGCATCTACCTAAAACCAGCAACAAGCATTATTTGTAATGGGAATATGCTAGATGCATTCCCAATAAGATCAGGGGTGAAACAAGGATGTCCATTATCATCCCTATTATTCAATTTGGTCTTAGAAATGTTAGCTTTAGGGGGCGGAGCCAAGATGGCGACTGGAAAGCAGTAACTGGCGTGAGCTCCCCACCAAGTCCCTCCAAAAACCTATGAAAAAATGGCTCTGAACCAATTGTAGAACTACAGAACCCACAAAGGGGCAGAGGGAAGCAGGACTCCAGCCCAGGTCTGCCTGGATGGTCTCGGGGTAAGGTCTGTCCCGAACAGAACTCCCA
>CM053624.1:113788280-113843537 GCA_028646595.1 Phalanger gymnotis | reverse complement strand
CCCCCCCCCTTTTCTCCCTCTCAGCCATCCCCTCTCGGCCCCTGCGGCCCCTTACCGATGGTGGAGATGAAGGTGGTATTGAAGGCGTCCTCGGAGAAGCGGAACAGGAGGCAGGTCTTGCCCACCCCCGAGTCTCCGATCAGCAACAGCTTGAAGAGATAATCGTACGTCTTCGCCATCTTCTCGCTCTGTCCCTCTGACCCGGGAGGGAGCTGAGGGGATGGGGGGCGGAGGGCGGGGGTGTGGCCTCAAGGGGGCCGCTCGCCCCGCCCCAGCCCCTCCTCCGCCAGCCTGCGCGCCACGCCCCGCTCGGCCAATCCTGGGGGCCTTCGTCATCACCACCCGCGCCCCAGGCTCCCACGGGACTTGTAGTCCCCTCCGCGATCTTCGGGCGTTCCCCTGCTCAGAGATGCGCAACCTTTTGGCGTGGACACTAAGCTGAGCTGGATTCGAAAGACCTAATGCAGACCATGGACTCGGGGATTTCTCTTTAACTGGGAGGGGACCGAAGGGAAGGGACTAAAATACTGTTAGCCTTGCTACCCAGGAAGCGAAACTGAATCCCTCTGTTTCTTTGTGTAAGACGTCTTTCATATCGCACACCTTCAATCCTGGACGCCTCCTAATTGAGAAGTTTACCCCAAAATTCTCAGGCCAGAAGGGGACCCACGCTGCGGGGCTGGTTTTCAGTACAGTGGGGTCTTGGCCTTTCTGCTGCCTGCAGATTATCCGCTTTGTGCTTTAACGCGGCCAATATTCATCACAGAACACCCTACCCTGCAGTTGTCTAGCACCACTTGTAGGCCCTTCCGCCAGCTGTTAGAAATCAACAAGTCTATATTAAACACCCACTGTGTGCTGGGGTCTGTGCTATAAGTGCTGGGGATATAAAGACAGAAATGAAAATAATCCCTATCCTCGAGAAACTTACATTGTGTAAGGGGAGGGAACATGGAGACAGAGATGGAAATACAGACATGGGGGGGGGGGGGAGAAAAAGAGAGAGAGACAGAGAGAGGAAAAATAAATGTGAAAAAAATTATTCCCGGGGATGGGGGAAGAAGTAGACACGGAGGAGATGGGGTGAGAGTCAAGAAAGGCTTCACTAGGAGGTGTAGGAAGTGGCACTTCACCTGAGTTTTCAATGAAACCCGGGATCCTAAGAAGCAGTGTTACATTCCAGCTATAAAGAGGGTAGATGGAATGTTTAGTGTGAGGAAAAAGTAAGGTCAGTTTGACTGGATATTTCTCGAAAGGGAATATCATATAAGAAACTCGGAAATAGAGGTTGTGAATAGATTAAGAAGGGCTTTAAATGCCAAACAGAGGAGTCTGCACTTGATCCTAGAGGTAATACGGAGCCACTGGAGTTTATTGAGCAGGAGAGTGACATTATCAGGACCCATACTTTAGGAAAATCACTTGGCAGCTGTTGAAAAGATGGATTGGACAGGGGAAAGGTGAGGTAGGCAGATCTGTTAAGAGGCTATTGTAAATTGTCCAGATGAATGATGATGTTGGTTTGAATCAGAATGATGGCCATATGAGTGATGCTCTGATAGGTGTGATCCCCGAGAATGAAGACGATGACATTAGCCTGACCAAAACATTTAGGCAAGTCATTCTGTGGTCTGCTCCCTCCATCTAGTGCCCGCCACTCCCTGCCCTATCCCTTTGTCTCATCTTCCTTACTAACTCCTATCCCAGTCATGCACTGCAAAGCTTTGAGTGAGTTTTACATTATGTACTATTCTAGACTGTGCTGCTATTCTCTTTCATTCATGTCTATAGCATAGCATAATTGTTCTTATCAGGTGGACGACATATATTTTGGTATTTCATTAAATTGAATATTGTGTCACTGTCTTTGTATTGCTCTCTAATTGGTTCATATGTTTCATGACTGCTTCCAAATAGACCATAATCCTCTTGCGAATGTTATATACTAAGTCCAGAGTCCTCATTGCTGAATTTTAGATAGTTATAATAATCTTAGATAGTTATAAGAGCTCCTATTTATGTTGAGTTTGCAAAACTCTTTATATACATTTTCTCATTTGATGTTCACAATAACCCAATGAAATAGGTACTTTTATTATCTCCATTTTGTACATAAAGAAACTAAGTCTGAGAAAGGGTAAATGATTTGCCTAAAGTCACACAGCTAACAAAAGGTTTGAAATAGAATTTAAATCCAGATCTTTCTGACTGTAAGTCCAGTCTCTAGTAACCTGTGTGACTTTGGATAAGACACATCACCTGTCCGGGTCTCAGTTTCTTCATCTGTAAAACGATGAAGTTTGATTAGATAATCCCTAAGATCCTTTCCAGCTCTTAGATTGGATCATTCGATGCATGTCCTACTTCTTCACTCTCCCCTCCCTCCTCACAATCATAGGATCTAGACAGAGACAGCAAAGACCTTCCAGGTTATCTCATCCAATCTCCTCATTTTGTAGGTGAAGGCCAGAGATTAACTGACCTCTAATTTTGACTGTTCTGATGATCTCTTTTTTTTTTCACAACTCCCACGGCCTCACTTCCTTACTGTTATCCAGTTTCTCTCATTTTGACCTCCTTCAAGCTCTTCACCTTCCACTTATCTTGTCCCTCTGATTCCCCATGGTCAAGTAGGGAGTTGAGATCCAGGATTCAGAAATCCTCAAACTCCAAATCCAGTGCACCCTCTACAATACCATACTACCTTTGTAGGTAGCCACTAAATACTTTTTGAATTGAATTTAATCTGGGGTATACCCTATAGATCAAAGCACTTGATCATTTGCAAGGTAAAATTGCTGGTGAAAAGTGCTGTTGTGATTTCCTTGATCACACAGTAAAATCCATTAAAAAGAGGGTGAGAAAAGCAGTCTGGAAAGCCGTCCTATGTCAGCTCAGGCTCTGGTCTGATGCAACTCTGTCCAGCCCTTTCGCACAAAACTCCCTTAGGGAGCTTACATTCAAATTCTCTAAGATTTCACAAGCAATTAGTGTCTGATCCTAAATGGACACATTTCCTACATTTATATAAAAGATGGATATTGATAACATGACAAGAAAGAATGAGCTGGCTCTAGCCCTCACCCAGCAGCAGCACACCAAAACATCATTCTAGGATGTACCAACATTAGATGTGACAGAAGAGAAGAATCCAAGAAATGAAAACAAATGCTAAATTATTTAAAAACTCCCATTACATAGCAGAATTCCCCCAAGGAAATTTAGGGGATTTAAATTTTCTGATTCCTCTCTTTTTTTTTTACCTCTTTAACTCATTTCATAACAGACAAATGTTTTCTTTCATATAGAAAGAGGATGCTGCTGACCTTTAAGCTGTCTTTCCTGTAATGATGAGGTTTTCACTAAGCTATCTACTGCCTTGCTCCAGTCCTGACTAAAACAGATATTTGCAAGGATGCTAGTTGCGTTTGGGAAATTCAATTTTGAGCCACAGTTTTTGCTCACAGTTGAATCCCAAAATAGGATTGAATCTGTGACCTTGACCTTATAAGGACTACATCCTAACAAAGTAGACTAACTGAATCAGACACTAGAGTTACTAGTAGCCTCTAGGCACTGTATGAGTCAATAAATGTTAGCTGATGATGCAAATGCAGATTTCCCATTCACATAAGGTGTTAAAGAATCACTACTAGGGTCAACAGAGTCTACTGTCACAAGGTTAAAAATAAATTACTACTCTATTTTCTGTAAAAATCACAAAGTAAGAAGGATGTTCATGAGGTCTTCTTTTAATTAAAAAATTTAATAATCAAGCATTTTTCCTCCCTCCTACCTTCTCCATCCCACTGAAAAAGAAAAAGAAAAAAGTCGTAACAAATAAACATAGATAAGCAAAATAAATTCCCATATTGGCCAAATCCAAAAATGCATCTCAAGAGGTCTTTTTGGAGGACTCTGCTGCTTTAATCAAATAATTATCCTGTTTTCCAAAATCTCTACTGAACTTGATTCCATACCTGTTTCCTTCTCTTATTTAGAGTTTTTCTTGCTGGAATTTAAATCAGTTTTGGGTCTCCTAATCGATAGCAAACACTTTCTGAGTGTTTCCTAACGTCCTAGATGGAAAGTCGATGGTTTTAAAGAGCATATGCTCTTTTTCTTAAATGGTATGTTATTTATTTCTCCATCTAAATGTTGTATCCCTCAGTAGAATGTAAGCCCCTCGAAGTCAGGGACTGTTTTAGTTTGTTGTTCTATTCCCAGTGCTTACCACCATGCCCTGCACATAGTAGGCCCTTATTAAATGCTTGTGGAGTTGAGTTGCTCATATAACATTTCAGAAATTTAAAGACAGTTAGTAGGTCAACCATAGCTTCCTTCTTTATAGGACAAATCATAGCATTGTATTAAAATTTAATTTGTTGTTTTACCTAATTAAAATCCCTCCTAAAATACGTATAACAAAACCGGATGCTGGATAAGAGCTTAACAGCACAGTGGAAAGACAGCTTTATAATTCATACATGTTCTATTCCTAATAATACATTTGAATATAATGATAACTTTTAAAATACTGTAAAAGATTTAACTTTATTTACTGTGCTTCCAAAGGATAATAATACCTTCAAAAATCCAGTCCGTGCCCTAAATATTATTTTATTCTTTTATCTACCTAGTTCTTCCAATTCCTTTATATTTGTGTATGTGTTTGGAGGACAGAGAAGATGATTCTAAGTAAATAATTCTTTGTATGTGTACATATATATATGTATATATATATACACATATATATAACTATAGCTTCCTAACTGGTTTCTTTGCCTCTAATATTTCCCTTCTCTAGTACATCCTCCACACAGCTACCGAAACAATCTTGCTAAAGTATTCTGCAGCTCTAGAATTTTCAGAGATTCTCTACTCCCTCTAGAATAAAATGCAAACTTCTCTGGTTGGCATTAAAGCTTGCACAATCTGGCACCAGCCTACCTTTTCAGACTTATTTCACATTGCTGCCCTTCACATATTCAATGGTTCAGCTAACTTGGCCCATTTGCTTTTTCCTACATATGACATTCCATCTCCCATTTTAAATCCTTTCCAAAGTCTCTTCCATTCCTAGAATGAACACCCTTCTCACTTTTGCTTCTTAGAATCCCCAACTTTGTTCAAGGCTTAGCTCAGGTGCTACCTATTACATGAGGCCCTTCTTGATCCTCTCAGCTGTTAGTGCTTTCCCCATCCTGAAATTACTTTGTATTTTTTTTATATTTACCATTTAGAGATAGCTAGGTGGTGCAGTAGGTAGAGAGCTGTGTCTGGAGTCAAGAAAACCTGAAGTGAAATGTGGCTTCAGCACTTACTGGCTGTGTGACCCTGAGCAAGTCACTTATGTCTGTCTCAGATTCTTCAATTGTAAAATGGACATATAAATAGCATCTATCTCCCAGGGTTGTCATGAGAATCAAACGAGATAATCTTTGTAAAGTGCCTAGCCCCTTATAGATTCCTAATAAATGCTTGTTCCCTCTCTTCCTTTGTTATTTAGTGTACACTTTGTATCACCCTGACTCTGTCCTCTGAATAGAAGGAAAGCTTCTTAAGACAGGAATTGTTTCTTTTCTTGTCTTTGTAGCCACAGTCCGATACAATGTTTTGAACTTGGCAGGTGTTTAATAAAATATTTGTTGAATTATTACCAATCACTGCTCAAATTGTCAAAATCACTTTGAATTCCAAATCCTTTTAAACACTAATTATATTTAAGGACTTTAATCCCATAAACATGCAATTTCCTTTATGTTCCTTCAACAGGATGATGATCTCATGGTCACTCAGAAAGAGACGAATTACATATGTTCTGTCCATCAACAAAATTTGTCATTCATTCATTAAACAAACATGTATTGAAACGTTACTATGTGAATAGCATTGTAAAGAGTGCAGATTATAAAGAAGTTTAAGACATTACTTCTGCCCTCAAGGAGTTAACAACTAGTCAAAAAGAAAAGAAACATACAACTATGCAGTTAAGTATAGCTAGGTGGCACAGTAGATAGAACATCGGCCTTGGAGTTATGAAGACCTGAGTTCAAAAGCGACCTCAGACACTTACTAGCTGTGTGATCCTTGGCAAGTCCTTTAACTCTGTTTGTCTCAATTCCTCATCTGTAAAATGTACTAGAGAAGGAAATAGTAAGCCAATCCAGTATCTTTGCCAAGAAAACCCTAAATGGTGTCACAGAGTCAGCCATGACTGAACAATAAAGAACAACAGAGTTAAATCACAAGATAATGGTACAAGATAGTACATGGCAATATAGTATCCTCTAAATTAACAAAGCATCTTAAATCAAAGCTTTAAAAATACAGCATTAGCAAAGTGATATGAGTTAGATGATAATTGAGTTGTATGGAGTTATATATGAAACTGGTTGAATAATAGACCAAAAGACTAATCATTTTTGTTTGTTGTTCTTCATTCATTTCAGTCTTGTCTGACTCTTCATGACTCTATTTGGGATCTTCTTGGCAAAGATACTGGGGTGGCTTGCCATTTCTTTCTCCTGTTCATTTTATAGATGAGGACCACTGAAGAAAACAAGCTTAAGTGACTTGCCCAGGGTCACACAGCTACTACATGTCTGAGGCCAGATTTTAACTCAGGAAGATGAGTCTTCCTGATCCAGGCCCAGCACTCTATCCACTGGGCTACATAGTTGTTATGAATAATCAATAACAGATTATTATCAACTTAAAAGAAGGCCTATAGCAGAATTCCTCAGGGATCTATGTTTTTGGCCCTGCACTATATGACATTTTAATGAATGATATGTCTAAAGGCATAAATTGCATACTTACCAAACTTGCAGATGTCATAAAGCTAGGAGGGATACTTAACACAGTGGATAACAATTAGAATACAAAAAGATACCAACAAACTAAAACCCTGGGCATAATCTAATAAAGAGGAAAATCAGTAGGAATAAATGTAAAGACTAACACTTGGATGCAAAATATTAACATTACAGAGGCAAGATGGGGAAATCATGTTTGAGCAGTGGTTCACCTGAAAAAGATGGTAATATATAATGTACTACATAGTATTATACCTAGTAGTACCATTATACATAATACACTGAGGAGTTAACTAGTAAAAAAGAAAAGAAACATACAACTGTGCAGTTAAGTACAGTTAGGTAGCATAGTAGATAGAAGGTTGGCCTTGGAGTCGGGAATGGACTACAAGAGCAAGATGAGCCAATAGATTTCAGATGTTTTGTTAATTTAAGGGATACCATATTACCATGTACTATCTTGTACCATAGTCTTATAATTTAACTCTGTTGTTGTTTATTTTTCAGTCTTGTCTGACTCTGTGATGTTGGCTCATCCTGATAAGATAGTCAAAAAATGTAATCTTAAATTACTTTAGGAAAGGCAGATTATTATTTTTTTAAAAAGATAGCGGTCTATGCCGGTGAGACCACATTTGAGCATTATATTCAATTCTGTGTACTTCATTTTAAGGACATTAACAAGCTGGTGGATATCTAGATAAGAGCTACTGTGATGGTGAAGAGTCTTGACTTCATGATATATGAAGATGAACTGAGGCAAAAAGGAATATTTAGTCTAAAGAAGAGAAAACTAAAAGGAAACAAGATAGCTATCTTCAAGCATTTGGAAAGCTGCCACAATGTGAGCAGGTAGATTTGTGCGGCTTGAACCCAGAGGGCAGAATTAAACATAGTAAGTGGAAGCTCCATGAAGAAAATTTAAGTTTGCTGTAAGGAATAACTTCCTAACAATTTGGGCTATCCAAAAGTGAAATGGACCACTTCAGGAAATAGAAGACTCCTCTTTAATAGATGTCTTTGGGCAAAGGCTGTGTAATAACTTGTTAGGAATGTCGTAGAGGGAATTCTGTAGGTATCAATTATACTAGGTGGTCTTTGAGGTCCTTTCTCATTCTGAGATTCTGTGATTCTGGGAGCAGAATGGGAGATGTCCAGTCTCACTTGTCCTGCCTTTGGGGTGAGGTAGCTAGGGAGGATAAGGCTGTCTTGGTTACTAGCCTTTCAAGGATAGAGGCAAGGCTCAGTGAGAGGAAAGGCAACATTCTTGGAAGCTATTGTACTTCAAATTCCTCATCTGTAAAATGGGGGTAATAATACTTTCCTCACCTATTTCACAGGCTTGCGAGGAAAGTGTTCTATTAACCTTAAAATATTGTATAATATATCAGTTATTATTACCACCCGGTCCATGGTTTTATATGGCCTTTGTATTTCTGAGAGAAATGGAAGATCAGCTAAGGAGCTACATACAACCTGTCTCACTGGAATATCAAGGAAGGTAGGAGTATTACATCCCAGGGAGTATAGCAGGTAGGGAATTTGCATCTTGTAATGAATCCCAGTACCTCCTATATCATTTCTAACTCTGGTAACAGGGTTTCTGACAATAAAGTATATTGCTGGAATCTAGCCAATCCATTAACAGAGATATTACTGATTATTAGATTCCAAATGAGTGGTATAGAGAATCCATACTATGAATTCAGACTTAAGGGCTAGAATGGTTAAGAAAAGCTACATGGAGGAGGAAGGACTTGAGCTGATCCTTTAATCCATGGCCAGGCTAACATATAGTTTTATAGAGATTTTTAAAGTATATATAAGATGAGCCATCTACCTTTAAATAGATTATAATCCAGGGGGAGAATCTAGCTGCCATCTAGATCACAACATGCCCAAAATGAATTCATCTCCCCCTTAAACCTAATCCTTCTAAATTCTCAATTTCTGTTGAAGGTACACCATCTTCCCAGTCACTCTCAAGATTCAAACATTGGAGTCATTTTTTACCCTTTTCTCTTCTTCGCCCTCCATATCCCATCCATTTTCAAAGCCAGTTGATTCTATCTCTAGAATTTCTCTTAAATCTGTCCCTTTTCTCCATTTTCACTGCTGCCACCCTACCTCAGAACTTTACAACTTTGTACCTGAAATACCATAGCAGCCTCCTAACCAGTCTCTCTGCTTCCTACCCTTTCTCTCTCTAAGCAATCCTCCACATAGTTGCCAAAATAAATTTCCCAATGCAAAAGAAATGACCTTATCAATCTGCTGCTCAAAACCTTCTGTGGTTATTTATTGTCCATAAGATAAAAGCATTTATGACCCTCCAGAATGTAACATATCCATTTTTGTGCCTTATTTCATATTATACCCTTATTAGAATAGTCGTGGCAAGAGGTGATGATAGGGCTTAAAAGAGGGTGGTATCTGCATGAGTACAGAGAAAAAGATGTGTTATGAGAGATATTATGAACATAAAAATGACAAGATTTAGCAATAGATTGGATATATGGAAGACAATGAAGTTGCAGACCTGGGGTATAAAGGTATAAATGGGGGTATAATTTGATCTCATTCTACTCTTTCTTGTCTCCATTGGCTTTGATAGGCAAGATCCCCATGACTGGAACCCACACTTCTCTGTCTGTCAAAATCTTTCTCTTCTTTTTTTTTCATTCTAGAAATTTAATTATAGCCATGTAATTTTTACTCTTGCATTTTCTCAATAGTTTCTTCCTTATATTTGCCCTTTTCCTTTCCTACTTGGCGAGATTTGGCTTTTTGCTCAAGGATCTTTTTGCGATCTTTGTCCAGCTTTAGCCTTGTGATTACCACCTTGCTGGGATGAATGCCCACATGCACAGTTGTACCATTAGCCTTCTCCCGCTGCACACGCTCAATGAAGATCACGTATTTCTTTCTGTAAACCTGGACCACCTTGCCAATTTGCTGACCTTTGTAGTGTCCTCGAACAACCTGGACTCCATCATCTTTCCGGATGGGCATGGAGCGGATGTTGTACTTCTGTGTCAGCTCCTTCGACAGAGGGGAAGACATGATTTTCCTCCATATGTGAGAAGGGGCATTGAAATGCCTCTTGCGGTTCTTGCTTCGGTCAGAGGTCACGAAGGGATTGAACTTCATTTTGACCTCAGAGCCACGGCGGAAGAGAAGAGTTTTCTCTTCTTTTAAATGCACTGCAAGTTTGACTTCTTCTATGAAGCCTTCTCTGATCATCCTGCCTTCCCCTTACCGCTCCAACCTACTGAGAAAAAAGTTAAATTTCCACGCCCAAATTTTTGTAGAGCAATTTGTCTGTAGGTGTCTCCTTTCTCCCTATCTTCTTATCACATTCTACCTTGTATTATACTTATCTGAATAAATATAATGTGTATATATTATTTTCCTACCCCTCTCTAAGTAACCTATTAGTCATCAATAACATTTTAAATTTTATCATTTATTTTTAGCATTCTTTTTAAAAAAAATTGAGTTTCAAATTCTCTCCCTCCCTCCAGCCCCACACTTACCCACTGAGAAGGCAAGCAATATGACATCAGTTATACCTGTGAAATTATGCAGAGCATTTCCATATTAGCTATTCAATGAGTATTTATTAAGTACCAAGCACTGTGCAAATCATTGGATTTACAAAGAAAAGCAAAAAACCAGCTCCTGACCTCAGAGGGTATATATTCTAATAGAAGAGACAACATACAAGTAACTAAGTACATACAAGATATATGCAGAAGAGATGAAGATAATCTGAAAGGAGAAGGCTTTGGTAGCCCCATGAATCAGGAAAAACTTCCTTCAGAATGTAGGATTTGAGCCTGAAGGAAGCCAAAGAAACTAAGAGATGCATGTGAGGGGGGCAGAGCATTCCAAGCAATGGGAACAAACAGTACAAGTAAGGACATTAGAGATTCTTGTTTGGGAAAGTGAAAGTAGGCTAGTGAGCTAGATCATGAGTGTATGGGGGTGGGGTAGGGTAGAGTAAGGTATAAGGATACTGGAAAGCCAGGAAAGGGTCAGATTATAAAGAACTTTAAATGCTCATCAGAGGATTGGATATCTGATCAAGCAGGTAACCGTGATGACATGGGCAGACTTATGCTTCAGGGAAATTCCTTTGATAGCTGTGAGGAGGATGAATTAGAGTAGGGAGACAGTTGAAGTAGGGAGACCAGTTAGAGTGTATTGTGATAGTGTGATAGTCCTGGCAAGACATAATGACTACTTAAAGGAAGATAGTGTCTGTGCATAGAGAGAAGAGGATGTATATGAATGAGAGATGCTGTAAAAGTAAAATGGATTGACTACATGGAGGTCTTTGAGATGGCATATCTGGGTGACTTTGAGGATGGTGGTAGCCTAGACGGTGATAGGGAAATTTAGAAGAGGGAGTTGTAGGGAAGGGGAATAGGATGAGTTCTGTTTTGGATATGTTGAGTTTAAAATGCCTATGACCAAGATGTCCAAAAGGCAGTTGTTGATGCAGAAGTGGCGCTCAGGAAAGAGACTAGGGTCAAACATAAAGATCTAGGACCCTTTGCCTAAAGATGGTCATATGACCCATGAGAATTGATGAGCTTGACAAACAAGTTGATGTAGAGCAAAAGAGAAAGGGATCCAGGACAAAGTCTTGGGGACAATTCATGGTTAGTAGGTTTGACCTGGAGAAAGATCCAGCAAATAATACAGGAGAAGAGAACAGTATCACAAAAACACAGAGAGGTGAGAGTATCCAGAAGAAGGGATTCAACTATATCAGGTGTGACAGGCCGAGGAAAATCAGAATTAAGAAAAGGCCATTAGATTCAACAATTAAAAGATCATTGATACTTTAGAAAAGGTGCTTTCAGTTGAGTGATGAGTTTGGAAGTCAGATTGCAGAGAGTTTAGAAGAACATGAGAGCAGAAGTAGAAGCACTGATCATAAAAGGCTTTCTTCAGGAATTTAGCCAATGCAGGTGGTGGGGAGAGAAATGTGGCTATCGTAGATGGATGGATCAAGGGAGTTTGGGTTTTTTTGTTTGTTTCTGAGGGTGGGTGGGAAGGGAAGAAGGGAGAGAATTTGGAACTCAAAGTTTTAAAAAATAGATGTTCAAAAACAAAAACAAAAAAGTTTTTGCATGCAACTAGAAAATAAGATACACAGGCAATGGGGTGTAGAAATTTATCTTGCCCTACAAGAACGAAAGGGAAAAGGGGATGGGAGGGGAGAGGGGTGACAAAAGGGAGGGCTGACTGGGGAATAGGACAACCAGAATATATGCCATCTTGGAGTGGAGGGGGGAGGTTAGAAATGGGGAGAAAATTTGTAATTCAAACTCCTGTGAAAATCAATGCTGAAAACTAAATATATTAAATAATAAAAAAAAAAATCTACTGTTTTTCCAACCTGAGTTAGTTTGTCCCTCCTTGGGCAGCCTAATGGTCACCGTTCTTGGGGCCCACCCTATTAGTGCTGGATTTAGTGTGTTCACCTGATCGACTTTACCTCAACTAAAGCTCAGAACTCCAAACTCAAGCAATTCGCTAGCCTCAGGCTCCCCAGTGTTGGAGAATACATGGTTGTACTATCATGCTGAGGTATATGCCCCTGTCTCCCTCTATTCAGGAGGACCTGCTTACCGAGAACCTAAGAAAAACGACACCTGCTTAGAATAATAATAATGATAATGATACTGTAAATGACTGAGGTCACACAGGTCTCTAGAGGCAGATCGTTCCTTAGTGGGTATCATTATTTTCCATGAGCTCTATTTGCTTTCTCTATCCTACATATAAAACTTTTCTTGAGTTTTATGAACTATATGCTTACAAGGGGAGCTGTAACAACATACAACATACTGAGTAGTAACAGTGAGTTTCCCAAATTTTCTAGGCTAGAGGAATCTACTGGAGAAGTGAGAAATCCTCCAAAGTACACCCAGAACTTTTGAGTCACATGAAGGTCACAGTGGTTACATTATATGTCTGATATTAGCAAGTCTATTGGTATATGAAAGATTGAAAAAAAATCATCTTAGAAATGTTTGTTGAATTAAACAGAAACCTGCAGGTTAAATATCCTATTCTAAACATCTAGAAGGTAACAAGTTGTCTGTTGATAACTGCTAAAGATAGTTAAATCAGAAAACTCAGGATAAGACATATATAAGTTGAGAGTATTCAGGGGTGTCCTGGTAATACTTGATAAGGGTGGTGGTGGCAGGATGTATATATGATACACTTTTCAGTTTAATCTGCATTCTTAACATTTTCTCCATTACTTTCTTAAGTCTAGAGACAATACAATAAATCAAGCCCTGATTTGTAGCATTTGAAATTATCAAGGTATAAATTCTCACAGTGAAAATTTAGCAATCAATTCTAAAGAGCCAGTCCAAAAAGGCTCTAGCACACCCCTGGGTGCATTTAAGTTGGACTGCTTATATTCCATAAAGCAAGAGATGCCTACCCTTACGGTACCCATATTTTTAAATAGCTAATGCAATGCAGAAGGAAAAAATAAAAATATAATTAGACACATAGTATCAAGAATTATTATATTATTAGCTTTACGTGTATAATGCATAAAATGTTATATTTTATATGTACATATACATATGTGTATATATGTAAATATGTATATACAGGCATGTATGCATGCATACAATGGCACCAGAAAGTATTAAACTAGGAAGAGACCTAGAAAGTCATCTAATTCAATTCCTTCATTTTACACAGAAGGAATCTATGACCCATACAGGGGAATTGTCTTGCCCAAGATCATTAGCATAGCTCAGGTCTAGTGGCAGATCTAGGGATAGAATCCAGATATCTTGATTTCTAATCCAGTAGACTTTCCCACTACACCACAAAGTGCCACAGAGTTCCACAATGAATATATTCCAGTGTTACTTATAGTCAGGTATGGATGACACTTTTATGCCAGGGTTCTTCATATCATTCTCCAAGGAAGTCCCAAGAAATGTAGCCTCACAGTGTGAGCAGGAATTCTGCTATGATCCATCCACAGGCGCTGCTTTGATGCTTTCTACATTGTCCATAGCTGGCATTTTCTCTTAATCTATGTTCTCTCTTGGCCATTCAAGGTAATCACTGCTCTCTTTGGGTACCAGTAGAACTAAGCTTAAGGTTCACTCTCAGCTCTAAAAATGAGGTGCTAGTCTAGATATTTCCTCTTACTTAGGTTCGTTGACTACTACTACTACTATTACTACTACTACTACTACTACTACCACCACCACCACCACCACCACCACTCCTATTCCTACTTCTACTCTTGCTGCTGCTGCTGCTGCACATACATACACACTCATCTAGGGGTAGGGACCTTAACTTGAACCTTTACAATAATATTCACTCTTTCTTCTTCAAAGTTCACTTCTGTGGTCCTCCATGTATCTTCTCTTAGCCCTCTCTCTACCCCCAGATATCAGTGAGAGCCAGTAGTAATTCAATTTATTTGCAAGTAAGTGACTGTATCTTTGCTGCATCTTTGTTATCCTTCAGACTTCTTGGCATTAGGGTTGGGCAACTCTTCCCTCAGTGAACTATTCCCTACTGATCTACTGGCTAAGATACCCCTGTTTCCCCCAATTTAATTCCATTAGGCATTAGGTAGAATTGTTCTATGCATAGTACTCCACAATTTGTCTATGACCATCAAACTGATCTATGATATTTTCTAGGATATTTGTCCATCCAGTATGGATTATCAGAAATGAGTGGTATCCCACATATTTGCTCCCTTGCTGGTACTTTAGTAACTTGGAAAGTTTAAAAGCTTCTGGTAAAAATTTTGGCAGCCCCCAAACTATTTAACTGTTTCACCAAGTTCTTCCATGAAGATCTTAAAACCATTCTGAGCCTCAAACTCCATTCTGCTACTTTGAATCCATTTTCCATTTTCTGGGTTTCCAGTCATTTTGACATGTTCTCAGGATAGGTAGGGGAGAAGGACAATTGTCAGGAGCATGCTGACTTCTGACTTATCTCCTCCAGCCTCTCATCACTCTTGCAAGGCAGGACAACTTATTAGACTTTCTCAGAGGCATGCAGTGACTCACTCAAGGCTCTACGGAGTGGTGCCGGGAAAGGAGCCCAGAACACCTAGTTCCTTGTTCTAAATAGCATTTAATAATACTCCCTTATGACTAAAACTGTACTTCTCTCTTTCCACAAAGTGCAAAGTTTCAATCTTCTTGGAGAAACATGATTTCCAATTTGTTTGTGGTAGGTTACAAGAAAAATAATTATGTCTTACATTTGAATCCAAGAACAATCAAATTCATGATTCTCGTGAAGAACACCAACTCCTATTTATGTAAGAGCATAAATGTAGAGCTTAAAGGGAACTTTGAGGTCATCTGATTCAACTCTCTCATTTTATACATGAAGAAACTGAGTTTCAGAGAAGTGAAGTAACTTCCCCAAGGATGTGTGTTGGTAAGCAAAATGGGCTCTTAGCACTCAGTTCACCCAAGTGCCCTTGAAGAGTTTGGCTTTTGTTTCCTTTGATTAATTCAGTGTATTTCATTTAGTCTTACTAGGTGCTAAGCCTATATGGGTGTGAAGCTCCCAGGATACTAAGGGGAGGTGCTAACTCAAGAGCCAATCATAGGAGCCTAAGTTCTGGTCATTCAGATGACATTTGATGATGTCTGAAACAGTATAAGAAGAGAAGACCAAGCTATTTGCTCAGGGCTCTCACCCTTGCTGGCATGCTGATGCGGAGACTCCAGGCAGCTGTAGCTAAGAGCCCTCCAGCTCATAAACCCAGATGCTGGAACTTTGTTAAACTCTGGTAATTATGTATTGGGATTTGAATTAGACAAGGTCTGTCTGTCCATGTTTGTACTTTGTTTGTGTTTTGCTCTGAAGTTCAGGGTGCTGACTTTTTCCCTCGAACTAAGTGAATGGTATTTGTATGCTGAATTAAAGTAAGCTTGTCAACTCCTTAACTTTGCTTTCCTTACTAAAGCAGATCAAAAGAATCTGGGCTTTTGCAGTGTGCTGGTAGCATGCTTGTTGTTGGGCTTGTGCTGGTCTTTCACCCCCACAACAGCTGCTAGTCAGATTGTTGAAACAGATGTAGACCTAGTAATTGTCAGAGTCAGGTTTCAAAGTCCTTGTCTATCTTGACTGCCAAGTCCAGCAATCCTTTCACTATATGAATATAAAAAAAATCAAATAGTAAATCACCTTACATCATGCATTTTCCTAGATAAACATTAGAAAGACCTTAGATAGGGTTAAGGGCACCTAGGTGATGCAGTAGATAGAGTAGCAGGCCTAGAACAGTCAGAAAGACTCATCTTCCTGAGTTCAAATCTGGACTCAGACATTTACTAAGTTTTGTGACCCTAGGCAAGGTATTTAATCCCTATTCACCTCAGTTTCCTCATCTGTAAAAATGATCTGGAGAAGGAAATGGCAAACCACTCCAGTATCTTTGCCAAGAAAACCCCAAAAGGGGACAGGAAGAGTCAGACACAACTGAAATGACAAAGCAACAAGAAGAAGACAGGGTTAAATGGAAAACATGGGTTTTTTTTTTCCCTCAACCTTTGTCAAAACAGCTTATCTGTGTAACTCTATTCTTACTACTATTCTTTCAGCTAAATGGAAGGGGTGCTAAATTATAAGGTGTGTAATTAAGAAGTTGTATTGGTTTATTCACTTTAAGATCTAAAATTATAAATGATGGTGACGATTTAATCAGAGCCTGAAGCTTCATGGCTAAATAGGTTAATTATTTTGGACTAGTGTGAATAATCTGATTAAGAAAAACTGTTAATGAAATATCAGCCATAATTATTTTTGGATATCATTTTTCTGAGGCTTCAGCAGTTGTGTGGCCTGATTAGGGCCATTTTAAAGATGACCATACCACTGTACTTTTGCAGTAAAGAGCATTGATTGGGGGTTAATATTCATTGAAGCTGTTTTAGAATTAAGAGGTTTCCATATGTCTCTAGAGCAAAACATTTGTGCTTACCATCTGCTACTCAAGAGTAACTTTATAGGAAAATAATGCAAATCACTTCTTTCTTTAATTACTTTGGTGTTGCATGATCCTGCACTTGGAATTGGGAAATGGCCAATTCACTGCCACCAGAAGACAGTTGTTTATTTAGCCACTAACAAATATTTCTTTATGAAACAAAAAGGCATGAAAACAAATTCAAGCCTAAAATTATTTTCTTCTTTTGAATTTGTGACAGCCATTATTGTAACATGAAATGCTTTGTAGCATCTTTTAAGAACCTGCAAGTTAAAGATACATGGGGAGAGGGGAGTGGCATAGGGAATATATTTGTGATTTTGTTGGTACAGGGAACTAACTCCTAGTGAGAAAGCTCCCTCTACCAATGTAGATCAGCAACTATATCAGTAAGGCAATAAACACAACATCAACAATAATCATGAATATGCCTATGTAGTTCTGTATCGCCAAGTATGACTCTCCATATAGAAGGTAAAAGAAGCATAACATTTATTCAGACCCCAGAGAATCATATCCCATAACCAAATGTTCAGCTCCCACAGTCAGCCCACTTTATCATAACAGCAAGGAACTTAAAACACCAGATCATAGCCTGGAGCCTGGCCATCCCAAAACCTCTCTGACTCCCTGCTGGAGTCTTCCCTAAAACAAACTCACAGTATAGCTAAATCAGCCTGTTCAGTTCTAACCATCATGAGGGTGGCCATTAACAGCCATCAGTAGCCATAACTGCTCGCTTGCTCTCTCTCTCTCAGCATTTTCTGTGATGTAACTTCCTTTTCCTGTCAGGAAGTTCCTCTCACCACATGTGACTTAGGCTTCCTGTGACATAAGCAGGTCACATGGCCTATTAATAGGTGGGAAAGATCTTCAAATCTGAATTGCTACTACAGCAACTGTGCTGCAATTTGTGGTCTTAAAAAATTACATCAGATCAATGACTAGTTAAGTGATTTATCTGCCTAGAATCACATAGCCAGTGATAGTCACTTCAGTGATAGTCAGAGGCAAGACTTGAATCCAGGTCTTCTTGACTTCAAGTCCAGCCAACCACTCCCCTCCACTCCGGCAAAAAACTAGCTACTAAACTAGATATCTTAAACTCAACATATCTAAAACAGAATTCATTGTATTTTCTCCCAACTCTCCCCTGTTTCTTAAATTCATCTATTACTGTCAAGGACACTATAATCCTCCCAGTCATTTAGATTCATAACTTTAGTGTCATTCTCAACTTTCCACTTGTGCTCACCCCACGTGTGAAATCTGCTGTCATCTCGTTATTTCTACCTTTAAAACATTTCTCTTCTGTGTCCTATTCCACCTCCATCTCTGAGGAAGTAGATTAGAAACTTAACTCAGTTCCTTTGTAACATTGGTCCCACTAAACTCATGTCCAAATAGTATGAATGCTGGCCAAGCCTACATCTCAGCTATGTGGGACCCCACTAGGTTGGGATCATAAAGGTCACTTCCAATAGTCACTCTTTGGGGCACTGATATTAGCTGAAACCCATGTTGCCACCACAGCTAAAGAGCTTCATCTTCAACGTGTAATTAGCTGACTGGAATGTCTCCAGAGTCTCTCCAAGGCACTTCCCTTACATGTCAATATGATTCTCCCAGATGCAAGGAAAGATGTTATCCCAGTCACTCTGCATATGCCTCAGACCCCCATTACGTATGGATGAGAACACTGAGGCTCAGAATTGTCAAGGTTGTGATTTATTTACTTGAGGTTACACAGTAGTAGAACCAAAATTCAAACCCGGATTCTTTGACTTTAAATCTAGTACTCCTTCAGTTATATCATGTTGCCTCAAATACAACTAATACTATGTTTTTCACTATATAGAACTATAATAAATTGGTTACATAACAACGCCCTTCTGCAAAGCCCCTACTTATAAAGATTTCCAATTTAATTTTTAGGTTGTATTCAGGATTTTATTTCCCATGACATTTACCCAATAACTTCTTCAAGAAGTTTTTAGTAGCTAATCCTTCGGAATATGTCATTGAAGGGTTATATTAAATGTATATATGGAACCCTGTTCTCAGTCAATTGATTCAATTGAATTCAATTCAACAAGCATTTTTTTTCTTATTTTAAAGTTCATTAATGTCTTATACCATAGTCATATGCCTCTGATTCCCTCTGGGTCCATCCTGAATCTTTCCCCATGTGAGTCTTTTCTTGTAACAAAGAAGAACAATTAAGCAAAACCAAATAAAACATCAGCTGCAGCTGACAATGAATGTAACATTCCACACTTATAATCTTCCACCTCACCAAAGGAAAACATGCACTTATTACTCTACCACTTAAATAAAGCACTATGTTAGATTCTGGGGACACAAAAACAAAATGAAAAATAGTTCTATCCTTGAGGAAATTACATTCTGCAGGGGTATACAAACAGCTGTAACAGGCCCACTGGTCCTGGAGACAGGGGCATCCTCTCAAACTAAAAGGGTCCAACTCTGGGCTCGTTTGACCTGGGTTCAGTCCTGGGAACATTTGGCCTCTGGGAATCAGGCTTTCTTGCATGGCCTCTGGCCTATTACACTCCCTGCACCTGAATAGAATTCTGGGGGCAACCACTTAACCAAAGTTAGGGTCTGATTAATGGACTACTCCCAAACACAAGTTGGTTTTCTGCAAAAGGGATTAATAGGGTCACTTCTAGAAAGAAATTCAATGTACAAAGTAGGTCAGGTATAGAAGATATATCCTCCCCCCACTTCTCTCCCCCGTGGATGGGTTTTAGTCCCACCTCAAACATCCTGTTATATAGAAAGAGAAACACATATTGGCTGATCTTTTGCCAGATACTTAAATAATGTGGGTAAAGGAACTTGTTAGCCCTTCTTCTCCATGCCTATATGGCTGATTCAGTTAGACTTAAAGATTTGCTATTAAATTCCAGCCATCAATAGAACAAAGATGGGTCATATCATAAATCTTAGAATCAGATCAAATCATCCAAAATTAGGCAGCAAGGTGGCACACTGGATGGAGTGCTGGGCTTGAAGTTAGTAAGAGCAAGACAAGTTCAAATCCTGCCTCAGATAGTTACTAGCTGGGAAAATCACTTAATCTCCTCTGAGTCTCAGTTTACTCATCTATAAAATAAGAGGGTTGGAAATGATGACCGTAGGGGTCCTTTCCAGATCTAAATCTATAGTCCTGTGAAATCTGATTTTATTTAAACTAGAAAGTATAGATTTAAAGTTATAGAACCTAAAAACATTATGCTAGAGTTTATATATCCAAATGAGTTTTATGGTCCTAAGAGTTAGTAGGCTACTCACACATTCCTGGACACCACCATTATTCAGATTTTTTTTGGGGGGGAGGGGGCACTTTCTATGGTTTTTGCCTTCAAAGCAAAAAAAAAAAAAAAGAATCAGGTCAACTATCCATTTCCAACATTGCTCATTTCAATGAGTTATTCTTGGTACTGTATACTTAAGGAGTAAAATTATGCCCTTATCCTGGTGGGAAAAGTCTGTGGAAAATTCAGGGAACAGTAAATGGCCCCGCCAGGTACAAGGCATTGCTGCAGGTATGGCAGATATGAGAATTATTAAATGACACAGTACCTGCCTTCAAGGGGTTTATAAATTAAATAAGAGTTGGCATAGTGGTAAAGGCTGCTGGATTCAGAGACTGAAGACTAGGGTTCAAATTTCAGGCAGATCACTTAATTTCTCTGGGCCTCAGTTTCCTTATCTGTTCAATAAGGGTACTAGATTAGATGACCTGCAAAGTCCTTTTCAACCCCAAAATCCAGTAGCATACCAATGCCCTCGTAAAGAGATTCAATAAAGACCCAGGTCAGAAAATATATGTCTTTCAAATATTTTTGTGGTGATTAACATTGCCCAATTGTTGGGGATTGAGAGGTGAGAATGAGATGATATCACTGAATCTCCATACAATTTTCATTTCAATTTTCAGTTCAGCTCAGCCCTTGAATAGAAAGTTAGGAAAACATTGCAAGGGAGTAACAGAGTAAGGAGTAGTTAGGTGGTGTGGTAGTGCATAGAGCACTGGGCCGGTGAAGTCACGAAAACCTGACTTCAGATCTGACCTCAAACACTTACTAGCTGTGTGACACTGGGCAAGTCACTTAACCCTGTTTGCCTCATTGTCCTCAACTATAAAATGAGCTGGAGAAGGAAATGGCAAACCCTTCCAGTATCTTTGCCAAGAAAACCCCAAATGGGGTTATGAAGAGTCTACAGGCCTAAACAATAACGAACAGAGTAAGATCAAGAAAGCCAGTTGGACTCTCTGAGAAGTATAAGAATCCAGGTCCAAGGGACCTATTGACTTGGGCCTTAGGTCCTAAGACTAGAGGAGGGCATAGTTGTAAAATAAGACTTTATCGGTAAAGGCCAAACTGGCTGACATGATCTGAATAGTAGAATATTCACTATCAAAAAGTGGGAGGACCAGGAAAAGGTGAGAGAAAGAAGAGCTTCTAGGAACCAAGGCAATAAAATCTCTACAGAGAAAGTGTGGGAGGCACTAAGGCCTGAAACCTGAGGGGAAATTGCTTTAGGGCACATTTAAGGAAGAATCTTTTTTGCCAGGAGTTTTGAGGTGGGGCAGTGTCTTGTGACTGCCAGTTGCTGTTTGCCAAGGTCCTCTGACCTCTGACATAGGCAGGCCTGAAGAATAGGGAAGTGTTCAGAAGGTGCTGTCAAGATCGTAGCTGTCACTGACCTTGTGACTCAGCGTCACCACTGTACAGACATATGGCATACTCTGTGCCTAGGACCTCAGGCAGCTCAGTACACTGCCCAATGCACACATTTTTTCCCAGGTTCACACAAACCACAGGGACCACAGCATAGTCTTATGGGTAAAGTTAACATTAGAGGATCATGAAAGAGTAGCATAAGGAAAGTCACCCAGCTCATCAAACTTCCCAGAACCACCACACCATTGTGGGAGCCCACAATTGGGTTTCACTTAGCTGTCCTCTTCTCTTTCCTGTCAACACACTCAGTTCTATAGACAATAGAAAGACCAGTTTAGGAACACTAGCTCAGATTTCTGGGCTCTCCCACTTTTTTTTTTTTAAGAATACTGTCCATAAGCAGCCTCAGAGAGGGAGAGAGGCTCCTCACCCTGAAGCTTCTTAGATGTATTAGATGAAGCTTCACCCTTTCTGCTTTCCTAGCTGAATCACCCTCATAGTTACATCAGGCAGAAAGGGCTTTCTCTGGCCCTGACCAGTCAGGGTGAGGCAACTAGAAAATGACTAAACTGGGTAACTGTAGGAGAAACATTAACTGACTAAGTTCTAGACTCCTGTGATTATAGTGTCCCACCCAGGGCAGGGCTGACAGACACATGGCTTAACACCAGGGTGTTAACTCTCCCTAGTGGGATGCCAGAATTGGGATCCAAATCAGAATTATAGCAAATGGAAACTGAAAGGCCCGGCTAAGTCATTACCAAGGCTCCTTCAGAGTGCTGAAATCCAAAGGGCCCAGATGAGCAAAGAAAGTGGGTTCAAGAGCAGAGACTGAAACTAGGAAGTTAATATTGGACCAGAAAGGCAAATTCAGGATGCACCATGGGCATAACTCAAGCTATCTCTCTAAAACTTCAGTCCGTTACTCATGTATTTGAATTCCATATCTCACCCCCTTCGCTGACACTCCAATGAGTCCTTTGTACTCTCTCCCAATTCAGCCATGCCAGTAAAGCAGTTGATTTGGGACAATTCCTATAGTTGAACAAAAGCAAATTCTGGAGGTTGAGATACAGTAGCTCGGCCACTTTAACCCATAGCAAAAGAAATAGAGCTGAATCAGAATCAAGGCCAAGGTCAGGTACAAGTTTAGGGAAGAGCAAGTCCGAGGAGAGTAGCTTACTGGCCTTGTAGTTGGCCAGTATTAAAGGATATCAATAATAATGATGGTGATGACAATAGTAATAGCATTATTATAGCACTTTAATATTTGTGAAGCACTTTACATGTTTAACCATTTGATCCTCACAATAACTTTGTGACATAGGTCTTCATCTGTAAAATCTCTATTTTCCCCATGAGGAAGCTAAGACTGAGAGGTTAAACAATTTACACAGAGTCAGGTAACAGGTAAATGTCTAAGGGAGGATTTGAACTTGGCCTTCCTGACTCCAGGTTCGGCACTCTGTCTACAGTGACAACCAGCTGTCCGTCCCTAGATGAAATTTAACTTTTTCATCAGTCATGACACCCCTTATCTTAGTATATTTCCCTTATATTAGAGTTTTTCCTGCTGGGGAACGAGGGAAATGTGTATATGTGGGAGAAGGAAGACCTAAAGCCTTCCCCTCAAGATTTAGGGAATTTGCTACATTTGATAATCCCAAGGGAAGGCAGGCTGCTGTGGGGAACACAGTATAGGAGAATCACAACATCGTAAGGAGGATGCAGGACTCCTGTAACCGTCTAAAATTGTTACTTACCCAGAAAGGTATAAAAGACCTTCAAGACACTCTCTGGATGCCAGTGACTGTAACAACAATGCTACTTGCCACTACTGCAGCTGTGTAAGGCCAATAACACCAGCACATAGAAGGGCTGCTAGCACAGGTTCTTTGATCTGCTTTTCTAAGGAAAGCAAATTTAAGGAGTTTACAATCTTACTTTAATCAAACATACATATATATCATTCACTTAGTTCAGAGGAAAAAGCCAGCACCCTGAACTTCAGAGAATATACAAACGGAAATTACAAGCATATATTATATAAACAGATCAAATAAACACGAACCGGTAGACAGGCTTCTAACCATCTAACTATAGCAATACATACAGTTACCAGAAAGAGAAGCATCAACATCTGGGTTTTCAAAGCTGGGGGAGGGGGACGACTCTGTGACAGCTGCCTAGAGTCTCATCTGGTCAAGTCACATGACACTCTTCCAATGAGTGAGAGCCCCAAAACAAAATGTCAACCTCAGATCTTATATACCCTTCTCAGGGTCAGAGGGCATCACAACCACGCAACTCAAACCCAAGTGAACTAGGCTTTCTTGTTTTTTAAGCAGGTCACCAAGACTCTTGATTCAATCAAAGAAACAAAGGCAAGACTCATCAAAGGCACTTGATTACCTCAGTGCTGAGAAGCACTCCAACAAAAAGCAACAAAAGGTCCTACTTTGCTTGCCATTACATTTGAAAGGCAGGACTCAAAGGTACTTGATTACCTTAGCATTCCAAAAGAGAAAACAATAAAAAAGTCCCACCCTTCTTACCATTACAGTGACTCATGTTTGATGTAACAGTGTGCAATACAGCCCTGAGGCTCCTCCCATCCCCAAATCGGGGAAAAGGAGTAGTAGATAGTATTAGGGTTGAGAACCCCGAAGAAAGATTATTATTCTGTCCATAATTTTTAATTACCCCCCCCATAAAAGAGTGTCATTGGATCATAGATTTGGAGCTGGAAGAAAACTTAGAGGACATCTAGTCTAATCCCCTTAGTTGATGGATGAAAAAACTGAGGCCCAGAGAAAAGTAAGTGACTTGCCCAAGGCAACGTGGGTAGTAGGTGGCAGAGCTGGGATTCAAGCTTAGGTCATCAGACTCCAAATCCAGCACGCTATCCAAGAAGTTCTCTTGGAGACAAGAAGACCTAAATTCAAATCCTGCCTCAGAAACTAACTAGCTATGTAATGCTAGGCAAGCCACTCAACATCTCTCAGCCTCAGTTTCCTTATCTGTAAAATGGGGAATACAATAGCACCTACTTCACAAATGAGACAATATATAAAGCATTTTGCAAATCTTAAAATGTTATCTAAGAGCTTCATTCTCATACTTGATGCTGCTGACCCAGGTCTGGGTATATTTGTAGTGAAATAGTTTATTAAAGGTACAAAGTAGAATGAGGGCATGAGGAAGGGAGTTTGATACTAAGGAGTGAGTATGAGGGAGAAAGGATGTTTGAGCACAAACTTTTGACGCCAATTCTGTGTTCAGAGTGAATGAAAGGCAGGTTTCTGGGGTATGTTCAGAGGGGAGAATGGGTTCTACAGTAAGGCAGGAGCAAGTATTGGTGACTAGAGAGGTTACGTGTCTCTGAATCCTACTGCTGATTCCCATAAGGTATTTTAGAATTTAGAGACAGTGATGACAAAGACCTAGCAGATGTGAGATATATGAATGGCACAGTTCTGAGCTATTAATGTTCACATGGGAAATGTCAAAATGTAGGGAAAAGTCAATGGAGAAGAGCTTGAGTGTAATTTCAACTAGTTGCACATGATCAAGTGAATGTGTATGTGTGTGTTTGTGTATATGCGTGTGTCTGCATGTGTGTGCATGCTCGCATACACTCTGCAAAAGGTAGTAGCCAGGTAAGTCCTGGGCAACCTGACATACGAATGTAACAGCATTATTAGGCAGGTTGCTGGGAGGAACCAGCAATAGCTTCCAGCCAAGACCCAAGGACACCAGAACCCTCAATGATTGCAAATCTTCATCTTTTCAGAATAGAACGGACTTTTGGAAATAGCTGAAGGTCATTTAGAGCCAAGCCTGGTGAGTCCATATGAGCGATTAATCTGCAAATACCATGTTGTGTTAAAAAATGACCAAAAAAAAGCACTTTTATTTATTCTTTTTGGGCTTGTTTTCTAAACTGGTATTTCTGTTTCAAGAATTACAAAGGACAAACCAGGGCGGAGCCAAGATGGCGCTGTGAAAGGAAGGAACTACCAAAGCTGTCTCACAAATTCTGTCAGATACGTCTAAAAAAGTGAATCTGAGCAGATTTAAGAGAGTTAGAAGCCACTAGTAGACTGAGGGGTAGGAGCGCCAGCAATGCGGATTGGCACCAGACCAAACCAACAGGGAACAGCAGAGGAATCCAGCCAGCACGCCGGTCTTGGAGGTCACTGGGTGAGAGAAATGCCAGAGCAGGAATAGGCCCAGGGCGGAAGTACCAGATACGGCCACGATTGAGCCCCAGGCTTCTCAGCCCAGGACAGGAGTGTGTCAGAGCACGGAGCCTGCAGCTGCAGGAGCAGCTAGCCTGGAGGCCTCCAACCCACAGTCTAAAGGTTTGAAACTCGCCTTCCTGAACTTCCAGGAGCCATGATGGCCAGGTAAAATGGCTCATATCCCTCCCTTGAATAAACCTGGAGAATAAAACCTCGGAGAAACAGAGGAGCCAGACAGGGGGATTTCAGGCAAACCATGTCTCCCTCACACCTCACAAAACCAGAGGCCATAGCACATAAAGCTAGATCCCAACACAAAAAACTTGGGACAGAGCCCCCTGAGCCCCAGAAGCAGAGATCCACTTCAGAAACTGAGAGGAAAAAAAAACACCATGAAAAAGAATAGCAAGAAGCTTTCAAAGACAATTGATTCATATTATGGAGACAGGGAAGATCAAATTACCAATTCAGAAGAGGACAGCACGGACACTACACCCACATCTGAAACCTCAAAAGGGAACGTGAACTGGTCTCCAGACCAAAAAGCATTCCTGGAAGAACTCGAGGAGGACTTTAAAAACCAAATTAGGGAGATAAAAGAAAAAATGGAAAAAGAGTTCAATGAGGAAAACAAATCCTTAAAAGGTAAAATCAGGGAATTGGTTAAGGATAATCAGAATATAATAGGACAAAATGTCTCATTGAAAAGTAAAATCAACCAAATGGAAAAGGAGATAGAGAACATAAAGGAAGAAAACAAAACATTTAAAATTAGAATTGGGCAAGTAGAAGCTAATGACTCTATGAGACATCAAGAATCAGTCAAACAAAATCTGAAAAATGAAAAAATAGAAGAAAATGTGAAATATCTGATTGGAAAAACAACCGACCTGGAAAATAGATCCAGAAGAGATGATCTAAGAATTATGGGTCTACCTGAAAGCTATGATGAAAAAAACAGCCTGGACAGTATCTTCCATGAAATCCTTAAGGAAAATTTCCTAGAGGTCCTAGAACCAGAGGGTAAAATTGTCATTGAAAGAATCCATCGATCACCCCTGGAAAAAGATCCCAAATTGAAAACTCCGAGAAATATTATAGCCAAATTCCAGAACTACCAGGTCAAGGAGAAAATCCTGCAAGCAGCTAGAAAGAAACAATTCAAATATCATGGAAATACAGTTAGGATCACGCAGGATCTTTCAGCTTCTACATTAACAAACAGGAGAAATTGGAATACGATATTCCAAAAGGTAAAGGAGCTTGGACTACTACCCAGCAAAATTGAGCATAATTTTCCAGGCAAGGAGATGGAAATTCAATGAAATAAGGGAATTCCAGACCTTCTTGATGAAAAGGCCAGAGAGCTCAATGGAAAATTTGATCTCCAAATGCAAAACTCAAGAGAGACATAAAAAGGTAAATGGGGGGAAAAACCCCTAGTTAATCAATAAGGCTAACTAATTGTATCCTTATATAAGATTGTTTTGTTTCATACATACATATATATATATATATATATATATATATATATATATGTCAATCTTGAGAATAGTATACCCATTCTGACAATCGAAAGGGATATTCATAGAATGTGGATATCAGTATAAAATAACCGGCATAATGACCAAAAAATGTAATTAAGAGATATAAAGGGATGGTTCTGGGAGAAGAGGTAAGGAGGGAGTAGAAAAGGGTAAATAATATCACATGAAGAGGCACAAAAACATATAGTAGTAGAGGGAAAGAAGGGAAGAAGAAGAGCAGCATTTGAGCTTTACTCTCATCGGATTTGGCTCAAGAAGGGAATAACATATCCTGATAAGTATAGAAATCTAACTTCTGCTACATGCAGTAGGAGAGGAAAGGGAAAAAAAAGGGAGCAGGGTAGTCAGAAGGGAGGGAAGAAGTAGCAAGTAGAAAATGATAAGATAAGGGAGGGGAATCAAGAGGGAGGGTAAACTGAGGAAGGTGGCAGTCAAAAACAAAACTTTGTTCAGGAGTGGAAGGGGAAAGGGAGAAATAAAAACACAAATGGGGGAAAATAGGATGGAGAAAAAGACACAGATAGTAATCATAACTGTGAATGTGAATGGGATGAACTCTCCCATAAAACAGAAGTAGATAGCAGAATGGATTAAAAACCATAATCCTACAATATGCTGTTTACAAGAAACATATTTGAAACAGGGGGATACACACAGTGTAAAGGTAAAAGGCTGGAGTAGAGTATATTGTGCTTCAGCTAAAGTAAAAAAAGCAGGGGTAGCAATCCTAATCTCAGACAAAGCAAAAGCAAAGATAGATCTAATTAAAAGAGATAAGGAAGGACGCTACATCCTGCTGAAATGCACCATAAACAATGAAACAATATCATTGTTTAACATATATGCCCCAAGTGGTATGGCATGCAAATTCTTAGAGGAGAGGTTAAGGGAGTCACAGGAAGAAATACACAGCAAAACTATAATAATGGGAGACCCCAACCTCCCCCTCTATGAACTTGATAAATCTAACGTCAAAATAAACAAGAAAGAAGTTAAGGAGGTGAACAGAATTTTAGAAAAGGCAGATATGATAGACCTCTGCAGAAAGCTGAATGGGGATAAAAAGGAATATACTTTTTTTCTCAGTGGTACATGGCACATACTCAAAAATTGACCATGTACTAGGGCATAAAAACCTCACAATCAAATGCAGAAAGGCAGAAATAGTCAAAACATCCTTTTCAGATCATGATGCAATAAAAATTATTTGTAGTAAAGAACCAGGGAAAAATAAGCTAAAAATTAATTGGAAACTAAATAATCTAATTCTAAAGAATGAGTGGGCCAAAGAACAAATCAGAGAAACAATTAATAACTTCATTCAAGAGGATGGCAATAATGAGACAACATACCAAAACTTATGGGATGCAGCAAAAACAGTTCTTAGGGGAAGTTTTATATCTCTAAATGCTTACATAAATAAAATAGAGAAAAAGGAGATCAATGAATTGGTCATGCAACTGAAAAAGCTAGAAAAAGAACAAACTGAAAATCCCCAGTTAAATACTAAATTAGAAATACTGAAAATCAAAAGAGAGATTAATAAAACTGAAATCAAGAAAACTATTGAATTAATAAATAAAACTGAGAGCTGGCTTTATGAAAAAACCAATAAAATTGATAAACCTTTGGTCAATTTGATTAAAAAAAAGAAAGAAGAAAATCAGATTACCAGTATCAACAATGAAAAGAGTGAATTCACCTCCAAGGAAGAGGAAATTAAAACAATACTTAGGAATTATTTTGCCCAATTGCATAACCATAAATTTGACAACCTTAGGGATGTGTATTAATATCTACAAAAATATAAATTGCCCAGGTTAACAGAAGAGGAAGTAAAATTCCTAAATAACCCCATCTCAGAAAAAGAAACTGAACAAGTCATCAATGAACTCCCTAGGAAAAAATCTCCAGGGCCAGATGGTTTTACATGTGAATTTTATCAAACATTTAAAGAACGGTTAATTCCTATACTTATAAACTATTTGGGAAAATAGGTGAAGAAGGAGTCCTACCAAATTCTTTTTATGACACAAATATGATACTAACACCCAAACCAGGAAGAGTCAAAACAGAGAAAGAAAATTATAGACCAATTTCCCTAATGAATATTGATGCAAAAATTTTAAATAAAATGTTAGCAAAAAGATTGCAGCAACTTATCATGAGAATAATACACTATGACCAGGTAGGATTTATTCCAGGAATGCAAGTCTGGTTCAATGTTAGGAAAACTATCAGCATAATTGATCATATCAACAACAAAACTAGCAGAAACCATATGATCATCTTAATAGATGCAGAAAAAGCTTGTGACAAAATACAACACCCACCCCCATTAAAAATACTAGAAAGCATAGGAATAAATGGAGCCTTCCTTAAACTTATAAATAGCATCTACCTAAAACCATCAACAAGCATTATTTGTAATGGGGATAAGCTAGATGCAGTCCCAATAAGATCAGGGGTGAAACAAGGATGTCCATTATCACCCCTACTATTCAATTTGGTACTAGAAATGTTAGCTGTAGCAATAAGAGAAGAAAAAGAAATTGAAGGAATTCGAACAGGCAAAGAAGAAACTAAATTATCACTTTTTGCAGATGATATGATGATTTATTTAGAGAATCCTAGAGAATCAAGTAAAAACTACTTGAAATAATAAAAAAACTTTAGCAAAGTTGCAAGATTATAAAATAAACCCACATAAATCCTCAGCATTCCTACATATGACTAACAAAGCCCAACAGCAAGAGACAGAAAGAGAAATTCTATTCGAAGTTACTGTTGGCACTATAAAATATTTGGGAATCTATCTGCCAAGACAAACCCAGGGACTATATGAACATAATTATGAAACACTTTTCACACAAATAAAGTCAGATCTAAATAAATGGAAAAATATCAGTTACTCACGGTTAGGCCAAGCTAATATAATAAAAATGACAATTTTACCTAAATTACTCTGTCTATTCAGTGCCATATCAATCGAACTACAGAAAATTATTTTATAGAGCTGGATAAAATAATAATAAAATTCATTTGGAAGAACAAGAGGTCTAGAATATCTAGGGTATTAATGAAAAGAAATGCTAGGGAAGGTGGCCTAGCCATATCAGATATTAAACTGTACTATAAAGCATCAGTCATCAAAACTACCTGGTACTGGCTAAGAAACAGAGTCATGGATCAGTGGAATAGGACAGGTACACAGGACGCAGTAGTCAATGACTATAGCAATCTACTCTTTGATAAACCCAAAGAATTCACTATGGGCTAAAAATTCACTATTTCATAGAAACTGCTGGGAAAATTAGAAAATGGTTGGGTAGAAACTGGGCATAGACGAATATCTTACAACATATACCAAAATAAAGTCAAAATGGGTTCATGATTTGGGAATAAAGGCAGATACTATAAGCAATTTGGGAAAGCAAGGAATCTATCAGATTTTTGGAAAAGCAAAGAATTCATGACACAATAAGAGATAGAGAGCATTACAAAATGTAAAACAGATAATTTTTATTATGTTAAATTGAAATGTTTTTGTATAAACAAAGTCAAATGCAACCAAGATTAGGAGGGAAGCAGAAAATTGGGAGAAAATCTTTACAACCAGTGTCTCTGATAAAGGCTTCATCTCTGAAATATAAAGGTAACTGAGCCAAATTTATAGGAATACAAGTCATTCCCCATTTGAGAAATGGTCAACAGATATAAACAGGCAGTTTTCAGAGGAAGAAATTAAAGCTATCTATAGACATATGAAAAAATGCTTGAAATCGCTACTGATTAGAGAAATGCAAATCAAAACAACTCTTAGGTACCACATCTCTCCTGTCAGATTGGCTAAAATGACAAAACAGGAAAATGATAAATGCTGGAGAGGACGTGGGAAAATTGGAACATTGTTACATTGCTGGTGGAGTTGTGAACTGATCCAGCCATTCTGGAGAGCAATTTGGAGCTATGCCCAAAGGGCTATAAAAATGTTCATTCTCTTTGACCCAGCAATACCACTTCTAGGGTTGTATCACAAAGAGATCACACAACTGGGAAAAGGACCTGTAAGTACAAAAATATTTATAGCGGCTCTTTTTGTAGTGGCAAAGAATTGGAAATCAAGGGGATGTCCATCAATTGGGGAATGGATGAACAAGTTGTGGTATATGAAGGTAATGGAATACTATTGTGCTATAAGAAATGGAGAAGATACGGACTTCATAATAACCTGGAAAAATCTACATGGTATGATGCTGAGTGAGTGGAGCAGAACCAGGAGAACATTATACACAACCACAGATATATGGATTCTGTGATGACTAACCCTGATAGACTTTGCTCATCTCAGCAATACAAAGTGCAAAGACAACTCCAAAGGACTCTTGATGAAGAGAGCTATCTACATCCAGAGAAAGAAGTATGGAGTCTGAATGCAGATTGAGGCACACTTTATGCTTGCCTTCTTCCCCCCTTTTTTTTTCTCTTTTGTTTTTGTCTTTGTTTTTATTTGTTTGTTTGTTTTGTTCTTCTTTCTCTTGATTCATTCCATTGGTCATAATCCTTCTTTACAACTTGATTATTGTGTAAATAAGTTCAATGTGAAGTTATATGTAGAAGATATATCGGATTCCATGCCATCTAGGGGAGGTGGGGGAGGGGAGGAAGAAAATCTGGAACTCAAAATTATGTGGAACTACGTGTTGTAAACTAAAAATAAAAAAAATCTTAATTATTAAAAAAAGGAATTACAAAAACATTCAAAGAAAGGTAAAAACTATTAGAATAAGCTGTACCGTCTCCCACAAAAAATACTCAAGTTGTCTAGTTTAGTGCAGTGACTGGTGAATAATAAACACTTAAATGCTTTTACATTCATTCATACTTTGAAAAGGAAAAACACTGATCTGGTGGAAAGAACACTGGATTTGGAATCAGGATAGGTGGGTTTATGTTTAGTGCTTCAATCAATCAACAAACATTTATTAATTGCCTACTGTTTTCCAGGTACCATACTAAGCACTGAAGATAAAATTACATAGAATGAAATAATCTCTTAGCGCAAAGAATTTACATTGATAGAGGTAAATGAGAAAAAGAAAGTGATTTGTGAAAACACCTCCAATCCAGTCTGTGAAAAGTTAGAACTGGTATTTAGGGCCCTGATCAACATCAATGCTTTGTTTTTTGAATCCCTTTCTTGAAATTATGCTGAAATAAAATTCTAAAATATTTTTATAAAGCCAGAGACTCATTTATATTAAGATGTCTTATGAATTATCTGACCACAAGCTGAACTCACATTCCATCTCAAGCCAGGATTAGGACAACCATGCAGGTGTAATTTTGTGCTATTAATTTGCTCACTCTCAGTGATTTGGATTTTATGATGACTAAGTTTTTATTTATGTATTTTTAATGCTGCTTTGATTTTATTTTAATGTTTTATTTTTTCCAATTACGTGTAAAACAATTTTTAACATTCTTTAAAAAATTTTTGAGTTCCAAATTCTCTCCCACCCTCCTTTCCTGAGAAGGCAAGCAATTTGATGTAGGTTATACATGTGCAGTCATGCAAAACATATTTCTATATTAGGATAAGTTTTTAAGTGAAGTTTACAGAATGCATTTCTACATAGCTTTTCCATTTAAAGAATGGTTCTATTTTGCATGCCATTATCCTTTTCTAAACTAGTTAATCAATTCCCACAGAACATTAGGCTGCATGGGTGTTAGGACCATGACGGTTTCCAGAGCTCTCTGCTCTCTACAGCAATCACCATTTCTTTCAGATCTCTGCCCTGCTTTCAGTTAGTAAGGTACACCTAATATTCTCTATCTGCCCATATAAGGAATTAAAATCAGAGTAGAGGACAAAGATGTCCTGGAGAGGTCTCCGTCTTCGCCCTATAGGACCTTGCTTCCCAGGGGCCGAGGTCTCTCTTCCATCCTCAACTGAATTTGCCTTTAAAAATTGATTTGAGAATGCCTTAGGTACTGCGTGATTCAGGGTACATTTTTTGATGCCTTCTCTAGAGACCAAAATTGCTAGTTAATGTTCTGCTGGTGAGTGATATACAATAGAGTGGCATGGAATGAGTCAAGGTCTTGAGAGTCCAGATAATAGCAAAGTTGGGAATCGGCCTGACTTACTTTTTAATTTGGGTCCAATGACACCGATACAATATATAATTTAGGAGTTTATTAATTAGAGTAATACATAAGCAGTTCTTGGAATTTATAATCCTCTTAAGAGAACGTAGATCAAGGGCCAGCTAGGAGGGGCAGTGAAAAGAACATTGACCCTGAAGTGAAGAAGACTAGAGTTCAAATCTGGCCTCAGATACTTGTTAGCTCTGCGACCCTGGGTCGCAGGGACCCAATTGCCTCCAAAAAAAAAGCATAGATCAGGACCAAGTCAAATAATTGTAGACAAAAGATAAAACATAAGATTTTTGTATGTGTAACATTTTGACCTGGGTTGGCAGTTCAGTGCCCAGAGCTGTAACTAGGACTATGCAGTTGGCACTTTGACCCAGATCTCCTTTAGCAGGTTGAAACAACTGAACTTAACACCAAAACCAGAAGAATTTTGTTTTTGGTTTAAACCTGTGATTTCATTTGTGTAGATAATTCCCAGTAAGGGATCCTCTACCAACACAAATTGGCAAATAATAGTAGCTTAGGACATTGAGAGATTGATTTTCCCAGGGTCACTCAGCCAGTATGTATCAGAAGCAGGACGTGAATCCAGTTCTTTCTGATTCTGAGTCAGGCTTCTATTCTCTAAGCCATGATGCTTCTTGTGCCTAGTTAGCAAGAATAATTAGTTTGAAAAGGAAGCTACCAGACTGCTTCCTCCCACTAGTGACTGCACTCCAAATGACCTCTCTCCAGGCTGGCCCCTATCTATTTCCTCTTGCACATCTGCTTTCCTAGGGTTGGTCTTTCAGTGTTTAGGATCTCTGCCATGGGACCTTGTATCCCAAAGTGTGAGGTATTTTTTACCTTCAAGTAAATTTGTCTTTAGAATTTGATTTGACAGGGTCTTTTCTATACCTGGTCCTGGGCGCATTTTGTGGTGTTTGCTCCAGAGACCAAAATCTCTAGTTACCGTTCTGCTGGTGAGTATTGTAGAAGAGATTTCAGTAAGATGGGTCAAGACCTTGAGAGTCTGAGTCAAAGTCTGGCCAGGAATTTCACTTAAAATAACAGGTAAGGAGATGCAGGTGAGACGTACAAAAGAAGGATAAAACTAAGAGAGATTACCAAATCCAAGTCATGAATTTTTTGCCAGGAGTCAGTGTGGGCTGGGAAATCGACAGGTGCAAATTAACAAGAAAGGAACAGATCAGGAATGTCAGCCAACATAGTGAGTAGGACTCAAGAAATATGAAGCATTCATTGGGTCTGAGATCAATTTCATGGAGTATGCTTGCAAAAGAGTATATTTGCTCAAAGACTATTTAAGAATCTTCTGCTTTTTGAGCCTACCTCCCCCACACAGGCCTGATGAGGCTCAGCTAGCCTTGCAATAGATAAAAATCATGCGTTTAAATAGAAAGTTTTCCAAAACTGAGCAATCAGCTCCCACTCTTGGTTCATGATAGGCTAATCTCTATACCTATCAAATAACTAGACAGTTTCTGGCAGGTCTTCGATTTTGTTTTTTTTTCTCTCTGTCTCTTTTTTTTATTCTTTTCTCTCTCTTTCTCATTTAAGTGATTTGAGTTTGCCAATATTAGATGAGAGTTGGTCCATGAAGAGTAATGAATACCTTCTAATTAGTTTCATTACTTGCCAATGTATACCCAAGAGGCCAACTAGGTTCACTGGCAATCAGATCAGACATAGCATCACCCACAGATCAACTAACCATCCCTAAACCCCAATTTAATGCTGCTTCTAGCTTCTGAGAAGTATGATTCTCAGTAAGACAAGTCAAGAACTTAATAAATACTCTAGCAGAAGGAGATCACTAGCAGGTGTCTGAATAGTTAGAGCCCCTAACTGTGACTTCAATGACCTCTCCTCTTAGAAGAGAGAGGTAGATGGCAAGGAGGCTGTAGGTACAGAATAAGGCATAGGCTGTCAGTTACAGACAATGTATTGATTTCTTTAGCTTAATTAAACATCTTTGCTACAAAGGAAGATTATACTGGTGGGGATAGGGAGGAGGGCAATCATCAGGTAGCTTTGGTGTTTAAAAAAAAGCATCAATAAGTATTCTGCTTAAAGAACAATTATTTGTAAACAATAATTGAAATCTCCCATCATTACAAAATCTTACCTATGAGCCAAGTTTGTAATCTATATCAGCATGGTGTCTGTGAAAATGGTAAGGGAAGCACAGTCAAGAGAGAATGAAATAAGTTAGGTCTTAGTAATTAGATAAAGGGGGTAAAGATGGATAAGTCAAAAGTGAGCTAATTTAAAAAAAAACTTAGAGTATTTTATTTTTCCCAATTATAATTAAAGACAATTTTAAACATTGATTTAAAAAAATTTTTAGTTCCAATATTTCTCCCTCCCTACTGTTACCTTCCCAAGAAGGTAAACAATTTGACACAGGTTATAGATGTGCAATCATGTAAAACATTTCCATATTAGTCATGTTGTGAAAGAAGAAACAGATCAAAAGGAAGAAGATGAAAAAAATATAGTGAAAATAGTATGCTTCAATCTGCATTCAGACTCCATCAGTTCTTCCTCTGGATGTGGATACCATTTTTCATCATGAGTTCTTTGGAATTGTCTTGGATCAAATTATTGCTGAGAATAGCTAAGTCATTCAAAGTTGATCATTATACAATATTTCTATTACTGTGTATGATGTTCTCCTGGTTCTGCTCCTGGTTTACTTTGCATCAGTTCATGTAAGTCTTTCCAGGTTTTTCTGAAATCTGCCTATAAGCAAATCTTTTAAGCCAGGATGGCTGGGCTAATAATAGTGCCACTGACAAAAAAGAACAGGGTTGGGAAAATAAATTGATTTGGGAAGATAGAGAGAAAAACAAAACGAACAAGACACTCCATCACCCAGCTCTGGCCATTTACTCTGGCTGTCCACCATACCTAGAATGTTGTCCCTACTCATCTTTGCCTACTGACTTCTCTGGCTTTTCTTAAGACCTAACTAAAATCCCATCTTTACAGGAAGCCTTTCCTGTTCCCTCTTAATTGTAGTGCCCTCCATCTCTTATTTATTTCCAATTTAACCAGCTGTTTGTATATATGTATATATGTTTGCTTGTCCTCTCCTCCATTAAATTGTGAGTTGCTTGAGGACAGGGACTGTCTTTTGCCCCTTTTTTCATCCCCAGCACTTAACACAGTGCCTGACACATAGAAAGGGCTTAATAAATGCTTATTGACTGATTGAAAAAGTTTGGGGTTTTTTTTTGGAGTGGGGGAGTTAGGGTAATTAGAGTTAAGTGACTTGCCCAGGGTCACACAGCTAGTAAGTGGGTCAAGTGTCTGAGGCTGGATTTAAATTCAGGTCCTTCTGACTCCAGGGCCGGTGCTCTACTCCCTGCACCACCTAGCTGCCTCAAAAGTTTAGTTTTGAATGTCAGCTTCCAGGTGCCTTACAGAATATCCTGGTAGAAATGTCCACCAGTCATTTAGAAATTTGAGAACAGAGCTTTCAAGAAAAGATAAGTCTGGAGGTAGAGATATGAGAGTCTTGCCACAGAGACGATTGATTGTTTAGCTAGCTGGAAGTTGGGGAAATCTCTGAATAGTAGTGTAGAGAGAGATCAGGGAGCAAAAACAGCCTTTGAGAATGCCCAGAGTTAAGGTATTATAGAAGAAAGAACAAATTGAGAAAACAGGAAAAGCAGGAGAGGCAGAAGGAAAAACAACTAAGAGAAAAAAGACTGAACTAATGTGGTAGGAGCAACATCACTGACATGGCCAGGCTAGTTTTTCCCTAAACAGGCAACTTAATTGGGCCAGAGGGCTAAGCTCATAGCTTCCTAATCACATTCAGCATAAAAATCCCAGCCCATGAGTGGAGGCCCTCTTCACACTTGTTGGAATCTTTACTATGATGTAAACATAACATTTTAAGACAGTCCATCTCTCTACACAAACGAAAGGAACTGTGTCCACCTGAACCAACGCTGTACCCTCACTGAATATCTTTCTCATGCCATTGTTAGGGAAATTCTTTGTTAAATGTTTTGTGTAGTCTACAAGAACCTTTATTTCATTCTAGTGCAAGGCCAAACCACCAGATTAGCTGCAGTAGGCCTGGCCCAGGAAAATCAATCAACAATATTAACTGAATACCTGCACATTACAAAGAACTCTATTAAGTACTTTAAGAGGTTCCATGAAATAACTCTTGCAGAGAAGAATCATACTTCTGATAACGGTTGGATTAAACGACCTTTGAAGTTCCTAGAGTCTACTGGCCCAACTTTGGCTACGCCCTATATGCTACACAGATAGATCTTGTTATTTTAATGACAGCTATTCTGAATTAGAAAAGAGAAGCAGAGTAATATATATCCTTAAAGAAATATGTGAGTGAAAATGAAGATAGTCTGGTCATGTGGCAAGAGCAAGGGATCTCTCATGGGCAACCTGTGTTGTCCTTTGTCATCTTCCTAATGCCAAAATATTCATAGTAGCACTTTTTCTTATAGAAAGCATTGGATATAAAGTTGGTCCTACCAATAGAGGAATGACTAAATAAATTATAGTACATTAATATAGTGGAATATTACTGAGCTGCAAGAAATGATAAAAGGGATGGATTCAGACAAAACTGGGAACAGAAGTATAAACTGATGCAGAGTGAAGTAAGCAGAACCAGCAGAATAATTTATGCAGTGACTCACAATAATGTAAAGGAAAATAACTTTAAAATTTAAGGACATAGATCAATGTCAAATCTAATCATAACTTCAGCAGTATACTTTCCATTTCTTGGCAGACAGGTAATGGACTAGACAGTGGTATAGAATGTGACCATACATTTTCAGATATAATAAGTGTGTGGATTTATTTTGCTTGACTATACATATTTATTATAAGGGAGAATTTTTATTCTGAGGATAGTGTTCTGGGGAGAGCAAAGGGTAGTGATAATGATAAAAAATATGAAAAATCATTGAAAAATTTAAAATAGCAAAATGAAGTTTAGAAGGAGACACAGACAAGCTTGATAGTATTGGTGTTATCATGGTAAAATTTACTACATACTTGTATAATGCATGTTCTGGATACCATATTCTGGACACATATGTTGTAGAATGACTGTCTCGATCTCCACTCATTCTGGCTTTTCTGCTTGTCAGGTTTCCAGAGTTGGTTTATATCTCCCCTCAGGATTCTAGGTCTCACGGTTAACCTTGAGAGATTGGGAAGTGACTTTTCTAATGTTATATATTGTGATAGAAATTATCTGAGGAAATAAAGTGAAGGGGCATTGAGTTCAGACAAATCTTAGTCCTAGTCTGGGTATTCACCTAGAAAGGGAGGAAGCCCTTCCATTAAAACACTAAGTTCTTTAACCAAGCCTTTGCTAATTTAAGCCTTTGCTCAAATCACAGTTCAGTGTTCCTTAGGATATTAGTGCAGCTGTCTGGTTGACCACTCAGAGTCCAACGGTTTATGTCTAATAGATTATTCAGGCACAAGAAACAGACAAATACACAAAATACTTGACCTGTCTCTGTGATTTTCTGGATAGGACTGAAACCAGTTTGTTTTTCATTTCCTTTCCTTTGTGTGTGCCAGAAAACTTGATCTGGATCTTACCTACTCATCCTTTTATTGTCACCATGAACTTTGACAAGAATTGTCTGAGTATCGCTTGATTACATACTGCTGACAATCATACAATCGGTAACACGGAGATGGGGAAAAAATTGTAGGTTGTTACATTCAGAGTGCAGGCTTCAGTGACAATAAAGTCAATGAGCCCTTTGCATCAGTTTTAAGCTATACTATGTAGGTTTTGATTACATAAGCAGGATGAATGCAATGGAATTTCCAAAGGAAAGATAATGACTTTTACATCAAAGAACAGATGGCAGAAGGGGAAAATCTATACTTGGTAAGAAAGGAAATTAGCCCTTTAACAACAGACCTATAGTTGATATATCAAGCTTGAGTTTGTAGACTCTAGTTAACTACATGACATACTAATGTTAAGTAAATGGTGGTAAGAAAGCCAGAAATTCTCTTATCATAATAGCATAAGCCTCAACCAGTGTAAATCCCATCATGATTATCAGTTGATATCAATTAGTTAGCCAGACTTAATTAGCTTTTAGAAAGGAGTATTTACTAAGGTACTATAGTAAGAAAAGTTGGTACAAACATCTTCCCACCAAAAGTCTGTGATACACATTCTTCCACCAATATATATATAGGCCCAAGGAAAGTGGCCTCAAACTTGGAGAACATATGTGGCCAAGGGATAATTCATAGCTCCTAAAAGTCCCTTTTGCTTGTGTCCTCAATATTTTCAATTTAGGTATGTTGCAAAATTTCTGCTAGCCTCTTTGAAGATGCTTGAATTTTCTCTTCTTTATTGAAACTACTTTGTCTTTGACTCTAAATGCATACACTGTTGCCAGCCACTGCTGTCCTAAGGATGATACTAGGATGTGATGGGAAGATGGGAAATCCAAAATTCTTTGGACTGACCCTTTGAAGCTCAGAAGGTCCTCTGGCCAAGGAGTACAGAGGATGAAAGTACGGCAAAGGACTCTGCTCTTTTCCTCCCTTCCCCACCCCCATCAATTCCTTCTTAGGAGTTTAGTTAAAATGCCCTTTCTTCTCCACTGTTAAGACCTAAAAATTGGGGTTCTAAACTGGTCTAATAGTTTACAGAAGATCCACTGCACGTAACAAACTTTTTTCAGCCAATCACAATAGATTTTCTGTTGCACTTAGGGATTGTTCAGGCCACATTTATATCTAGTGAAAAATCTAGATATTTTCTCTATCTAAGGTAGAGAGGCTTCCATTTCTAAATGTGTTCTCACCTGATGAGTGTATCCGGCCTAAATGGGGTGGGGATGATTTCAACTTTGCTATTATACTAGAAAAAAACAAGTTGTACCTAATAGTGATTCATGCTTTTAGGGAAGTGTTAGTGTTTGTCAAGTTCATATCTTTTAAAAGATAATTTAACTTTAAAAATAAGAAAGCAAATAAGGCCCTTGGCATTTTAAGTGGACCCCTGTGGTAAGCTTAGGGAAGAACACAGATAGAATCACACAAGATGGGAAACAATGAAGAGGTTGTTTTCTGTATCACTGAAGACAATTAGATCATAGATCCATTTGTATTGGATCCATCCAACTAAGTATTTAATTTAACTAAGTCAAGCACCGCAGCATTCCTTTGTATTGTACCTCCTTTTCCTCTACTCTAGTCCCTGTTATGCTAGCCCTTCTCCAGATGCCATACTTTAAATACTAGGTTAAGATCTGTGTACTTAGGAAATTTTTAAGGGCTTGGGAGAATGAAATAGAGAGGGAATTGGACCATGCTTACTTAAAAGAACAGCTCTTCATTTTAGCAACGTACTGTTTTTCTCTGTTTCCTTCCTGCAAAATTAGGGAAATAATTCAGAAGACTCTCACAGAGAAAATGAAAAGCTTAACAAATAACAACTGTGAAGTACTTTGTAGTGTGAAGTTCTATGAAAATGAGAATAAACAATAGGATTTTTATCCAACATCCAAGTTTATGCATCATTTTCATTTCTACTACCAGAACAAAAGTGTCTGTCTTTTCTAATGTGGAAACAATACCATTTAGTTCAACAGTCATTTATTAAGCATTTACTCTGTGCAAGATGTTGGGTATACAAAGATGAAAAGTGATAGTCCCTGCCCTCAATGATTTTACTTTTAGTAGAGGATGAGAAATGTACAAAAATAATAGCAGGTTAGAAAATGGTTAATTTCATACTTCCATACTTTAAGAGTTCAGTGATCTCGCCAACATGAAAACTCCCTTCAGTAGGCAAGATCATGATCCTTCCATGCTATCTTACCCTATGCTATTCTTATCATTAATTCAATTAATCAAAGCAAGTAAATTAACCAAATCAACAAGCATTTATTAAGCAATTGCTAGGTGCCAGGTATTGTGTTAGGTGCTGAGTAATGATCATGACTTTGTGTAATGATTTATTTAGAATTAAGACATAAGTTATGCTCACAGAAAACTTATCTATTGTAATTTATTGATGTTAAAACAAATGATACATGGGAGACATATATTGTTTGATTTAAGACATGCACCAAAATACATAAAGTGTGTCCAGGAACTTGTCAGCTCTGCAAAGGAAGCAAACTTATCGAAGTAGCTCCTGAACACTAGGGTTTACATTATTTTATATTCAGAGAGCTGATGTCGTTTACTAATTCACCACTTTAGGGTAAACCAATCCTAAGCACTTTTGAATAGGCTAGTTATGAGTAGACTACAAAAGGATGCACACAAAGGTTGGTAAAAAATTACTTTGGCACAGAATAGTTACATTTAGGATTCAGTCACTCTAGTTTCTGAGCGTTTCTACTCTTCCTTCTGGTATAAGGAGCTCAGATTTACAAGGCTGCCTCACCACATTTTTGGAGTCTTTTATTCCAGAAGCTCTCTTTTTATACAAAAGGCCTAAATGTATTGGGTAATTTCTTATTTCTGTGGCTCATTTCTCCCACCAGATGATATGAAAACTTCAGTATTTGGCATTGCTCTGATGGGTAGTCACTAACTCTCTTACAAGCACATATCTCCACAAGGTACAAAACATGAATGGGTTTCTTTAGTAGGTAGGTATTATTTTCTTTCAATGGGATCTGATCCCTAAAGGCTTTTTTTTCTTTTTCTATTTTAATAATCTCATTTAATTTATAGTACTGTCTTGTGTGTCTAGGCATCCAATATGCAGTACTTGGGTATCATTCCTCCATATCAGTACTTCCCTTCATGCCTTATCAGAGTTCTTGCCTCCAGTGAGTAGATGAAATCCATTGCTATTTCTTTCATAAGCTATTTTTGCTATCCTGTCTCCTTTAGCCTTCCTCAACTCCCAGCATTTATTGTTCTCTGTCACATCTTCATTTCAAAGTCTGGCATTACTCCACATAAAGCTTTCTATAGCCTTCAATAATGGTACAAGATGTCTTCTGTGAAGTGGGGAGAGGTCCTGTGTAGGGGTCCTGTTTATCTTGTCTCTCCATCTGTAACTCTTCAGCTACCAACAGGTGACAATTACTAGTCTTTCATAGGTCATTACATTACATTACATTACATTACATTACATTACATTACATTACATTACATAGGTCTTTCAGTACCTATGGTGGGGAGGGGAGGGATAGTACTTAAGAAGTGCTTTCGAATTTTCAAATAACTCAAATGCATCTCATTTACCAAAGTATCTCCATTTCTAAATGTTTCTTTTGTCCTGTGGTTCCTGTGGACACATGTTCTATATATAAGAGATCTTGCAAGAGCTAGATCCACTGTATACCTTTGGACCTCATTATATTTTTCTTTACACAGTACTTGACAAGTACTTAATAAATGCTTTTTCATCATCCATTCATTCCATGTGGGCTCATGATGATTATCACAGTTTTTATTCTCTCCCAGAAACTCCCAAATGTCTTAGTACTCCCCACAGATCTAGAGACTTATGAGGAGTAGTCTTACTCTTTTCTCTGTTGTCTGTCAGTCCAATGAGATTTCCTCTGGGTAACTGGACGGGGTTATCCAAATTTCTTGTGGCTGATTCCTGAAATAACTTGGAAAAGGAAGAAAGATCAATTCCAAATCCAGGGACTACATGAAGACAATTATAAAACACTTTTCACACAAATAAAGACAGATCTAAATAATTGGAGAAATATTCATTACTCATGGGCAGGCCAAGCCAATATAATAAAAATGACATTTCTGCCTAAACTAATTTACTTATTCAGTGCCATGCCAACTAAACTATCAAAGAATTATTTTACAGATCTAGAAAAAAACAACAACAAAATTAATCTGGAAGAATAAAAGGTCAAGAATATCAAGGGAATAAAAAAATACGAAAGTAGCCTAGCAATACCAGATTTCAAACTATATTACTAACCAGTAATTATCAAAACGGTCTGATACAGGCTAAGAAATAGAGTAGTGGATTAGTGGAATACATTAGGTACACAACACACAGTAGTAAATGACCATGGTATAATCAAGTGTTGACAAACCTAAAGACCTAAGCTGTAAGAACTCAACATTTGATGAAAATTGCTGGGAAAACTGGAGAGCAGTATGACAGAAACTAGGCATAGACCCACATCTCATACCATATATCAAATTAAGAGTAAAATGGGTATATGATTTAGACATAAAGTGTAATATAATAAGCAAATTAGGGGAGCATGGAAAATATTACCTGTTACATCATAGAAAAAGGAAGAGTTTATGATGAAACAAGAAATAAAGAGGATCACTGGAAGGAAAGTGAGATAATTTTGATTATGTGAAATCAAAAACATTTTGCACAAACAAAATCAATCCAGCCAAAATTATAAGGAAAGCAGGAAACTGCAAAAAACTTATAGCAAGTTTCTCTGATAAAGGCCTCACTTTTCAAATATGTGAAGAACTGAGACAAATTTATAAAAAATAAGAGCCATTCCCTAATTGGTAAAGGTCAAAGGGTGTGAAGAGGCAATTTTCAGAAGAAGAAATCAAAGTTATCAAGAGTCAAATAAAAAATTCTCTAGATGGTGGAGAAAAGGCAGGGACATACCTGAGCTCTTGCAAATTCCCCTCCAAAAAACATTAAATAAAACTTCAAAATGAATTCTGGAGTGGAAGAACCCACAAAAAAGATGAGACAAAACAATTTTCCAGCCCAAGACAACTTAGAAGGTCAGCAGGAGTGTCACACTGGAGTGAAAGTGGAGTGCAGCCCAGTATAGGCTGTGCCAACTCAGGCTGGGCCCCAGGAAACCAGTAGCAAGCCTTGAAGGTAACTGAATCAGTAGTGGTGGCAGTGGCTTCTGGAATTCTCAGCCTATAGTCAGTAAGGGGATTGCACTACTGGTCACAAGGAGATTACAGGGGTCCCTTTACTGGTACTAGGTATAGGACTCCATTACATTGACCATATGTGGGTCCAGGTTGTAGTCCTTGGTTACAGTCTCAGAGTGAGGAGGAATTCTAGTGCAACAGAGTTTGTAGCCACAGCTGAGTGGGGACCCTGGTCACAGTACCGGGGTGGAAAAGAGTGTATGTAGTCATTCATAGACTACAGCACAGGCCAGGAGACTAATTATCTCACCTTTCTTTAGATCATATCACTTTGAAAGAACTAAAAACTTACAGATTTCCAGAACAAGCTCTAAAAGCAGAAGCAAGAAAGGCTAGAAGCTTGGGACAGTGTCTGCTCCACCTTGAGAGCAGATCTCCACCTTAATATAGAGGTGAAAGTCAAGAAATAGGCTGGGAAAATGAGCAAGGAACAAAAAAAGAACCTGAGCATTGAAAGTTACTATGGTGACAAGGAAGATCAAACACAAACTCAGAAGAAGACAATGCAGTCAAAATGGCTACATCCAAAGTCTCAAAGGAAAAATGTGAATTGGTCTCAGGACCAAAAAGAATTCCTAGAATAACTCAAAAAAAGTTTTTAAAAACCAAATAAGAGAGGTAGAGGAAAACTTGGGAAAAGAAATGAGTGCTGCAAGAAAATCATGAACAAAAAGAGTCAATAGCTTGGTAAAAGAAGTACAAAAATGGAAAAAGATATACAAAAATTCACTGAAGAAAACAACTCCTTAAAATAACACCCTAAAAAACCCCCAGAATCAGACAAATGTTAAAAGAGGCACAAAAATTCACTGAATAGAAGAACTCTTTAAAAAGTAGAACTGGCCAAACAGAAAAGGAGGTACAAAAACTCACTGAAGAAAATAACTCCTCAAAAACTAGAATTGGTCAAGTGGAAGCTAATGACTTTATGAGACATCAAGAAACAATAAAACAAAACCAAAAGAATGAAAAAATAGGAGACAATGTGGAATATTTCACTGGAAAAACAACTGACCTGGAAAATAGATACAAGACAGATAATTTAAAAATTATTGAACTACCTGAAAGCCAAGATCAAAAAAAAAAAGAGCCTAGACATCATCTTTCAAGAAATTATCAAAGAAAACTGTGTGATATTGTAAAATAGAAATTGAAAGAATCCACAGACAACCTCCTGAAAGAGATCCCAAAATGAAAATATTATCCCAGAAATATTATAGCCAAATTTCAGAGCTCTTTAGTCAGGGGGAAAATATTGTAAGCATCCAGAAAGAAACAGTTCAAGGATTGTGGAGCCACAATCAGGATAACACTAGATTTAGCAGCTTCTACATTAAAGCACTAGAGAGCTTAGAATATGATATTCCAGAGGGCAAAGGAGCTAGGATAACAACTAACAATCACCTACCCAGCAAAACTGAGTATAATCCTTCAAGGAGGGGAAATAGACATTCAGTGAAATAGAGGACTTTCAAGCATTCCTGATGAAAAAACTAGAGCTGAATAGAAAAATTGACTTTCAAATATGAGACTCAAGAAAAGCATAAAAAGGTAAATATGAAAGAGAAATCATAAGGGATTCAATAAGGTTAAACTGTTTACATTTCTCCATGGGAAGATGATACTTGTAACTCCTAAGAACTTTCTCATTATTAGGGCAGTTAGGAAGAGTATACATAGACATAGAATACAGATGAGAGTTGAATATGATGGGACGATATCTAAAAAAATAAAATTAAAAGGTGAAAAAGAGGAATGCAATGGGAGAAGGCAGAAAAAAGGTAAAATGGGGTAAACTACCTTATAAAAGAGGCACAAAAGAGATTTTATAATAGAGAGGAAGATGAGGGAGGTGGGAGAGGGAGCACTTGAACCTTACTCACATCAGAATAGGTTCAAAGAGGGAATAATATACACACTCAATTGGGTATAAAAATCTATCTTACCCTAAAGGAAAGTAGGAGGGTTAAGGGATAAAGGAGTGGGGCTAATAGAAGCAAGGACAGGTTGAAGGAGCTAATAGAAGCAAAACACTTATGAGGATGGACAGAGTGAAAGGAGAGAGAAAAAAATAGAATGGAAGGAAAAACACAGTAATCATAACTGTGAAAAAAATTTTACAGCAAGTTCCTCTGATAAAGTCCTCATTTTTCAAATAGAGAATTGAGTCAAATTTATAAAAATAAGAGCCATTCTCCAATTGATAAATGGTCAAAGGATGTGAATAGGCAATTTTCAGATGAAGTAATCAAAGCTATCTATAGTCAGTCATATGAGAAAATGCTCTAAATCACTATTGATTAGAGAAATGTAAATTAAAACAACTCTGAGGTACCACCCCACTCCTATCAGACTGGCTAATATGACAGAAAAGGGAAATAACAAATGTTGAAGGGGATGTGGGAAGATTGAGATACTAATGCACTATTGGTGAAATGGTATACCGATTCAATCATTATGGAGAATAATTAGGAACTATGCCCAAAGGGCTATAAAACTATTCATACCCCTTGACCCAGAAACAATACTACTAGGTCTGTATCCCAAAGACAGAAAAAAACAAAAAGGAGAAGGATTTATATGTACACAGATATTTATAGCTTTTTTAGTGGTGGCAAAAAATTGGAACTTGAGGGGATGCCCATCAATTGGGGAATGGCTGAACAAGTTGTAGCACATGGGTATGATGGAATATTATTGTGATATATGAAATGATGGGCAGGATGCATTCAGAAAAACCTGGAAAGACTTACAAGAACTGATGGAAAGTAAAATGTGAACCAGAAGAACATTAACATTGTATACAGTAATAGTAATACTTTACAATGATCATCTGTAAAGTACTTGGCTACTGTGATCAATACAATGATCCAAGATTCCAAGGGCCCATTATGAAAAATGCTATTCATCTCCAGAGAGAGATTCGATGAACCCTGAGAGCAGATGGAAACACAATTTTTTTCACTTTCTTTACGTTTCTTGCTTCTTGTTCTCTTTTTTTGTAATATATTTAATATGTAAATATATTTTGTATGATTTCATATGTATAATTTATATCACATTGCTTGCCTTCTCAATGGGTGGGGGAGGAATGGGAGGGAGAGAATTTGGAACTGAAAATTTTTTAAAATTAATACATTTTAAAACATAAATAAAAATAAAACATAATAAAATGGGGGAAAGCCTTCAATGACTGACTCTTTTTCCCTTCTTTTGTTTTTCTTTATTTTTTAAACCAATTTTCTAGTCTTCCTCTCCTCTTGCTCATACACCACTCCCCACATTGAAAAAGAAAAAGAAAACTCTTGTGACAAAGATGCCTAGTTAAACAAAGCAAATTTCCACAATGGCTGCATCTGAAAATGTTCCCTAAACAATTTACATAACACATTTGAAGTTTTCTGTAGTTCTTGTACCATTTTGTGGATACCAGTGCAGCACTTAGTCTAACCATTTGTCACCCCACATTCATACCACATGACTTAGTCCACTTCCTTTTCTGCTCTATACATGTCTTTGATGTCTTCAATACTGCTATTGGGAATATACTTCAGCCTATTCATACCCAGTTTATATCTTTCTATTTGAGTCACCTACGATTTTGATACTTCTGAGATTGTGGTGTTCTATAATTTGTAGCTGTTCATCATCATTAGGAAAGCAATGATATTTTGAAGATGGGCTTTTATAACAGGAGAATCTTGGAATTCTGAAAGTGCTATGTAATTTCCCAAGTGAAATTCAGGTCAATCCCCTCATCCCATTTTTCAGGTTTGGAACCAGTTCATCACTTACCTGCAAGATATCTATCTTTATCTATATTTAAATTCAGTTATTCCCGATACCTAGTCCAGTACCCTCTCCTCTAATCTATGCTGCTGGCTTTCTGTAGGGACTATATGCAACGCTATATATATAGAGAGAGATATAGATAGATATACATAGGTTAACTTAATAGGTTATCTAATTACATGTTAAAATCTGTCCAAAATATATGCATATATGTGTATAGATGTACATAAATATATGATAGGTTAACCCAATGGATTATCACTCTAATCACATGTTGAAATTTAGACAATACACATTTTTCATCCACTTTGTTTTTTATTTGTGGATGGTTATACCAATCTCTTTCTAATAACTATGGGCATCATTAAAGAGGTCCTGTAGTATTATGAGTACTCATCGCAATGAGCACGTTGTGATCTAAGAGAAGGAGTACCTGGACTAATCATTGATAAGACATTTCTCAAACTTTGCAAGGACATCCTCCAAACACCTTAAAGAAAATTTCTCCTTATTAAGTACATAGAGGATATCAAACAGAGCAGCCTGATAAATTAAAAGAGGGAGGGACTCAAAGGTGAATAAAAATAGTTTTCTTCTACCTACATTGATAAAACTAAGCAAACAATTTTGTGATGGGAGTGGATATTGGAATGAGCAACTACTCTGTAATAATAATGGCTTGCATTTATATACGTTACAGTTTGCAGCATCTTACATACATGACTTCATTTGATGCTTGCAACAACTCTGTGCTACTGTAATTATTCTCATTTTACATATGAGGAAACTGAGGTTCAGAAAGGTTAAAGTTAAGAAACGTTAAGGATAACAAAAGCTAATAATTGCTTGCCCAGGATCACACAGCTAGTAGTTGTCTCAGGCAGGATTCAAATTTAGGTCTTCCTGATTCTAGTACCCTCTCCACTAATCCATGCTGCCTTTCAGTAGGGACTGCATACAACAATGAGTTATGAAGGGTGCAGCTGGTTGTAGTTGCCAGACTTGTTTTTGCAACTGATCTATACAGAAAATAGCATCTCTCTGGATTTGTTCATAAATGGGCTTTGAGATTCTGAAAAGCTTCTTTACTTGGGAAAGTAGTGATGTACAACATACCATTCTCACTGTGATTCCTGTCCTTTTGGCTGTCCTACAATTCATTTTCTCTAGCATTTTTCTTAGTGACAGTATTTACTGAAGGGTGGCGACTCAGATCAGAGGGTTGTCTGGCATCCATTCCTTCCTTGAAAAAGTCTTACAAGTTGCATTTTATTCGAAAAGGTCACATACCAGAGTTCAGTTAAAAGGAACAGTTATAAGATTTACCAGAAGCCATTCTGGTCTCCTTGAGAATCAACATCTGGGAAGTTTCTAGTTGCTTTCATCATCATGGTGTTGCTAGTTCTCTTAGGCAGTTTATCTCTCACAACATTCATATGTAACGAATCACAACATTTACATTTTAATACTGACATTGATTACAAGGAAGCCAATAAAATCTAACCCAGATTGGAGATAATCTGATGGTCTTAACATTTATTACTGAATTTTTTTTCTAAAAAATATGTTTTCCTCAGCAGGTTTAGCTTTAGCTTCCAGAGTGGTAAGGTTTTCATCAGATCTATGCAACTGCTTAATTTGAGCTCCAGTGACATAGAAAGTAAACCAGAAGCTGGGAACTCACGCTAAGCCTAATCTTCCTGGTTTTCTGTTCTTAATCCTAAATTAATTCTTTCTTCTTTGGTTATCAGAAACACTTGAAGCAAAATAAAATGACTGTTTAAAACTAAATATAGGAGAATGGTTTCAAGGGGAAAAAAACTTACAAAGTTAATTATCCATGCATGATATACATAGTACAACAATCCTGAACTCTGTGCTTGGACAAATGCCACAGGATTTAAAACATATGTAATTGTCAAATAAAATGCTATATTTGTTTGCTAGTTTCTCTTTAATTAAAATTAGCTGTTCTCTGACATGAAATTTCAAGATAAAGTATAAGCTGTGATTTGATTTTCAAGTATGAAATTCAAGTAGAAATTGATCAACAACTAATAGAGATGTGGAGATTTAATTAAATAATTATTAGGTGCCTGCTATGCGTGAGGCATTGGGGAATCTAAAGACCAAGATGAACTTATTCCTGACCTCAAGGTGCTTAACATTTTGCTGGGGACAGGGGGTGTACACAAATAAGTATTACACAACATAGAGAGTAAAGGGCGGGAGAGGAGAGATCAAAATATTCTAGGAAAATGTGACCAGAGATAACACTAGCAAAAAGGGGAATCAGGAAGTCATGGGGGTGGCTAATACAAATGCATGAAGGTGGGAGGTGGAATTTCAAGCCTAAGAAAGAGCTAAGAGACCTTAGCAGGAGTAAATTCTTTTTTTCTCTCTCTTGATTGGAGGTTAGAAGGCAAAAAGAGTATCATCTCTTTTTAGCCTCTGTCTGGAAATTCTGTTAGCAGTATAAGCTTAGCTGGACTGGAGAGTACATGAAGAAGGGTGACGCCAAATGAATGGGAAAATAGGAGCCAGAGTATATAGAACCTAAAGTGCCAGTATTAGTAGTTACTATTTTATTCTAGAGGGAATAAGTAGACACTGAAGGTTCCTTTGTAGGTTAGTAGTAAAGTCAGAGCTGTTCAAGATTGTTTTAATAGCTATTGGAGCTACAATAGCTATAGTATTTGGAGGATGCATTAATGGGGAAAGCAGAGAGAAGACTGGAGATTTGGAGGCTATTCTAATATTCCAGGTAAGAGGGGTGAAGGACTGAAGAAGGGTAGTGACTATATGATTAGAGAGAAAATTTGAGTTGACCAATAATATCAAAGTGATTTGCTTTGTTCTAAGAAAGAAGGCAGAGTATTGAGAATGCTGCCCAAAGTGAAAAGTTACCAAATGCAAACTCTCAGCCACGATACAGGCCCTAATAGGACAGGGAAAGTCAGGAGCGAGCAAACTGTAGTTTCTAGTATATGTAAGTCTAAAGGGTTCAGCTAAGGACCACAGGGAGCAGTTACTAACAAACATGGCTAGATAATCTGCTCTTAGGGTAGAGATACTCTAGACAAATCAGAACAACTTGGCATCCTACCCAGGGTTGTCAGCTATTCAAGATTAGTGCATCAAAACTTCAAGTAGTCTACAGTATAGAGCTTCACAACAAGGACATTGTGATCAGGCAGCCTCAATCCCAGAGTAGCAACCAAGATACTAGAAGGGGTCAATACTGAATACGAATGACAGATCTCACATAGATTTTATATCCAAAAGATGTTGGATGGGGACTACATCTGGAACACAAGGAAGGGAGCAGGCAAAGTGGGATCAGTGCAACGCATCACCAGAAGATATCAATGGTCTTGTAGTTATAGAGACATGAGTTATGTGCCCTGTCCTCACCTGTGCATGGGAGAACGTGCTCCACATGGGAAAATATTTGATTGAGGCTTTTTTTAATTTGATAGTTCATTAAATGCCTTTGCTTTGAACTTGTATCTTCTGGCTAAGAAAGGTGAACACATTAGCTAGAGTGCAGGCTGAAGTTTTCAGTCAATGTGGACCCAAGGAGAACTTTGAACATGGAATAGCCTTGTCTGGATGACTCATATATGAATGGGTGGGATGGAGAGTTTCCACAGGTGCTTTAGCAGAAAAGTAGAAATAAATTGTCCTAATGGTTACTTATCTTTTTTTTAAAGGTATTATCTGTATTTGTTGTTAAACCTTGTCTGACTTTGTCATCCCATTTGGGGTTTTCTTGGTAAAGATACTAGAGTGGTTTGCCATTTCCTTCTCCAATTCATTTTACAGTTGAGGAAACTAAGGTAAACAGGGTTAAGCGACTAGCCCAGGGTCACACAGCTAATAAGTGTCTGAAGCCAGATTTGAACTCAGAAAGATGAGTCTTCCTGACTTCAGGTCCAGCACTCTACCCACTGAGCCACCTAATTGCCCATCTGTAAGTATAGATAACAAGCAAATAATTGAGGCGTATGAAGAAAATTTATCAAAAATTATGCATCCTTTCAGAATATTACAGCATATATTTTTACATCTAAGATAAACTTTCCTGTGAGATGAGGCACGCATGTTTCATCTGGTTCAGATAGGCATTTGCCTTCTCTTGACTGTATTACAAAATCTCTTTATCTTTATACCTATAATTCCATTCAGCAATGAGCTAGGGTTTAACATTATGAGGATGTATCAATTGTTGCACATTTAATGCTTTGTGTTTTCAAGTTTTACTCAGTATAAGGATAAATTCCAATTGTGGGTAACCAATATGAGACATAAAAATACATCTCTTCTTGTCTTCCTTGATTTATAAGTCAATTTGAAAATTTTCAAAATGTTGATTTTTCTCTTTTAAAAATTAGCACACAAATATATTTTGAGATGGATAACAGTGCTTGAAACAAAATCATTTTCTTAAAATTATCTGATATATTTACTCTCTGAACAACACTCATAGACTCTTGGCAGGTCCAAGACCTTAACATTAAACTTACTAGGATTAGATGGAAATTTTGAAGAAGAAAGAAAGTATCTTTTACATGTTTATCCACATTGCTCAGCGCACTATGAACTCTTAGTGAATATTAAGTAGGTCAACTCTCCAGTATTCAAGGACTTGTTATACAGTTGGTGGTTTGTCATGATCTTTTGTTATTCCTCTTTTTGCTTATCAATGTCTTTTGACCATTTTCCTACACTTATTAAACCTTTCGCCTAGAGGACAGGCAGAGGAACTGCCAACCAATTAATTTAACTCTTTGTGAATAGCTGAGACAATTTTGAGAGAGAAACTAACAAATCCTTTCTAAAACCAAGCTTTGGTACTTTTGTGGATTTAAGCTATTTCTACTGCCTAACTACCATGGATAACAGAAAGACTGTTAAGGGCAAGGATGACGATAGGCCTGCAATTTTCTGATTATAGTGAGTGTGCTTAGAAAGGGTGGTATACAACATTGAAGGAAGGACAAACTAGCACTGATTTACATAATTTCATACCAGCAGAAGATCTAGGTGGAAATATTTGGGTGGATTTATTTTGTTTCTAATTCAGCTTGTAGTCTTAGCCTCTATTCCCTGCAGAAAACTCATGACTGTTCCTTACATTTTAAGAGGCTCATTTTGCTCAAATACCTGTTATGTAAGGAAAACTGACATCCTGAAATGCCAGCATGCCAGGAAGATTTATTTCTGGAAATTGCATTAGGGTATATATACACAGTTCACTGTTATCAAGGGGGGTACTAACCTTCTCTCCTTTCATACCACACAGGGCAGCTAGGTGACACAGTGGATAGAGTACTAGGCTTGGAACTAATCTTCTTGAGTTCAAATCTTGCCTCTTACTAGCTGTGTAACCACTGGCAAGTCACTTAACCCCATTTACTTGTTTCCTCATTTGTAAAATGAGCTGGAGAAGGAAATGGCAAACCACTGTAGTATCTATGCAAGAAACTCCCAAATGGGGCTGTGAAGAGTCTGAAATAACTGAACAACAACATAATCTCCAAATTGTATATGTTTTATAAAAAGGACTCCTCATGCCACCTACTGGATTTTATATGAACTTCATGTCCTAACTGGGTGTATTTCTCAAATAGTAGGATCATAGGATTATAGACTTAGAGCTGGAAAGGACCATAAAGGTAATTTAACACAATCTCCTTGTTTTAGATATGAGGAAACTAAAACCCAAAGATGTTAGGTGACTTACCAAAGGTCACACAGGTAGTAAGAATTTAAACTCCAGTTTTCTGACTCCAAATGCAGCACTCATTCTACTGTACTTGTCCTCTCTTCCTGTAGAGACAATATGGCAGCATAGATAGAGGGCTGGCCTTGGTTTGGTTCAAGTCCTGCCTCTGACACATACTAGCTATATGGCCATAAGCAAGTCATTTAACCTCTACAAGTTACAGATGGGTTAGAGTTTCTATATTAGGAGTTCTCTACATCATGAAAAGTTACAGAGCCAGGCTCCTCATTCCCTCAGGTACTCTATATCCATCTAAACTGAACTGCAAGTTTTTTTCCTGATATTACCCTGCCATTTAGCAAGGGAAGCAATGACTATAGTACAGCTTCATCAAGAAAGAGCCAGGCAGGGGGCAGAGCCAAGATGGCGGCTGGAAAGCAGAGACTTGCATGAGCTCCCACCCAGGTCCCTCCAAACACCTATAAAAATGGCTCCGAACAAATTCTAGAACTGCAGAACCCACAAAATAGCAGAGGGAAGCAGGGTTCCAGCCCAGGACAGCCTGGATGGTCCTGGGGTAAGGTCTATCACACAGACCTGGGAGAAGAGTGGAGCAGAGCCCAGCGTGGGCTGCGCAGACCAACCAGACACCGAGCCGGGCAGAACAAGCCCTAGTGCCCTGAATCAGTGAGCTGTGGCAGTTACAACAGTTCCCAACCCACAAACACCAAAGACAACGGAGAAGGTTAGCGGGAGAAGCTGCTGGGACAGAGTGAAAGGAGTTCCCAGTTCGGCCACTGCCCCAGGGGCGGCAGAGGTGGTACAGCAACTGAACTATAGCTGCAGTTGCTTCCAGCCCCAGGCCCACCTGGTGGGAGGAATTAAGTGGCAGATCTGAGTGGGAGTGCACAGCTGGCACTGTCCAGTTCCAGTTGGTGGTTCTTGGGGGAGGAGTAGCACTGGTGTGGCAGAGCTTGCTGTGTAGCTCTGAAAACAACAGCGCAGTCCCTCAAGCTTAAGACAAAGTACTCTCTACTCTACAAGCAGTCATACCCTGATGAAAAACTCAAGGGTCAAGTAAGTTGGCTGGGAACATGGCCAGGCAGAGAAAACACACCCAGATTCAGTCTCAAACTTTGGAATCTTTCTTTGGTGACAAAGACCAAAACATACAGCCAGAAGAAGTCAACAAAGTCAAAGATCAAAATCAAAAGCCTCCAAAAAAAGTCATGAACTGGTCTCAGGCTATGGAAGAGCTCAAGAAGAATTTGGAAAAGCAAGTTAAAGAAGTAGAGGAAAAATTGGGAAAAGAAATGAGAAGGATG
>CM053624.1:113764498-113787780 GCA_028646595.1 Phalanger gymnotis | reverse complement strand
GGAAATGGGGAGAAAATCTGTAATTCAAACGCATGTGAAAATCAATGCTGAAAACTAAACATATTAAAAATAAAATAAAAATACAAAAAAAAAAGAAGTAGAATTGGCCAGATGGAAAAGGAGGTACAAAAGCTCACTGAGGAAAATAATTCCTTAAAAATTAGAATTAGAAATTCAAGTGGAAGCTAAGACTTCATGAGATATGAAGAAATAATAAAACAAAATTTTAAAAGCTGAGGCAGCACTAAACTCATCTCCTCATTTGAAACATGGACCAATCAAAATTGTCTTTGTATTACATGGAAATTGTATGCTCCTGTCTATGAAAAGCAGAACGCAGATTGAATCAAGGCTGGACCCTCAGGCTGCCTTGGTGTGTTAATAAATTCCTTTTTTTTTATTTCTTGAATTTGCCTTAATTGACCAGGATGAGGCTCTAACATAGGTTTCTTTCAAAAACTTCATATTTTGTAATGAATTTTGTATTTCTTGCCTTCTCAATAGGAGTCAGAGGGAGGGAAGAAGAGGGGGAAAATATCTAGAACTGAAAATAAAATTGAATGGAAAAAAAGGGAAAGAAAAAAGTCGAGTTCCATTTGAAGGGCTGTCATATGGAAAAGGGATTAAATTTGTTCTGTTTGGCTTGTAAAGGGAAGGAGAGGAAGAAAGGAAGAAAGAAGGGGGAAAAGAAGGAAGGAGAAAAGAAAGAAGAGAGGAAAAGAGGGAAGAAGAAAGAGAGGAAAAACCTTTCCTTGCAACAAATAAGTATAGTTAAGCAAAACAAATCTATGCTTGCTCCTAACTGAAAATTTATGTCTCATTCTGAAAACTTCTAATTGAGTGGTTCTCATGTTTTTGGATCTTAGGACCCCTTATAATTATTGAGGCCCCCTCCCAAAGAGCTTTTGTCATCCATATTTACTGTATTTGAAATTAAAATTCTTAGTAATATTATGAATATAGTCTTGACCTCACAAATCCCTCAAAAGGTCTTGGGGACTCCCAGGGGTTGCAGGACCACACTTTGAGGACAGCCACTTTAGTCAATCATCTCTTTGCCAAGAGGTCAGTACCAAACATTTTTGATGATTATTTACTTATGATATAATTTGAAGCTGAAAGTGCTCACCTCCCCTATCCCTTGGGATTCTATACCATTTTTAGGCTTTTGTTAACTAATGCATTCTTCTCTCCTGAAACCCCCAAATCCACACCCTGTCCTTTCATTCTCAGATGGTCTCACTTCTTCCAGATAAATTTAAGACCACTCAACATGAACTCCTTTAACTTCCTTCCTCCATTCCTTTACAACTTCCAGGATCCTCACTTATCCATTTTGTCTTCTTTCCATTCTCTGCACTCTTTACCAAGGCTAACTCCTCCTCCTGTACCCTAGGTCTCGTTCCTTTGTGTTCTGGGATCCTGTTCCAACCATCTGTTGTCTCTCATGCAACTTCAATCTCTCTCTCTCTACTTGGCTCCTTTCCCTCGATTTACAAACATATTCAGGCCTCTCCAACCCTAAAAGAGATTATCTAAATCTAATTATCCTTTTGATGTTCCTTTGACTGTACCAGCCCTCCAGTTGTCTTCTTTGTATCTTTCCTATATTCAATTCCATTTTTTTTAGAAAGAGTAATCTACAATTGCTTCTTCATGTCCTAACTATTCAATCCTCAGTCCTATATAATAAGGTTTTTGTTCCTTTAATGAAGCAATTCTGTCAAAATCCCTTTCCTCCTCCCCCGAGAGGTAAATTTTTTTTGATGGTGGCATGGCATCATAAATAGATCACTGTTCTTGAAGTCAAAGGACCTGAGTCTGATATTTTAACTAACACAGTCTCTATGGGCACATCAATTAACCTCTCTGAGTTTCATCATTTAAAAAATGCACTTAATAACACTCTTTCTAGGTCCTGGGTTGCACTTAGGTATCAGGGTCCTTATGATTAAACTATTTTTGCAAGAACAATGTATAATTTTTTGTTTTGGAGTTTCTTGGTGCAGAACGGGGACTTCATTAGGTTAGAACTCCTGGTAATGAAACGATTTCTACTAGTGCACTTGCTCTGTAAAACCTATAATCTTAGAGAATTACCTTTTAAACTGGAAGTGCTACAGAAAGGGCTTTAATACTGAAATACTGGAAGGATCTGCAATAAGGAATTCCTTTCATCTGTGTAGGGAGATGAAAGGAATTCCCTCCACCTCTCTAGAGAACAACCCCTCAATGACTTAGTATAAACATCTTTCTGTTTTGCTTGTATTTGTATTACTAGCACAAAGCTAGAAATTTGTATTCCTTTACCCAAAGTCGGGCACATAGTAATTGCTTCATAAATGCCCTCCCTTTGGCTTTCTAGAAAACTTATTGGAGACCCTAATTTGAAGTTTGTTGCCGTACCAGCTCTTGCATCTCCAGAGGTTGTCATGGGCTCAGCACTGGCAGCACAATATGAGCAGGACTTAGAGATTGCTCAGACAACTGTGGTTCCTGATGAAGGTAATGACCTGTAGGAAGTGAAGCTAGAGCCCTGTGCCAGAGATCTAGTTTTATAGGCAACCGTCCTGTGATGTCAGTAGTGTAGCACGTTTGCCATATTATTATATAGCTGAGCAGGACACATGCTTAATTTTTGGGATGCCGAAGAAGATGAATGGGCTTCAGAGTGAATGTGGCAGTTTAAAAAATATATATAATTCATATTCTGGACCTTCGTATTTAGCTGTTTTGGACAGCAGTTACGTCCCCTTGAGTTTCAAACGTAAGACTGCTGCAGCCTCATCACAAATATTCAGTGGTGAATCTTGATTGTTACATCATTCCTGCTCCTTTATCGTTTAGATCATAATAAAGTTTTATTTCAAACACCAATAAATAAATAAATAAATGCTTGTTAATTTGACTTGTAGATAAGCCTTAATCACTGAATGGGCATTGCCTCAGTCAAGCTGAGACCTTTTAAAGGCCTCAGCTTGAAAAGTCCAAGGTCCCCCTACTGCATCCTGAGTCATCTCCAATTGTCCTGATCTATATCTGGCCCCCAGATTGAGATGGCTCCAGAGGAAAAAGTAGGCTGGTGACTTTGCCCAGTCCTGAATCACTTAAATCCAATTCACTTGCATGTCATAGCATCACCTTCCTGATATCATGCTCCTCTTTGAGAAGGAAGGACTACTACCACCACCACAAGCCAGCTGTCTAAAGCACTTAAGAGGATGAATAACTTGCCCAGGGTAAGAAAGCGATTGTCTTGCCCCCTTTCATTTCCAAGGGACCTAAAATCAAGCTATTTCTCAACCTCTACCTCATTTTGTAGAAGTTCCTCTTTTTTTCAGGGTCTAAGTTTCAGTTCCAGCTTCTTCAAGAAGCTGCCCTGTCTTCCTAAAGGACAGTGATCTCTCCTTCTGAAATCTCTAATAGCACTCTTTGGAGACATCTTCTTCACACTCACCTCATTTTCACGTGTATTATTTGTGAATGTCTGTTCCCCAGTGTCTCTGAGTTTCTTGAAAACAAAAGTCTGAATATGTTTATTTTCAGCAACTTGCACAGTGCTTTGTATGTAACTCTCATGCTTTCTTTGACAATGACTAGTGTTACTGGGATATCTATGAAATTTTAGCAGGCCTCTAGCAAATTTGGTGCATATGATTTATGGGAAGTCAAGAAAAGGAAATGTGTAATTTGAAAAATGGAGGTGGATTGTAACCTGTACAAAAGTACGGAGTGTCTACATTGAGGAGCTCGAGGATCTACTTAAATATGTTCTTGGGGCATGTGACTTGATGGCTGAAATATTAAAATTAATTTAATAATAATAATTTTTGCAGCATTATATAGTGGAGAGAATGGTGGGTTTGGAGTCAGGAGACATCAGTTCCAATCCTGGCATAAATATGGGCAAGTCACAATCTGCAGATGTGGACAAATTAGAAAAAGAGACTTAGAAATCTACAGCCTTAGCCTAATCAAACAGCTGTTGTTTGTGGATCTAGAGTTCATCTGGGGAAAGGATCAATAGCTCTGCATTCCTATTTCCAAACTCTTCTTTTATGGATTCTACTTTCTGGTATGGTTCCCCTGTGTCGAAGAAATCAGAGACACACAGTGGGTTCAAACTGTTAATTCGAGAAGCGGCCTTGCTGACTTTTTCAAATGTGCACCTACAGCGACTAGCATTGACATCATATCCGAAAGGGTTTTTTTCCCTTAAATCCCAGGGGTGTTAAGTTGCTGCTACCTGGATTGAAATGGAAGGTTCTAAGTTGGTCCCGTTTTGGAGCTGGCCACAGAGAGGCAAAGATCGACTTTTTATACCATTTCAATATTTAACTGGTGTCTTGAAGCTTGCGAACTCTCAAAAAAATTATTACATTCACTATCAATAAACACCGTGGCCATTTCATTGGAAATTACGCAGTAAATAAAACTGAGATTTAAAAACGGGCCTGCTGCCTCATGTATATAAAAAATAAAAGCCGAGGGGGTTGGACTAGATGACAGCGAAGGGGTGCGGTCCTACGGACTCTGAGCCCCGGCACCACCTATTCCTCGGACCGGCCCTCCTCATCAGCCTCACACGCAGCTCGCAGCTCGGGAGTTTGAGGGCAGGAAAACACTACGGGATCACAGAGGCGCTCGGCCGGCCGTGGACAGAGGCCTCAAGGGCGACCATCTCGCCCAACGCCTTCGTTTGGCATTTGAGAGAACTGAGGCCCGCAGCGGCGGGACGAGAGTGGGCAGCAGGCCCGGGGGCCGGAGCGGCGGGTGGCTGAATCCGCGCGGGGCTCGAGGCTCGGACCCGTGTCCGGGGTCCCAGGCTGACCCATTGGGTGGTCGAGGCGCGCGCTCTGCCCGCAGGCCCCCAGGAGAGGCCGCCCTGCCCAGACAGCGGCGGGTAGAAGCAGCCTCCCGGGAGAGGCTCCAGAGCCTCGCTTTGGGCCGGAGGTCACCATCGAGAGAAGAGGCCAGAGTGGCCGCGGGCCGCGAGCCGCTCCTTCCCGCCGTCCTCCGCACTCTATCCCGGAAACTGACGCGGCTCGGCGCGGCGGAGCTGGGACTGTTTGGCTGCGGGGCATCATTCGAGGTGGTCAGCGCTGAGCCTCCGGGAGCGCCATCATGCCTGTGAGTTGTTGACGCGGGTCCAGGTGGGCCCGGAGGCTCCTGAGCATGGGCGGGAGACGCGTCCATACATGCCCCGGGCTGGAGGCCCTGCTTGGGTCGCCGACCCCGCCCCCTTCACGTGTCCGAGCGAGGGGCCGTAGAGATGGCGCTGATTTTTACTAACTAGTAAACTGAGGCCCCCGGAGGCGAAGAGACTTGCATAAACAGCCGGGATGTTGACTCGGGTCCTCCGACCCTCTGCCCCCATCTTCTCTTGCTTTTCCCTCTTCTTAAACACCCCCTCCCCCCAAAACCCAAAACAATACAACGACTTGTTAGTCCTCTCTCTTTTTCTACCTACGTCAGCCTGGGGCAGTAAGCCCTTCCAGGGCGCTTTCTCCTTCTTGCGGCGGGGAGGGGGGTGGAGAGGGGGTCTTCACATTCCTAGAGCTTTGATTTTTGTCTGTAGTTTGGGGTAAAGAGGAAGAGATGTTTAAGCTTCTGAAAGTAATTGTTATGTGCGATGTGATGTATTCAAGACTTCACATACGGTTGAAGTTCTGGAGCATTACGTAATGCAAACGAATGATGACGCATGCTTTTTTGTTTTATTCAACAGTTGGCAAGAGATTTAGTGCATCCATCCCTAGAGGATGAAAAAAAGAAACATAAAAAGAAACGCCTGGTTCAGAGTCCAAATTCCTACTTTATGGATGTCAAGTGTCCAGGTAAAAGGACGTCAGTCTCAGATCTTGATTATTCTACTCATGAAACGAAACCCATCAACTGGAAATGATAGTGTGTGGTATATGTGGAAACTCCCTAAACCTAGCCTCAAGATGGAAAACTTAACTGGAAATTTACTAACCCCTAGGGGAATTTTCACAAAAGGTACCAAAGGGCCTTGCTGCCAGCCAGATCTTTGTGCCTAGTTTAGAAAATTTGGATTGTTAAAAAAAAAAATTCTATAACCTGGAAAATCCGTTTTGAACTTTTACTGAATCTTTTCAGCTTTTCACATGGAGAAATTTCTTTTTAATGATGACATGAGAATCATCTCTCTTCCTGAGTTTAGCGAATATTATTTTGCTTCCCTGTTAAATCTTTGAAAAATGCTGCTTCTTTTTTTAGGCTGCTATAAGATCACCACAGTCTTCAGTCATGCCCAGACAGTGGTTCTTTGTGTAGGTTGCTCCACTGTATTGTGCCAGCCTACAGGAGGAAAAGCCAGACTCACAGAAGGTATGGTTTGGCATTTTCTAATCTAGATTAGAGTCTGAGTATGAGTGTTCTGCTTGTTAAATTTTTAGTATAGAAAATCTCATTAAACATAATTTAGGACTGCTCAAGGATTCTTCCTATTACAAAAGGATTGTTCTTTTAAATGTCTGGATTTTAAGCTAACATTTATAACGTGTGAGCCTCAGCCTAGAAAATCTTTTGTGCTTATGTAAGTGTTTTATAGATACAGATTGTTAACTACCTGGCTCAGGCAGAGAAACTTAGGGCCAAAATATTAGCTCTGCCGCTTGAAGATAATCAGAAAGAAGCTAAAGAAATTATAGTGTAAGTCAGTGGGGAAATGATTTAATTTACCAACATTTTTTTCAGGAACACCTATGCATAAAGTAAGATGCACCTGTATTTCTTTTCAAGGCCAGATTAAAAAAATTGTATGTTTGGAATTCAAAGACTTAGTGTCTTCTCCTTTAAATGTTTCAAACATTTTTATTAAAGTTACTTTTATAAGTTACCTTCTGAAATGAAACAAAAACAGTTAAGTATGCCTCTGGAGATCTTACCCTAAAGTATGAAAATTTCATTTAAACATACAGCAAAAAAATTAGTTGCTTCCAAAAATATCTGATAATCACTTTAAGGCTTGCATAGAAATCTAATTAAAATTCCTATCTTTCAGTAATATGGTGACAATAAATAATATTCTAGAATAGTACTTGCAAAATGTAGGCGGTGCTTGAAAATTACAAGTAGCATTTTGGAAATCTGAATTCTAACCCCAGTATTGATCTAACCGGAGGAGATGTACAGGTCTAAAGCTTAATGTATTACGATCCTATTTTCTCATTCTTTTGGGTTCTGAATGTTACATATAAGTATTTGAGCTCAAAGGGAAAGAACTATTACTAAATGAAAAACAACATATTATTGGTCTGATGTGTTCTCAAAGAAAGGCAGTGTAGCACAGTGGAAAAAGCTGGCCTTAGAGCTAGGAAGGTCTGGGTTCCAGTTCTGCTTCTCAGTACTCTAAGCAACTCTGTGTTTCAGAAAAAGTGCCAACTTGCATTGGTAAAGGGAGTTGCCTCATTTAGGAGTTCCTTATATCATTAAAAATCACAAGTTCAGTCTTTTTCTTCATGTTTAAAAGTTTTTTAAAGTCTGGAAACCTTTCTAATTTTGCTGTTATCCTGAGAGTTTATCACATCTCCTAATAGATCTAAAGGGGTAATTCTTACTTAGTAAAATGTTTTAAGTGGATTTTTTTTTATAAGTTAGGCTGAATAGGAAGGAACTCTATAGGAATGTATAATAGGAATAATAGGAAGGGACTCTGAACAAGACTATGAACCTATCCCTGGAGATAAGGACCTCACCTTCTGTCAGATTGCATAAAGCAGATTCAACCCCATAATTAATGCCAATGGTTTTTTATAGTTCTAGGTATTGGAAGCACAAATGGTAATTATGTAAGCAAAAAATTATTGAGAATTTTGGGTTAAAAGGTAAATTTTATCTCTCTATAAGAATATAATGTTTTCAAGTATAGACAACATCTGCATCTAAGAAAGAGCTTTTCTACACCCAAAACTATATTGCACAAGGACAGACTATTCTGTTATTCTTTCATATGCTTCCTTTACAGGTTGCTCATTTAGAAGAAAGCAACATTAATGACATTCAGCTTCGTGAATTCGACATAATATATATTTCAGAAAGCCTTATCTGTTCAGCAATCCAAGTTAATCTGTCAGTATAATTAAGTTTGACTTTGTAAGGTATATAACAGTGGTCTCCTGTTTTGGAGTTTGTTTTACATTAAAATTTTAATTATACGCAACATTGTCCTTGTAATTTTTTTTGCATATGATTGTTTTCTTTGTGTGTGTATATACTCAGAAACACGCAGTTGCTTGATCCTGACATAACCCATGAACGTTCCACTTCCATGATCAAGGACTGCAATACTTTTAGCAGCCATGGCCTCCACTTAGCATTGCCTTTCCCCCTCTCATGCCTCTGAACCTGTTCTTCCTCTTCATGACATTCAGCCTCTCTACCCTTAAATAGTCTCCCAAATCATCACCCTTTCTCTGACTTCATTTCCTTTCCTTCCCTCAGTTGATCCTGTAGTTAACCAGCTCAGTGTTTCTGTCTTCTGTTCTTTAATCCCTCCTTCCACCTCACACCTTGTCCTGTTTCCACAGGTACCTTGCCAAAGTCCAATCCCAGACCCAGTGTCGGTCTTCTCTGTATCCATTCATGTCTTTGCAAATGGTGCTGACTGTAATGTGCCTAATCTCAACTAGGCCCTCATTGGACAAAGGCAGTTGTAGGCACGATGCTAAGTGCCAGGGTACAAAGAAAAGTAAAAGGCTCTCGACTTACAGTCTAATGGGGAGAAAATATGCAGACAACCATGTACCAACAAGCTATGTATAGGAATACGTGGTGCTGGGGCTCAAAGTCCATGGGACTGCACCTGTTAGCTGTCATCTAGTCCAGCACCCTCGGCTTTTATTTTTCATATAGATGAGGAAACAGGCCCATTTTTTAAATCTCAGTTTTATTTACTATATAATTTCCACTGAATTGGCCATGGTGCTTACTAATTGACAGTGAACGTGGTGGGTGGGAGGGAAGGAGTGAAAGAGCGGCCAGTGCTAGAATGGAAAGAGTGGCTACGGGTTCTGTGTCCTTAGGAGCCAGTTTTCAGTGAGAGCCAGAAGATAGAAGGCGTAGAAAAGGAAAAGATTTTGGGGCTGAAGGCGAACAGCCCGGCCGCCCGGGACTCAGGGCAAGCGGGTGGACATGGGCTTCTTCCCACGTTGCGCACTGCGCAGCCTCCTGGGCCGCGGCTGCGTCCAGGGCACTAGCCACACCCTGGGCACGAGGCAGCTAGCCCCTGTCACTCCCTCAGGGAGGAGTACCTAGCTCTATTCTGCTCCGCTACGACCCTGGGGGACTTACTAGAACCCAGGAACGGACACTAGTTGCAGTAAAGCCAGATGGTGTTCAGCGGAGGTTGGTTGGAGATGTCATCAGGCGCTTTGAGAGACGAGGATTCAAACTGGTGGGCATGAAGCTACCACAGGCCCCAGAGAAAGTCCTTGCTGAGCATTACCATGACCTAAAGAAGAAGATCTTCTACCCAAACTTGATGGTGGTCGTTATGGAATGTTGTCCATGCCAGCGATTCGGTGGAAGTGGCCCAGAGAGAGATCAGCCTGTGGTTTCATAGCAGTGAGCTGGTGGACTGGGATTGTTGCAGTCACAACAACCTGTACCATGTGTGAAGGAGGGTTTCAGCCCACCTCCTGCCCACACTGACTAAGGACCCAAGAGTAACTACCTCTGCCAATGAGAATGCTATGTTCTTCCTTTCCTTCCTGCCTGTCCAAGCTACCTGCCATCCCCCTATCCTAACCCCTTCTCCCCCACAGAGAGCTCTCTGATGCCACATTGTGTGCCTTTTCACTCCATGCCCCAAGCCATTGAAGGATCAAATCTAATCCCTCAACCACAGGGCCAGTCAACCTTGAGGGTGACTGCTTGTAACCAGAAATAATGATGACTATTAAAGGAGACACATTAAAATTCAAAATACAAAAAAAAAAAAAAAGGAAAGAAAGAAAAGGAAGATTTAAGATAAAGCAAGTTTGTTGCCTATGGAGCAGGCATCCCAGAGACCATAGTGGAAGGGGTGAAAAGCTTTAGATTGAGATCACTGGGAAATTTACTCGAGGGAATGAGAGTAAGGGATTGGGGAGGGAGGATCTATAAGGAAGAAAGAACAGGCATAGGGTTTGAGCGATCATTTCTGGGGCTTTAGAATCACTGGAATGGAAAGGGTATGGCATGGGGGAATAAGTTTAGATAGATTTTCATTGTCCATAGGGGTTTGGCCTCAGGGTAGCGAACTCTCAGGGACTGAGGCAGTTCACAGGAGCAAATACTTGGAAGAGAAGGAATGGCACTGTTCTCTTCCCAAAGCAGACCACCAGGCTAGAGCCTTTCTCCTCTTCTCTGGAAGGGAGGAATCTGGTGCTCTACAAAATGGTGTTGGGCATCTTTTGTCAGGAGGCAAGGGACCAGTCAGGAAAACCTAGGTGATAGACTAGTGTTTTCTCCCCTCACCTCAAAAAACAGGAGACTAGTACTTGATAGAAAGGTGTTTCTTCCCCAGGGAGACTGGAAATGAGGCAGGAGACCTGGGGAGGCTGGAGACAGGGTAAGAAACAAAACAACTGGAATGGTGGCCCTCTTCCCTCACCACAAGGCAGGAGACTGGCATTTTCTCCCCTTACCTCAAAGGCAAGAGACTGGTTTGGGATAAAATCTACCTGCCTTGAGCTCCTTCTCCCTTACCATACTTCTCAAAACCCCTTCTTTAACATCATCTCTCATTCTCTTTTACACCAGTCTCCCATGAAGAGGTGGCCCTTCTGGCCAAGGTCACCCTTTGATTCTATACCCTACCATCTCCAGGAGATTATACTGTATTCACAATCATCCTCTTGCTCTAATCTTCAATTTCTTTGTATTTACTGGCTGCCTCCATCCTTAAAAAAAAGTGTTTAAATGACTCTCTCATCCCCTAAATACACCCACTATCTCCTTTTCATAAACTACAAGAAAAAGCTGTTAATCTCCACTTCTCAACTCCTTGAAACCTGGCTTGCACTCAATAAATTTCTCTCTCCAAATTTACCAGTGATCTCTTAACTGCCAAATTGAAGGCCTTTTTTTGATCTTCATTCTTTTTTACTTCTCCGTAGCATTTGATATTGTTGGCCCCTATCTCCCGAATATTCTCCCTAGGTTTTTGTGATACTGCTTTCTCTTGTTTTTCTTCTTATGGGTGTGTCTGCTCCTCAGTCCCCTTCGCTGGACCATAATTAATATCCCATTACCTGTAGGTGTACACCAAGGCTTTGTCTTGGGTTCTCTTCTCATTCTTCCTTCCTGGTGACCTCATCAGCTAAGATAGGTTCAATTATCTCTATGCAGATAATTCTTACATATAACTATCTACTTGAGTTGCAATAGTGCTACATTACCAACTCCTTGTATATTTTAAATCGAATGTCTCAGGCATCTCAAACTGGACATGTCCAAGACAGAACTCATCTCCTACTCCTCAAACTACCCCTCTTCTGAACTCTGCTGTTTCTGCTGCATCCTTTCAGTTACCCAGGTTTGCAATGTCAGAGTAATCCTTGCCTCTTCACCACCCATAACCAATCAGTTGCTAAGTCCTATCAATTCTGCCCCAGTGATGTTGCCTGCATCCATCACCTCTCCAATCACATGGCACTACCACCCTAGCTCAGGTCCTTGTCACCCATTACCTGGACTAGAATAGCTTCTCAACTGGTTTCCTTGCTTTAATCCATTCTTCACACAGCCACCAAACTGATATTCCTAAAGCAGATGTCTATGTCACACGCTTGCTCAATAAACTCCAGTGGCTCCCTATTACCACTAGGATGAACTAGTAACTTTTCATTTTGTTCTTTATGTGCTGGCTCTAACCTCCTTTTCCAGGCTAAACTGTCTTTGCTGTTGGTCACAAAAATACTACATCTCCTGTCTCTGTCCCTCATGCTTAGAAGCACTCATCTCTGCATTTTTCCTGCAAAGACTCTATATTTTTCATCATAGCTCAGCTCAAGTGCCATCTCCAACATGAGACCTTTCCTGAGCTACTAAGTACTCTTCCTACCAAATCACACACACTCTCTCTCTCTCTCAACACACACACACACACACACACACACACACACACACACACACATTGTATAATTGTGTAAGCTCCTCGAGAGCAAGTTTGTTTTATTTTTGTCTTTGTATCTTCTGCTATTTAGTACTGGGGATGCATTTGGAATGCAGAAGGCACTTAATAAATGGTAAGTGATTGGTTTACACACATACATGTATGTACACATATTTTAAATAATTTATTTTGATTAGAATGTGAACAGAGCTCAGGAGTAGAATTCCAAAATACTGACTTTGTCAATCTTTCCAGAAATTGGTGAGTCAAGTGCTGATTCCTTGAGAAATAAGAGTGATCCAGAAGCGAATGTATTATGGCAACAGGGAACTGTATGGGGTGGTACAGAAGTAGGAAATTAATTGAAGAAAGAGAAACTAAAGAGTGATGAAGGCAGAAGGTCTAGAAGTGGTAGTAAGAAAATAATGAACAAGCATTTATCAGGGCCTTTTTTTTTCATTAGCAGTGGATCCAGAAGCAGGCTGACTCCCTCTGGTCCAACATAAAAGTGGGTGTCATATTATGAAATCCTGTACTGGAAAGAGGGGCCAGAGATGCTCAAGTGTAAATTTCAGGAGAGTTAGGGAGGAGGCACATGACATTTTTTCTATTGAGAGTTACTGTGACAGAAAAATATATTAATCTAGGACCAAGTAAGTTAAAAGTAATTGAATATCTTTCTTTGAAAGGGAAATGCAAAAAAATTCCTACACTTCTAAGAACAAGGAACTTTAATAAATACAGCAAATAAAAATCATTTTATGTTAAAGCCATATAATGCAGAGATACCTTAATTGGGTGGTGAGAGGAAGGGAAGCAAGGGGGATGAGACAGACAGAAGGAATACTCTCTTAGGGTGGCCTCTAGATTAGAGACATGGATAAAAATTGTTTGACTGTTCTATAAAACACACTTTAAATTTCTACCTAAAGTTTGGAAATATATTCTTAAAATCCCTTCATGCTTTTATGTTTTATTCTCTTGTACTGGAAAGAGGAGTGGTACAATCTACTCTATAAAGAAAAAAGTCTACTTCCATGCAATAACATCCTTATCTTGTGATCTTTTGGAATATTACAGAAGGTGCCTACTAGAGATAGTTTTTCCAAATGTAAGCATTTATCATGGCATGGAGGTGGCCTAGATTTTTTCTTAAGGTTATACTGGTACAATACAAATACTGGCAAGTTCTTCTTACACTGGAAAGGTTTGACCATGGTCCCAGTGATAGAATGCCTAAGATCAACTGAGGACTGGCCTACCTAAATACAAAGAGCCTCATCTTCTATAGTCTGGCCACTAGTTAATGAATTCTTTGGCTACAACATCTCATGAAACAAAGGAAAATACAAAATAGCCAATGGTTTTGTGTAAGGCCCCTTTAGCTTTTGTAGTAATAGACAAGTAGCAGACTAGTTAACAGTAAGCAGAGTGAACCAGAAATCACACATTGTCTAAATCATCTATGAATATTAATTTGACTGTTAGTCTGTAAATGCCAATGAGGAGCCTTGTCCAGTGACCAATGGGTGGACACACTACTGGAGGAACTAAATTCTATCAGTTGATATTTTCACTATAAATGGAACCAGAAGACAATAGAAAGTTTTAGCTAAATGGAAAGCTGGGTCACACGTTCTCCTTGGAGAGGCAGTTAAAGTATTGGTATAGTTAGTTTAGAAAACATGGTTCAGGAGCAAGAAATAACAGAGATCAAAAGCTAGCAGACTATACAGAAGTCCAGGGGAAATAAGAAATATCACTTCAAGAGACAACATAGTATAGTGGATAGAAAGCTAACTTTGGAGTGACTAAGATTTAAGTCCACCTTCAGATACTTACTGGCTATGTGACTGAGGGGTGAGTTACTTAACCTCTCTACCCTTGCTAACCGTCTAAGACCGTAAGTAATAAATAAGAGGCAAATCTTCATTAGCAGAGATTCCTCACCAGATGTTCCTACACCTATGAAAGCACATGTATGGTCCCCTCATTTTCCCCAGCAAAAAAATCCACAAAAAAATGTCCTGGGACATTTGGGCATATTACATCATTGGGCTTATGATAAATATTTGCAAAATAACCATCATGAAAATAATTGCAATGTCAGCATCTGTTGCAGAGGAAGAAGTAGAGACCTTGTTAGTATTCACATCAATGTAAAGGTAGGCGTAAGAGACCGCAATGAAAAATGTTGAAGAACATGGATCAGGAGTAAGAAACAAAAAGAACAAAGCCTAGAAGATTATACAGAAGCTCTGTGCCCATGAATACATTTTTCAAAAGGATCACTGGAGACATTGGATATGGTAAACTCTAAAAAAGTATCATTTTAAAATAAAATTGATTCTGTTTTAACTGCAAGACCATTACTGATAGAGCAATCATTACCACCAACTAAAGGCAGACTACCATCTTACTTGAACAAAAATCATAATATCAAAACCAGAAAAGATATGGCATGTAACTGAGGCAACTCCAATCTTTTAAATAAGTATACTGAAAAATGGGAAATGGATAAAAAGAAACAGCCACTGACTATTATTTTTCATGAAGAAGTTTAACTGATAATCACCACCTTTGCTCCTACACACATGTACTGATTAACAAAGGTAGAGAAAAATTATTCAACAGTTCCGATTGGGTCTACTACAAACTCATTTTACATAATCTCAACTGGGTCCTCATTGCTATAAGGCAGTTTTTGCCCTTCTCTAACATTATTTTACTCACTACAACAGCTCTTCCAAGAAACTTCTCCTTGCTCCCCTTCCCTCAACCCTCTCAGTTGAGAACCTTGCCTCATATTTTAAAGAAAAAATTGAAACCATTTACCTTGAGCTCCCTCTTCTCTCTTCTTCATCTCCTATCACCCGTATCTTTTGGCCACTGTCTCCTCCTTCAACCTTGTCACATGATGGCTTTGCTCCTTACTAAGGCTAATCCCTCTACCTGCCCAATCTATCCCATTCTATCCTGTGTCCTTCAAAAGATTGCGCCCCCCATCATTCTTACCCTATCTTTTACTTTCACTCTCTGCCTAACTACTAGCTGCTTCCGCACTGCCTACAAACATATCCATGTCTCCCCTATCCTTAAAAAAAAAACCCTCATTTGATTCTCCCATCCCTGCTGTCATTCTAGAATTCTTCAACCTTTTGTGGCTAAGTTCCCTGAAAAGGCTGTCTACAACGGGTGCTTTCACTTTCTTTTTTCTTGACCCTCTTCTTAACCCCTTACAATCTGACTTCCAACCTCATCATTCCACTAAAACTGTCCTCTCCACACTGGTGATCTCATTGCCAAATCCAATGGCCTTTTTTCAAACTTCATTCTCTTTAATCTTTCTGCAGCCTTTGACATTGGTGACTACCTTCTCCTACATGACACTCTCTTCTCTGTAGGTTTTTGGGATGCCAGTCTTTCCTGGTTCTCCTAGCTGACCACTCTTTAGTTTCCTCTGTTGGATCCTCAACCACATATGCCCTGTAACTGTAGGTATCCTACAGGGTTTTACCTTGGGCCCTCTTCTTTTCTTCTTCAGTACTACCTCATTTGGTGATCTCATCATCTTCCATGGCTTTAATCACCATCTCTATGCTGATGATTCTCAAATCTATCTATCCTGTTCTAATGTTTCTGTTGACCTCTAGTATCAGACCTCCAACTGCCTTTTAGACATCTTGAACCAGATGTCCAGTAAATATCTTAAATTCATCATATCCAAAACCAAACCCATTATCTTTCTCCTTAAACTTTCTCCTCATTTCCCCTCTATTTCCTTTCTACTGTAGAGGACAACATCATCTTCTCAGTACCTCAAGCTCAAAACTCCAAATTCTCACTGTCTCTCAGCCTCCACATCCCATCTGTTACCACAGGGAACTTTATCATTCGATTTCACCTTTGCAACATCTTTTGAATACATGCCCCTTCTCTCCTCAGATTCTGCTACCACTTGCGGTGCAGGCTTTCATCACCTCCACCTTGGACTATTTTAATAGCTCACTGGTAGGTCTGCTGATCTCAAGTCTCTCCCCACCCCAATCCATACTCCTCCATTTGGCCACCAAAGTGATTTTCCTAAAGTTCAGATCAGACCATGTCACCCCTCCTCCCTACTTGAGAAACTCCAGTGACTCCCTATCACCTCCAGGATCAGACAAAATCCTATTTGGTGTTCAAAGCGCTTCATAATCTAATCCCCTCCTACCTTTTCAGTCTACTCACTCCCTGACCCATACTCTTCAGTGACACTGGTATCCCAGCTGTTCCATGAACAAGACACTTCAGATCTAGGTTCTGAGCATTTTCTCTGGCTATCACCCATGCCTGGAATACTCTCCCTCCTCATCTCCACCTCCTGGCTTCCCTGGCTTCCTTTAAATCCAAACTAACATCTCATCTTCTCCAGGAAGCTTTTCAAAATTCCACTTAATTCTAGTTTCTTCCTTCTCTTATTTATTTCCTATTTATCCTATATATAGCTTGTTTGTGCGTATTTGTTTCATTATTGTCCTCCCTCCAATAGATTGTGAGCCCCTTGAGGGCAGAGACTGTCTTTTGTCTCTTTTTGTATTCCTAGCATTTAGCACAGTGGCTGGCACATACATAGTATGCACCAAATATTTATTGACTGATGGAAATCAATCACCACAACAGAAAGAGACCAAAAAATATAAACTAACTCAGTCAGCAAACTCTTGATCTGACCAAGGAGAGATAAGGCTATCTAAGATCAACACTGCTTTAGAGTATAAATTCATTTGCGACTCCAGAGTTAAAATTGAGGGAATTACGAGGTACCATAGTAGGCATGAGTAAGTTTCATCAGATAACCAAGAATCAAATAACAGAAAACTGTATAAAGGCCATCACTAGAAAGATGTATAACAAGAAAAGGTGGGCTAGTCAGGTGGTAAGAGCAAGGGATAACTGATAAAACTATCACATGCTTCCATTGGCATCTACATAATATGAAGAAAACTAGGGCAGAGTGCTCCCAGGTGAATTTCTTGTGGAAGATTTATTGAGGACACGGACAAGAGTAGAATAGAATAGGTATGGATGGTTTAGATCTGTAGCACTTGAGGAGTAACTACACTTTAATGAGTTCATCAAAGTACTGAAAGTCTGTCTTGGTTCTTGCTTTGAGGCAAGGCTTAGAAACTTGGACCTTTACTCTTATTCCTAGGAGTGGCTTATTTTATTTTCTTTCCAAATATGGAAGGGACCTCACAGTCCTACCCCTTTTTCAGATGAGGAAAATAAGGCCCAGGTATGACTTATTGAGGTCACAAAGAGAGTAAGTGGCAGTGTTGGGATATGAACCCATGTTCTCTGACTGAAAATTCAGTTCTTTTTATTTCATGACAATGTATCTAAATCCTACTGGACCACATGTATTGCTGCACTCCTCATCTGCAGTAAAACTTCGCTATGAGAGAAAAGGAGAGAAAATGCTTTATTACTGATTTAAATGTATTATAGTTTAAGTAAATTTTACTTTTTGCAAGTCTTGCGTACATTATAAGCAACAATAAGACGTTTTCTGTCATCTCCTTAAGTTTCCTTAGGTAGGTCTTTACTTGTCTCTTCAGCTATTGGTTCCTTCTCTCCTGAGATTGCCTACCACCTATTTTATACACTGGGTGTCCCAAAATTCTTAGTGCAGTTGTATGCATGAGCCTCCTTCTGAAGGGCTATTTCTGCCTTTCTTTATATCCCTAACACTAAGCGCATAGTAAAATCCTTAATAAATGCTTGTTGACTGACTAATAATAAACATAATGACCTGAGCCAAGAATTAAAATCCATCATTAAAACAACCAAAACTGCTTAACAATTTTACTTGATAAAGCAGCGAGGTATTGGAGATAAAGAAATAGTCTAGGAGTCAAAAAGACATGGGTTTAGGTCCCACCTCTGATACATAATCACTGTGGTAATGGGAAGAGTTACTTAAACCTCTCAGTACCCCAGATAACTCTTTAAAGGAGATTTTAAACTAAAGAGGAAGAGACTATCTGCATTGATAGAATTTTCTCACTAGGAGCTGCCTACACCAATAAAATCATAGATCCTATAAAAAAAAAGGGTCCCATATGCATTTGTATTTTTATGTTGTGATAAGATCATTCCTGAATGTAGGCTGCATCCCTAAAATGAGATATATGAAGAGAAAACAATAGTTATATATGTTGTTATACATACATACATATGGATATGTATATATATGCATGTATATACACACATATATGTGTGTATATGTATGTATGTATATATGTGTATGTATATATAACAGGACATATATAGTTTTATACGAACTAAATCCAGGGGGAAATTGTGATACTACATTTGAACTTATACAGTATTAGAACATTTTGAATTCAACTTTGGAATTTTTTTACCCTTACTTCAACAGTTTTTTTTAATATGAAATAGCCTAGAAAGTTTCTAATTCTAAAGTTTCACAAGTCTAAGATTTTTTTAAATTATCTTTATGTAACTGGTTTAGTTTTTAAAAAGTTTTGTTGAATGTTTGGCTATCTTTAAAATGTTACACCATAAAGCTCTCCTTGAAAATCCTCTAATTTACTAAAAAAGTGGCTCTAGTCCTTTAAAAAAATCCAAAAAGCAAAAATTGGAAAACTCCTGTTTTTACTCATATGAAGTAGTCTTGATCCATCTCCCCAGTGGTTATATTACCAATCTCAATGTACCAGAGAGATTTTTATTTACAATAGAACTCTCTCTGATATATTCACTTTTTAGTTAAGAATGAAATGTTACACTTGATGTAACATTTCTACTTGATGATTGGGAGAGTTTTAAAAACTCAATTCTGTAAAACATTTTAAATTAAATTCTGATTCAATATTGAATTACACAACACTTTGCCACCCATATAGCCCTCATGATTTTATACTGATCTTAACTCAGAAACTAATCCATCTCTAAAGATGAAATAGTCTATTAAGTATTATAGCATAGTACATGCTTTCCTTGCTAAAATTTGTTCTATACTAAATCACTATTGATTAGAGAAATGGAAATCAAAACAACTCTTAGGTACCACATCTCTTCTGTCAGACTGGCTAACATGACAAAACAGTAAAATGATAAATGCTGGGGAAGATGTAAAAAAATAGGAACCCTGTTACATTGTGAACTGATCCAGCCATTCTGGAGAACAATTTCGAACTATGCCCAAAGAGCTATAAAAATGTGCATACCGTTTGACCCAGCAATACCACTTCTAGGGCTGTATCCCAAAGAGATCACATAAGTGGAAAAGGGACCCATATGTACAAAAATATTTATAGCAGCTCTTTTGGTGGTGGCAAAGAATTGCAAGTCAAGGGGATGCCCATCAACTGAGGAATAGCTAAACAAATTGTGGTATATGAATGTAATGGAATACTATTGTGCTATAAGAAATGAGCAGCAGACGGACTTCATAATAACCTGGAAAGACTTGCGTGATCTGATGCTGAGTGAGGGGAGCAGAACCAGGAGAACATTATACAAAATTACAGACACATGGTATCTGTGATGACTAACTTTGATACCCTTGGCTCTTCTCAGCAACATGATGTCCAAAGAGAGCTCCAAAAGACTCATGATGGAAAAGAAAAAAGCTATTCACATCCAGAGAAAGAATTACGGAGCCTGAATGCAGATTGAGGGAAACTATTTGCTCTCTTTTTTCCTTCTTTTTTGGTTTTGTTTCTTCTTTCTCATGATTCATTCCATTGCTTATAATTCTTCCTTACAACTTGACTATTGTTTAAATAAGTTTAATACGAAGGTATATGAGATTACATGCCATCTTGGGGAGAAAATTTGGAATTCAAAAACTTGTGGAACTGAGTGTCATAAATTAAAAATAAAAAATAAATTAAAAACAAAAACCAAAACAAAACCATCAATATGACTCCTAGTCAGTATCCTTAGGGGACTTTTTATAACCTAATAAAAAAAAGACTGAATGTTAATTAAAGTGTCAATTGTATATTTTCTAAAGAACCTGAAGGTTTTTTGAATATAGTTTGAGCTATTGAGTTGTTTCAATATTCTTTTAGGAATCTTGTTTACAACCTATTTTGTCCTATTACTTTACTTAACTCTTTCTTCATAGTTGGTGACACACTTCAATAAAAATTCTAGAAGGAAAAAAAAAATCTGTTCTGTACACTGGAATGCTAATGTTTCCTAGGACCAACATTCATGCTACAAAGGCCATTTCAGGCTTTACTATGTGTAGTCAGAATGTGGGGAGTGTAGAAGTAGAGGATACAATTTGACCTATGACTTCTACATAATAATGAATGAAAAAGCAAACGCTTATTAAGCACTACGTGCCAAGCACTGGGCATACAAATAGAAAAAACTCAAGCATCCCTACTCTCAAGGAGCTCAATCCTCTCTTTGGAGGAGACTAAACACATTAAACAGTTCAGTGCAGGGGGAGATGGAAAGTCATACCCACAAATCCTAAGGGTGCACTGATAGCAATGATAGGATTCTATTATAGTTTGAACACAGCTCAGTGAGACATTTACATATAAAACTGACATACTTAAAAGATATGCAGCATTTTCAAGAGTAGTATTTTGTTGGGAAAAAAAAGGAGACATCAAATTGAGTTCTAATTCCCACTAAATTTTGCTACTTTAAAATAAGTGTTCACTTTAACATATCTCATACTAGAATAAAAACATTTAAATAGTCTTTGAAGATACTAGGTCTAATTGTTCACATCCAAAAAAAGGAAATAAATATTTGAGATTATAAAATAATTCTAGCCAAAACATAATTTTTTGACTATAAAGTGAAATATAAATGGAATTACTGTGTGCTATTATTCATAATATTATATTACTATACCACCATCAGTAAGGTGTGCAGTTTAAGTCGATTTTACTGAGATGGGAACAGATTAGCATATTTTTCCCCCCAGTTATTAATTAGATGCTTATGAAAGGTCTGATGATTATACAGTCAACTGAGTACCAAATCTAGAAAGAGAGTTTGATCATTAGTGCACAACATCCTTGAGTCCAAAGTTTCAAAAATACTTCTCAGGATTAATATTGTAATGATCTGAGTATTCACATAAGTCGTCACATGACTAAAATGCAAATAGGGACAGCAAATGGCTAAGGAAAACTCTGGTAACCAAAGTTTTCAGCAATGTTTCCTAAAAAAAACTTAGGAAATACCTACTGACAGTAAAGATTCACTCATCTGCAAACTATCTTTTAGTTCTGTGATCAGAAGTAACAAACAAAAACGAGAATGTCAGAGGGAAAAAAACCAAGCAGGAAAAAAAATCAGGCTATACACAGAAACTATTCAGAAATCAGACAGACAGATGAGGGTTGAGAAAACCCAAGTACCTCAGGGAAAGGCAGATACATGGCCAAAACCCAAGCAAGCACAGGTACCAAAATGCAAGGCAAAAATTAAACAAAACAATGACACTTACATGAACCTGTACATACATTATCTCACTGGAGTCTCACACTACCATGTAACATATTCTGCATTTTATAGATGGGGAAAGAAAGGCTACTGAGAGGTTGACTCACCACTGGTCACACACCTTTTAATGACAGAGGCAGTACTCAAGCTTCCCTGAATCTATACCTAGAACTGGTTCTCATACATGACATGCACCCTCAATTAAGAAAAAGTAGATGGGAGAGGTGGAGCCAAGATGTCGGAGAAAAGACAGGGACTTGGTTGAGCTCTCCCTCAAACCCCTTCAAACAACTTCAAACACTGCTTCAAAACAAATTCTGGAGTGGCAGAACCCAAAAAGAGTTGGAGTGACACAATTTTCAAGCCAAAGACAACTTAAAAGTTCAGCAGAAAAGGTTGGTCGCACCCAGGTGAGAGTAGAGCGCAGTCCAATGCAGGCTGTCCCAGCCCAGAATGGGCCCCAGCAAACCATAAGCAGGCCTTGAAAGCCACTGAATCTGCAGTGGCAGCGGCTGCTTCTCCAGCTCTCAGAAAAGTAAGGGTGTTGAACAACTGGTCAGAAGGAAATTATAGGGGTCTCTTGGCAGGCACTGGGGGGCAATACTCTATTGCCCATACTTGGATGCAGATCACTGTGGGTGGCAGTCCCAGAGTGAGGAGGAGCACTAGCACATCAGAGCTTGTGGCCAAAGTGGAATGGGGATCCTTGTCAAAGTTCCAGGGCAGAAAAGAGTGCTTGTGGTCGCTCACAGACCACAGCACTGGCCAGGAGAGTAGTAAGCACACATCTCTTTAGTTCGTATCACCTTGGAAGAACTGAAAACTTACAGGTCCCTGGAAGTATCTCTGAAAACAGCTGCACAAAATCTCTAAAGCTTGGGACACTGAACCCTCCACCCCAGCAGCAGAGCTCCACTTTAACAAAGAGTTAAAAGTCAAGAAATAGGCTGAGGAGGCCAAGATGGCGGCTGGAAAGCAGTGACTGGCGTGAGCTCCCCACCAAGTCCCTCCAAAAACCTATAAAAAAAATGGCTCTGAACCAATTCTAGAGCTGCAGAACCTACAAAGTGGCAGAGGGAAGCAGGGCTCCAGCCCAGGACAGCATGGTTGGTCTCTGGGTAAGGTCTGTCCCTCACGGAGCTCCCAGCTCCCAGCTGAGGGGAGCGGAGCGGAGCTGAGTCCATCAGAGCCCAGCACGCGCGTGCGGCGCGGACCGCAGACCGCGGACCGACCAGACCAGGAGCCGAGCGGAGAGTGCTCTAGCATCCTGAATTAGTGAGCTGTGGCATCTATCAGACCTCACAACCCACAAACAGCAAAGACAACAGAGAAGGTTAGTGGGAAAAGCTGCGGGACTGAGTTTGCAGTTCAGCCACCGCCCCTGGGGCAGCGGAGGTGGGGCAGCTTTAGAACTATAGCTGCAGTTGCTTCTGGCCCCAGGCCCACCTGGTGGGAGGAATTAAGTGGCTGATCAGAGCAGGAGTGAAGAGCCTGCTGAAGATCTAAGCCCAGTCCAGGTAGGGGGCTCTTGGGGAAGGAGGAGTGCTGGTGAGGTAGGGCATCCGCCCAAGCATGGAACATAGAACTCTTTAGTCTACAAGCAGTCATACCCCACTGAAAAACTCAAGGGTCAAGTAAGTTAGCTGGGAACATGGCCAGGCAGTGAAAACACACC